>JAEOAD010000030.1:11290000-11620000 GCA_036365145.1 Orientallactaga sibirica | reverse complement strand
AAAGAAAAAGAATAGCAACAAAGCAAAAGTCATCATTATAAATCATAACCTTGTACCTATAAGGAGACCCAAGATCCTTTAGCTAAAACATACATTTTAATTAAATACATTTTTCATTGAATGTTTTCATAAATTCTGATATAGTATAAAATCAGAAATATCACTGTCTTATTTATAATCCTTACAATGACTGTAAAATAAACATTTTACAAATGAAGAAAGATCTCAGAGAGTTTAATATTTTTATAAGACAAAATAGTACAGGTTTGTAGGAAAAAAAAAACACAAAACTCACTCATCTTCCCTAATAATTAGTAATAAAATCTTTAAACCTATGACTTCTAAACATCATTAAAATTCTTCCACTCTATAGAATTGTGTTATTGTTACTGTTAATTGAAGCCTGTATGGCACAATGCAGGTCTGGTACTAGCCAGACAGCATGTAAGAAGAAACCAGGAAGTGGCTTCTGTGAACATGATGTTCTGCGCAGGCCTGGTGTGACAACAGCTACAGTCCCATGCTGGTGAGAAACCTGCTACGAGATGACCTGTCCAGAGACATACTGTCATTGGTCACAAAAAGGGGACCACCCCATACAATGATTGGCCAGCCAAGCCCCTTAAAACCCCTGCACTTCCTCGAATAAACGAGTTTGCAGCAGCTTGCCCTCTGCTGCTTCCACCCAACTCCCAGAGTCTGTGTCGTGACTCTGCGCCTCTCACCCCCTACTCGGTGGAGACCCTGTTGTCCTTCCTGAGCTGGCCCTATGGGGGATCCCAACAGAAGCCCATGGTTTCTCTTTTTATAATAAAAGTTAATCCCTCCAAAAGTGCTACAAAAATAGTATGGAGTGATAAAAATGATACTGTTAAGTAATAATGCAATTATGATTGTGATTGCTATGGAAAGACCTTTAAGTAAGGACTTGGATTCTAATTTCAACTTTGCTACTGACTGGCCTTCAGCTTCCTCATCGTCAGAATGTGGGAGATGGACTGTGTGATTTTATGATCTCAGTTAATTCAACCATTCAATAACTGCATCTGATATTCTCTTCATTAGTGCTAATAGGCTGGCTATTGCATTTAGTAAAAGGGTCTGTCATGGTTCTTGCATCAATTTAGAATTTTCTTTTGGCTACATATTCACAAATACCATCTCTGGTTCATGCCATGGCTCACAAGACAACTAAGGAAATAGACTGGTGTTTTAAAGTGCATTAACTCCATGGGAAGTACATGTTAAGAGTGTACTTATAGAGCAAGGGAAACATTGTTTTTATTACTGTGTATCAAGATGGTCACAGAGAAGCATCACAAAAAAGGATTTCAGCATCAGAAAGAAGGGGCCTTGGATGCTGGGACTTGAATGAAAGACTCCTCAGTTTAGAAGATGCTACAGAAATAACTGGCTATAGGAGTATTTAAACTTGTAAATACCTTCTCACCCACAAGAAATGTCACAGACAGAACACTTCCAGAGAATGTGTTCACTGTTGCTTCTGCCTCTGTCATCTTTATCAAGGGCCAAAAAGCCTCACATGTTCAGAGACTGTTAGTCCTCTGTCCTCCTCTAGGTCCAAAGCATACCTGTCACTCAGTTCCTCCAGTCACTTTCCACTCTGACTCTAATTCTTAGCCTACAAACATGCTCATGTAGTCCATTCATCTTCCTAACACCTGTCTTTCCCAGTGTATCTTAGTGTTTCTGTGTCTATTCCCTTAATATATCAAACTTCTTACAGTCAGACCAACTCCATTCCCTCACTTGCCCCCACCCCCACGTCCTTCCAAATAAGCCCTCTTAAAAGCAGTTGTCAACTTCCTAAGAGCCAAATCTGGACACTATCCTTAGTAAGTTCTGGAGTTCATTCTGTTATATAGATAGAATCAGGTTGAAATTAACACTGTCAACTTAATAAGGGCGGGCATAGAAATGTTTTCATTTGGATCAAGTCTTGTGCTGTCATATCCTTAACTGCCCAGTTATTACTGCAAGGCTCCCTCTATGCTCGAGACACAAAACATAGGGCAACTATTCATGTGTGCTCTCTCCTCAGAGTGAACTGGTGAGGTTCATACTACTATAGATTTCATTTATGATTAATGATAGCCAGGTGAGCTCAGGTTTTAAAAGAAAGATCTGTGAAGCTAAAAAAAAATCCAAAAGAATTTTAGTCTGGTAATAACTTGCTAAGAATAGATCTGAGTAGCTTGTTTTTGTGCAATGCCCTTGAGTTCATTCCAGATAGTGGAACCTGAAGCTATTAGTCAACAAGTGAAAGTAGATCCTTTCAAGAAAAATCTGAAGATTTTGAAGTATTATGACTCGTAGCTTGGAAAGAAAGTAAGGCTACATATTTTAATTCTATCCTATATCAATGAGTTTCACAATAGTAGTCAAAAACTTGTCAGAGTATGTGGGATATTGATTGAAATACATGACCAGAGATAGCATATCCCCTTACAAAATGTGTTTTCCTGGATATGTGATGTGAGACTGAATGAAACAAAAGTAGTTTTACACCATGGGGATGGTAGTACAGGTGAAATGTGAGACATACTGAGAAATAGGAACTTGTACTTGCATTAAATATTTTATGCCTCCTCTATGCATTGGCAAATCTACCTCACAGAGCTCAAATTTGTTATGGAAAAATAACATGTAAGATAAGATGACGTGAGAAAAGCCAAATTTTTAGAACTAGAGAAGTTATTATTGTCCAGTTTTAAAGTCTTTTGAAAATTTTCTTAACCTTCATATATTTCAGTTTTCCCCATGTGAATCTGGAAAATGTCTTTCCATAAAATTCCACAATTCCCAACACTCTAAAATATGCATTATAGTATTTTACTATGAACTTAATGAGTTGGAGGAAAAATCAAATTATGGAAGAAGGACATGTAACATCCCCAAAGTAAGTGTGTTTTGATTCTGTGATGTTCATTTTGGTTGTCAACCTGACAGGATTTAGAATCACCCTGGAACTAAATCTCTAAGCAGATATGTGAGGGACTTTCTAGATTAGTTAATTTGATAGGTTACCTGAGGTGGTATCTCTAATATGGGCAGTGACATTCCATAGACTTGGGTTTTGAGTTGTATAAAAAGAAGAGATGAGCTGGAGAGATGGCTTAGAAGTTGAGGTGCTTGCCTGCAAAGCCTAAGTTCCACATAAGGCAGATGTACATAGTGACGCATTCATCTGAAGTTAGTTTGTAGTGGCTGGAGGCCCTGGGGGCCCATTCATTCTCTCCTCTCTCTCTCTCTCTCTCTCTCTCTCTCTCTCTCCTTCCCTCTCTCTGTCTCTAATAAATGAATAAATTTTTTATTTTTTTAAAGGAGAGAGCTAGCTGAGCACCAGCACTCATCTCTCACTATTTCTTAACTCTGGACACAATGTAAGCAGCTGTTGCAAGCTCCAGCCACCAGGCTTTCCCTGTCATGACCCACTATAATCTTGAAGTGTGAGCAGAAATAAACCCATCCTCTTCCTCAAGTTTCTTAAGTCAGGTGTTCTGCTGTAGCAATGGAAAAGGTGAATAATACATATTCTAAATGCTATTTACCTATTTAATATGGCAACAAAGCATTTAGTCTCACACAAGCAGGTCATTCTGGGCATGCAGATTGGATATTTTTACCAGGCGTTTCTGGAAATCACTGCCCCTTGCCAACAGCAGCCAAACAGCCTGGAAGCATCTCAAAAGACCATGTTTCTTCAGGTCTTACCCAAAAGAATGGGGTTTTCCCATTTTAGAAATGAAAAGAAAATTCATAATTCATTCTCTTCTCTTCTCTCTCTCTCTCTCTCTCTCTCTCTCTCTCTCTCTCTCTCTCTCTCTCTCCTCCCTCCCTTCCTCTTATCTTTACAGTGGAGAAACTTGGTAACTCTCAAATGAACATTATGCTGATACCTCCCAATCACATAGCATCTGATGCAATAATAGAGGATAAACAGCCCTCCAGCAGTTCTGACAAAGATGCATGAATTATTTCAATCTAATCACAAAAGCCACAGAAAGGAACATTTAAAAATAATTAGCCTTGACTCTTCCAAAGTTCAGTCCTGGAAGCCAAAGAAAAACCAAAAACCTGTTCAGACTGAGACATATTGCTATTTCATTAAAACTAAATATAATGTACTACAAGCTCTTAGGCTGGTGCCTGTAGCTGCACAGGACACTGTTGGAAGAACTGAGTGAGGTCTGAACACTAAATGGCAATACTGTAACCCTGCTCATCTCTGAATGTGAATGGTCATATTGTCATTATTTCAGACAGTGTTCTTATACACACCAAAGCATTCTAGAGAGATGGAATGTCATGTCAAAAATTTACTCTTGGGATGGAGAGATTGCTCAATGGTTAAAGCACCTACCTGAAGAGCCTAACGACCAAGTACCCATGTAAAGTCAGAATCAACAAAGTGGCACATGCATCTGGAGTTAGTTTGCAGCAGCTAGAGGCCTTGGCATGCCCATTTATACTCTCTTTCTCTCTCTCTCTCTCTCTCTTTCTCCCCCTTCTATCTATCTCTATCTCTCCTTGTGAATAAATAAATAAACTTACTCAGGAGAAAAAAACATATCATATTATACTGCCAACTTTAAGTTGGTGAACAGTTCAGGATTTTTTTTAATGGAGACAAAAAGGCAAATACACTGAAAGAAAGAGATACCTCAAGTTCAATTGAATACAAATCTACTTTCTAAAATACATATAGACTCTAAACATGTTGATGAAAAAGAGCAAGCTGACCAATAAAATGTAAATTAAGAGAGCTTCTATGGAATTCTAAAAACAGACAAGAATAATCATATATACACATATATAAAAACTCATGAATATGCACATGATTGACAATACAAATATAAGAATGGACTGGTAAGTTGCACCCTAAACTTGGGATAACAGTTTCTTTTGAGAAGATGAGAGTAGATGTCTCTAAAACAATGTTCTTTTTCTTTTTGCTTTCAGATTCTTTTGCATCAAATAACAAGGTCATCATAAGCAATTGTTTCCATGAGGGCCTTTACAAAGGGGCTGCTCTAAGAGGGTGCCATTCACATTGCACATATCTTAATTGCTTAAAATACTTTGCTGAACTACAATATTTTTGGCTTTAAAGATAGACTTTTTACATAGTGATTACAGTAGTTTTGTGACAATTTATTTTGTTTTAACTGAAAATATTTTGATTTTGTTTTCAAAAAAGAATGAGTTTGGGCTAGAAAGATGGCTTATCAGTTAAGGCACTTGTGTGCAAAGCCTAACAACCAGAGTTCAATTCCCCAGTACCCACATAAAGCCAGATGCACAAAGTAGTGTATGCATTTGGAGTTCATTTGCAGCAGCTAGAGGCCCTAATGAGCCCATTCTCTCCCTCTCTCTCTCTCTCTCTCTCTCTCTCTCTCTCTTTGCTTGCTCACTCTCTCTCTCTCTCCCCTTACAAATAGATAAATAAATTATTTAAAAAGAATGAGTTTGATAAACAAAAGACTAAGTTGCTCTAATACCTACCTAAAATAAAGTATCATCAAAGGAAATATTAAGATTACCACACTTAATAAATTTGAACTTAGTGTTGCAATCACCTATAATTTGATTTTTATATTCTATACAGCTTATTGTGACTGAGCTTTTGTGTTAAATCAACAGATAATGTCTATGTAATAACCAATATTTGTTTACCATCATCATCTGTGAATATTACACCGGCATTAAGGTTATTACAGATTATTTCATTATAGTACTATATTAGTAGATATAGCACAGCAGTACATAAAAATATAGTAATTATTCAGTTTATTTAAAGGACTGGTTTAATGGGCATATTAAAGTTTGCAAAACTAAGATTTGTTAAAACTATCCACAATGCTACAAGAAGACTGTCAAATCTTCTAGAGAGCGTTTCTTTAGGAAAGAGTAAGACCAAGTGAATATTGAAACTACCATATTTCAAAAGTAAGCCATTGATTACTTATTATATAATGGATTCTTATGGCTGAGGGACGTCACATTTCTACTTATTTTGTGTTAAAATTTGAATTCTCCGTGAGTTTGTATTCTATGTGTAATAGTTGATATTACTAAAATAAATAATATATACTCATTTAAAACTTGTATTTAGGGCTGGAGAGATGGTTTAGTGATAAAGGTGCTTGCCTGCGAAGCTTAAGGACCCATGTTCAACTCTCCAGATCCCACATAAGCCAGAAGCACACTAGTGAGACAAGCACAAGGTCGCACATGCCCACTAGGTGGCATAAGCATCTGGGGTTCAAGTGCAGTGGTTGAGGGCCTGGTGCACCAATTCTCTCTGTGTATCTCTTGCTCTAAAAAAGAAAAGGGAAATAAATAAAAATAAAACTTAAAAAAGTAAAAAAAAAAAACACTTGTACTTGAAGATCACCACTTTTTAATTGGTGCAAGGATTTTAAAGCATGCCAACCAGTCAAGCAAGCTATGGTCTCTAATGCAATATGTACCTTTTGGAAAGGTTTATTAAATGTATAGAATATCAGCATGCTTTGATAAAGATCATCACCTTCCCCAGAGCTTCAATATTTCATTTTCATTTTAACATTACCCTTATTTATTTTGGATATTCGTGTGTTTAAGCACTTAATATATCTATTTTATATTGATATTTTAATGCATTGTTAAATCTTATCATTGAAAAATTGAAGCCTTCTTTTAATTACAGCAAACAAAATCCTTTTGACAATACTTGGCTTTTTCAAATCTCCAAATGCCAAGACTGCTCTGGAGGATATGTTGAAATGAAAGGAATAAAACCATAAAATAGTTAAACAATGTAATGATAAGAAAAAGAGGGGTTCATTCTAGGAGCTTGGCTTGCCAGTGCCTTTGACCTAACAGGTGTGAAGAAGCTTAAGTCAGAACAGGATGGAGACCAAACTGGTCAGCAGAGAGGATGCTGAAGTGAATGGCACCTGAGATTTTCGAGTGTACAGCGAAGGCTCAGTCGTTCCCACTTCATGGCTCTGTAGAAGAAAATGTCTCCCAGAGCTGAAGGGGGACCAACGACCCTGGGCTGCACAGCTCCTTCTTCCTCCTACATGGCCCCACCCCTGCACACAGGCAAACCAGTGGGGCTGGGAGCGGGGTGCGCCGAACATCCCGTTTCTAGGCAACGGGATGCCGCAGCGTGAAGCCGCAGCAGGGAATGCATGGGACCAGGCAGTTGGTAGAGCGATTTTAAGCAGCAGAAATGATCCCCGGTAAGATCGATCCCGGAACCGGTCGCTAGAGGGAAAGCTGTGAGAAGCAGAGCGTAGCAGAATGCGAACCAGCTCCCTTTAATCCAATGACTCTGGGGTTTCCCTAGTGGGTCTGGGATGAGGATCTCTCTAGACCAGCCTCACTTGCCCTACTCAGGCCGGGGAGAAAATTTCCGCCACCCTCCCGCCGCCAATTGCAGCATCCGCACAATTGCGTGGCCCCAGCGCGCCCTCCCGTGGCCGGCGAGGGTGTGAACAGCCGAATATCTATCTTTCTTCCCCACCTTCCCAGGTTGCCTTTCCACTCCTCCCCTAAAAATCTGCTAGGTTCTGTTACAGACAAGCATCCTGAAGAAGATGAAGTTGCCTCCATTCTCCTTTCAGCATCCAAGATCCTAAATTCCTCTGATGGTATAAAGGAAAGTGGTGGCCGCGAACCAGGTAAAATCTCCAGGGGCAGTGATATTTCTGTCTTTTACTGCTTGTACACACATCTGGTATGTTGCCTACAACCAGCGTTCAAGTGGAGTACTTCCCATAACTATTATTCTAACACTAGCAATAGCTCACAGGACTCTGTGCCAGACATTGTTCAAAGCACTTAAATGTGTCTATTCATTTTATCCTCACAACAGTCTGTAAAATGGGTACTACTGTCCCCATTTTCCAAATGAAGACACATTAACTCTTCCAGGTCACCCAGGTGACAAGGGACAGAGCCAGCACCAAGAGATCTTCAGGGTACAGATCTTAACCATTGTTCTCCACTCTAGTATTACTTCTCTGTACAGCAAGTAAGACGTCAAGATTTTGTTGTGTTTAGAGCACAGGTAGGAGGCAGAGGTAAGAGAATTGCTGTGAGTTCGAGGCCATCCTGGGGCTACACAGTGAATTCCAGGGCAGCCTGGAGTAGAGCAAGACCCTACCTCGAAAAAAAAAAAAAGAAGATTTTGTTGTTGTACACAGCTTCAGAGATGAACTTCCAGACTAGGCACAGTTATGGAGGAAGGGATATTTATTGAAGCTTACAGATCCAGGGAAAGTTCCATAATGGTAGAAGTTGGTTCCCTCTTAAAGAGCGAGAGGCCACAAGCCAAATCCCTAAAACCACACCTCAAAACAAGCACACTTCAGAAACTCCAGGCACTTTGCACATGTCAAATCCACCAATACACCTTAGGACTGGACCACCGGTGACACCTCCTCCAGCCAGGTGGCTAGAAATATAAAAAGTTTTAATAAACTCCTGAATCTATTGGGGACATTTATTCAAACTACCACAGTTGTTTTTAGTTTGTTTTTGACAGACACTAAAAAGATACATACTTTTTCTAATGAAAACTACTTTTTTAAATAATAAATGATGTTATATAGAAAAGATATTCAAAAAATCAAATAACAACAATTTGCCATCTTTACATTAAACCATAAATAAGTTATGTGTATCCAGCCAGGGGAACCAGAGAACATGGAAAGTCTCACATCCTTCAAAATAGCTCAAGATGATAAGTACCTCTCTCTTAGGCCTGGTGTTCAATGTGTCTTGCCAGGGAAGGAGCAGAGAAGGGGCCTTCTATACTGACCCAAGTTACAGGAAACCCACATGTGGCATATGGTAATCAGATGAGACAAGTGATGAAGTAGAAGCCTGAGGCTGGAACAAGATATCTACAGTTTCATGAATCCAGGATGTTCACAAATGTCTTGGGAGAGGCCCTGCAAAGAGAGGCCAGAGAGGCCACACCTCAGTAGATGAAAATCAGTTCCATACTCACCACCACCAGGACTAAAGACATCAGTGGAGACCAGTAGGAACAGTGCCTCCTGTGCTTTCCTGTCACCAGTCATGAAAATCTGAAGGCATCCCTTACAACCAGGGAAAGGATGTGGTCAAAAAGACCCTCAATGGTAATGCACTTGGTACACAGACTTGATGACCTGAGTACAAAACCCAGGGAAAACTGCATTTATAATCCTGGTGCTCCAGTGGCAAGCAGGGAGGTAGAGACAAGAAAATCCCAGAAGCTCATGGATCAGCTAGACTTGCAAGTGCAATGGTGAAAAGAGACCCTGCTTCAAACAAGGTGGAAGATGAGGGCCGACACCCAAAGCTGTCCCCTGATCTCCACACCCATGCTGTAGCATGCATGTACACGTATACACCTGAACACATACACATCAAAAAATTCTTCACAGAGAGTCCAGACATTGAATTGGCCCAATATATACCTCCTAGAGATCACTGATGGTAGGACAGATAGAGAAACTTCACTTTGACAACAGTATGTGTGTTTTTTCTCCTTTTTTGGAGTGATATTTTTATTTTTCTGAATTATCACAAAATTATTTGAATACTTTCCCTGTAATGTTTTATGGAACTTTCATACATATTTAGTTTTGGATGACCTTCTCTCTCTCCCCATCTCCCTGTCCCCAACTCCTGACTAAACCTTCCCAATATTCCCTCTTCACATTCGTATCACATGTGTTCTATCAGCCTCCCTAGACCTCTACCTTAAAGCCTGACTTTCCCTCTCATGGACCCTGTTCTAGTTTCCTGGCATCTATACACACTCATTTCCACATACATGTTTATAAAGTTTCAAAGCTAGGATCCACATATGAGAGAGAAAATGCAGTGTTTATTTTCCTGAGTTTAGATTGCCTCACTTATTTCATTTTTTTCTTTACAGCTGAATAAAAAAATTCCATTCTGTATATTTACCACACTTTCAGTACATATCTAGGTTGCTTCCATTTTCTAGATATTCTAAATAGAGTAGCAATAAACATGGATGAGCAAATATCTCTGTGGTAAGATAGAATCCTTTAGGTATATGCCCAGGAGTAGTGTAGGAGTATCATATGATAGTTGCATTTTTAGCACTTTTAGAAACTTCTACACTGATTTCCATAAAGACTAAACCAGTTTAAACTCCCACCAACATTTGCTGTCATTTCTTTTTCTTTTTCAAAATTTTATTTCTTATTTATTTAAGAAAGAGAGACAGATAGACACAGAGAGGGAGAGAGATTAGAGAGAAAGTGAATGTGGGCATGCCATGGCCTCCTGCCACTATAAACAAACTGCAGAAGCATATGCCACTTTGTGCATCTGGCTTTACATGGGTACTGGAGATTGATTTATTGCCTGCGAAGAATGATGAAACAATTCACATTCTATTTCTTTCCACCACTACTCTCTATTTGACATATTTGCTCTTTACATTACTTCCATGTTGACATTTTATAATGTTCACATTTGTTTTAATCACAGTTTCCACAAAGCTCTTTATTTAAACACAAAAATAGGATCATATGATTGTGAATGTTTTCAGCTTCCTATTTACACTTTTAAAAAAATATTTTATTTATTTATGAGACAGAGAGAGAGAACGGGTGCACCAGGGCCTCTAGCCACTGCAAATGAACTCCAGTTGCATGCACCACCATGTGCATCTGGCTTACATGGGTACTGGGTAATCGAACCTGGATCATTAGGCTTCACAGACAACCACCTTAGCTGCTAACACATCTCTTCAGTCCCTCTGTTTACTCTTAATGATGGTGTTGTGCAAAATTTCATCTCCTCAGATTCAGAGGGTGGACTTCCGTTTAAGATGACAGTGTAGGAACCATGCCAAAGCAGACTAGGGGTCAATAAGCAAAAAACAAACAAAAAAAAAAAACAGCAAAATACACTCTTCTACCAAAAAGTAAAGGTGTATAGGAAATTATCAACCACAGGGGCTGAGGGATGGCTTAGTGGTTAAGGCATTTGCCTGCAAAGCCAAAGGACCCATGTTAGCCAGAAGCACAAGGGGGCACTTGTGTCTGAGTTCTTTTGCAGTGGCTGGAGGCCCTGGCATGACTATTCTCTCTCTCTCTCTCTCTCTCTCTCTCTCTCTCTCTCTCTCTCTCTCCCTCTCCCTCTCTCTCTCTCTCCCTCCTTCCCTCCCTCCCTGTTTCTGTCAAATACATAAATAAATAAAAATAGATTTAAAAAAAGAAATTATCAACCACAGAAGAGAAGTAGGAGAGATCCAGAGCATCTAGAGACCACAGAAGCAGGCAGAAGTGACTCTAGCAGTGGCAGCACCAGGTCCGTGTGGCTGCAGCTGCCAGACTCAGCCTGAGCCACAGGAAAAACCAGGTGAGGGAATTTTCCACTTATACCAGCCTCCTTGCAAACTCAAGAAATGTGAAGGGAGGACGGCAAAGACCAGCAGAGTGGCTAGTGAGGAAGAGGATTGCAAGGACCAGTGGGAGAAGTTCAGTCACCATCCATAACCTCCTCCCCCCCCCCACCGCCAGCACAAGTACCAGCAAGCACCAGAGACCTGGGGAAAGGAACTCACGTACACAGAACCCAGCACAGGCTATCGGGGCAGCGACCAACCGACCCAGCCTGCCTATCTGAGCCCACAGCACAGCAAAGAGGGACCCAAGCAGGTACACAGCATAGCTGAGACCAAAGCCATCCCCAAAAGTAACTGGGATTACACTGGGTCAGTACCCACCTAATAAGCCTGGTATATAGGCTTGATTCAGAAGTGCTAATTGCACCATCCATGTCAGGGTAAATTATACGTTAAATCTGATGGATGGTTGGTTTTGCCATTCTTTTTTTTTTTTTTTTTCAAGGTAGGGTCTCACTTTAGCTCAGGCTGACCTGAAATTCACTATGTAGTCTCAGGGTGGCCTTGAACTCATGGAAATCCACCTACCTCTGCCTCCTGAGTGCTGGGATTAAAGGCATGTGCCACCATACCTGGCTCAATTTTGCCATTCTTAAATAAGCTATATTTTGGGCTTGTCATTTGTTGCTTCCTGATTTATAGTGCCTTGGTCTTCTCTTCTGTTGTCTGCTAGGAAAGGGTCTCAGTCACAAGCTGACCTTGGAACCCTCTACAGACCACAAATCTCAACCTCCCAGTGAACAGGATTAAGGGTGTGGAACAACACACACCCTTGGGGACTATGACTTTTTAGAGGATCTATTCATCATAATACCTACTCTTGAATAAATACTCTGTGTTGTTTTTCATTGAATGTGTATATAGTTTAGTTAAACTTTAGAATTTGCCTGCATTTTGTTCCACTAAGCCTACTAGAATACTCTCATAGCAGGCAAACCCAACACCTAAGGTCACTTTTGTGGTTATTCTGAGAGTCTTAAGAGCCACACCTAGCACATTAAGCTCCTACCCTGAAGATATATAACATCAGATTGGTTGATACATCGAATAATACTGCAGATAATTAGGAAACCCAAGCATTAAAATAATCTAAGATACAAAAATCTCTACATTATAATACAATAAGCACAAAAAAATCAAGACAATATAAATTCACTATAAAGTACGAACCCATAAGAAAAGTCCTCCAGTGACAGTGACTTAGAGAAAATGTCCGAGAATGATTTCAAAAGAATTACAAATATGCTCAAGGAAATCAAAGAGGAAATCAAAGGAATCAAGGAAGACATAAGGAAACCACTTAATGAAATAAGGAGGTCAATACAAAACATGAATAAGGAAATAGAAACAATAAAGCAAAAACAGTCAGAAATACTAGCAATGAAGAACACAGTCAGTCAAATAAAAAAAAAAACTCTGTAGAAAATCTCACCAGTCGAATGGATGAAAGAGAGAACACAATCTCTAAAATAGAAGACTGTGTGGCAGATATATCCAACAAAGAGAAAGACAAACTAACTGAAAGGTATGAATGGGATTTTCATGATATCTGGGACACTATGAAAGATCAAACATAAGAATTCGTGGTATAGTACAAGGAGAAGAATTTCACTCCAGAGGAATAGAAGAAAACTTTCCCCCAAATTGGGAAAGAGATGCGAATGCAGATACAGGAAACCTTTAGAACACCAAACAGATAAAACCTGGAAAGAAACTCTCCTCACCATATTATAATTAAACTACCAAACACACAAACCAAAGAAAATATATGGAAAGCACATAGAGAGAAAAATCAAGTCACATTAAAAGGCATGCCCATTGGGATCACAGCAGATTACTCAACACAAACTTTAAAAGCCAGAGGGCTTGGAATGATGTATTCCAGGTTCTGAAAGATAACTGTCAACCAAGGTAACTTTATCCTGCAAAGCTATCCATTCAAATAGACAGAGAAATAAGGACATTCCACAACAAAAGCAGTCTAAAGGAATATTTGAAGATAAAACTAGCTCTACAGCTGGAAACAAAAATTGGTAGCAGAGGTCAGTAAGCTAGAAAAAGGCTATAAAGGAGGGAGGAGAGGGAAGAACTTAAGGGGATGGTATTGTATATATGAAATAGAAGAACAGGCAGGGGAAAGGCCTAAGTGAGGCCATGGGAAGAGAATGTGTAAAAGAAGGGCAGGGGGGTGAGGGTCAATCAAAATTCAAGATATTCTGACTAAGATTTATGTAAACCTACTTTTGTGAATAATGGCACATCCAGAAGCTATAGGTTGTTACTAGAAAATTTTCAGTGCCAGGGATGGTATACCTTCCAGTGTTGTTGGCCAGGGAGGTCCCTGTTGTCTATAAAGCATTATAGGCTATTGCCAAGTCCTTTGGTTTCCCTTGAGAAACAGATGGTAAGACCCTATTGCTGAAGACTTCACTTGCCTGAGTGGCAAGGTCACTGAGAAAACAAGCTCATGCTGAGCAGAAAACCTTCTCCCTATAGTCTATCAAATGGAAAGATGGAAAAGGCTGCATTGCATGCAGCCATATGGGAGTCAGAACTCATCAGTTGTGAAAACAGTGGACACTGGAAACCTCAAGTTTGGCCAGACAGGCCAAATGATTGAACGGGTGCAATAGTGGCATGTGTGCCCTTGAGGAAACCAACTGCTCTCCAATTGGGCTGAAAGCCTGCTCTAAAGGAGGGAATACATGCCTGGTACTGAAAAACCTAATCAAACGACTATGGCAGCGAAGGTCATGAGCCTTAGGGCTATAAAGCCTGCTCATGTCTGGCTAAATGTATATATTACTCCCACCAAACTTCCTGAAAACACTACACTTAATGTTCATGTTCATATATTAATGCTACTCTCACTTCTGGTTAGAGAAGCTTCTCTTTTCAGATGGTGATGACCACTGGGATGACCCAAAAGGCAACATAGTGCTGAGAAGAAATAAGGGAGGAGTGTCCAGCACTGAAACATCTCTATCACGCCCTCCAAAGCTCAGGGTCCATTGTGGAAGAGGGGGCAGAAAGAATGTAAGAGCCAAAGGAAGGGTATGACTCCTTACAATGCAACTGTCCAGACAGAAATTGGCCTCGAGATCCATGACCTCGCAGTGCCTAGCAATACCTTCACAAGACCTTCATAATAGGAGAAAAAGATGATGACTTCAAATTAAAAGCAGTAATGGAGAGAGGGAGGGGATATGATGGAGAGTGGAGTTCTGAAGAGGAAAGTGGGGGAGGGGAGGGAATTATCGTGGTTTATTGTCTGTAAGTATAGAAGTTGTCAATTTAAAAAAAAACTAGCTCTCTAGAAAGTACTTGAAATGATCCTCCCTGCTGAAGAGAAAGAAAAGCACACATATAAGGAACCTGGAAAAAAACAAACCATACTCAAATACTAGTTAATACAAGAAAGCACAGGTAAAACCAGAAAAACTACAAAACATGAAAAATGACAAAAATAAATATACACCTTTCAATAGTAACTCTTAATATCAATGGCCTCAATGCCCCAACCAAAAGACACAGGTTGGCAGATTGGGTTAAAAAGTAGGATCCTTCAATTTGTTGCCTCCAAGAAACTCACCTTTCTACAAAGGATGGACACCATCTTAGGGGTGAAAGGTTGGAAAAAAAAAGTTTCAAGCAAATGAGCCTAGAAAATAAGCAGGGGTTGCTATCCTAATATCTGACATGGTAGACTTCAGACCAACATTAGTTAGGAAAGATATAGAAGGTCACTTTACATTGTATTATATATTGCATATATAAATATATACATATATATATATTAAAAATATAAGTATATATATTTATATTATATTAATTATATTATAGGAACATTCAAACAGGAAGACATTACAATCCTAAACATATATGCACTTAAAATGGGGGCTCCCAATTTCATCAAACAAATGCTATTAGAACTAAGGTCACAGATAACACCAAACACAGTTGTACTGGGTGACAGAAAACACTAGGAAATGGAAAGACATCCCTTGTTCTTGGATTGGAAGAATCAATATTATGAAAATGTCAATCTTACCAAAAGCAATCTACACATTTAATGCAATCCCAATCAAAATTCTAATGGCATTCTTTACGGAAACAGAAAAAAACAATCCTAAAATTCATTTGGAAGCACAAAAAACCTTGAATATCTAAAACAATTTTGAGCAACAAAAATAGGGCTGGTGGTATCACCATACCTGATTTTAACCTATATTATAGAGCTATAGTAACAAAAACAGCATGGTACGTGCACAAAAACAAATCAATGGAACAGAATAGAGGATTTAAGAGCCCTAAGGGCATAACGTCTGCTGGTGTCTGGCTAAATGTATATACTATGCTCACCGAGCTTCCCGGTAAGCACTTCTCTTAATGTTCATACACATATATTAATGCTACTCTCACTTTTGGTTAGAGAAGCTTCTCTTTTTAGATGGCAGTGACCTTGGACTTACTAAGAAGGCACCATGGTGCTGAGAAGAAAGGACAGAGGAGTGCTCAGCACTGAAACATCTCTAACACATCTTCCAAGGCTCAGGGTTCATTGCAGAAAAGGGGGCGGAAAGAATATAAGAGCTTGGCCTATCCCCCATAGCTCTTGACTACCCCCACAATGTGTGAACTACATTCCCCATTGATGAGGGTCCCTATGGAAGAGGGAGGAGGATGGAGTCACCACTATGAATGTAAAACTAGAATAACATACATAAAAATAAATAAAATTTTTTAAAAAAGAATATAAGAGCTAAAGGAAGGGAAGGCCTCTTTTAATGTGATCCTCCAGACACAAAATGGCCTGGATATCCATGACCTCACAGTGCTTGACACTACCTACACAAGACCATCATAATAGGAGGAAAAGATCATGACATCAAAATAAGAGAGAGACTGATTGAGAAGGGGAGAGGATATGGTGGAGAGTGGAGTATCAAAAGGGAAAGTGGGAGGAGGGAGGGAATTACCATGGGTTATTATCTACAATTATGGAAGTTGTCAATAAAAAAATAAATTATAAAAAATTTTTCATCTCCTCCTATCCCTTGCAATAGTCTCTCCATTCAATACAGATTTGTATCGCCTCATTGAGGTAACTTATAGAGTCAAATCTAAATATAGGATTCCTTTTGTGAAACCAAGCATGAGATATAGGTCCCAAGAACTTTAAAGCAAATACATAAATAT
Organism: Orientallactaga sibirica; assembly: GCA_036365145.1. Lineage (NCBI taxonomy): Eukaryota > Metazoa > Chordata > Mammalia > Rodentia > Dipodidae > Orientallactaga > Orientallactaga sibirica. The sequence goes on along the minus strand of JAEOAD010000030.1, from coordinate 11,603,352 downwards.
TCTTCAGAAAGAACAATGTGATTTATATATTGCTTTTCTACATATTCATGCATATTTTCCATCCTCCATCTCCTCCTCTTTTGGGCCATAGTACAATTGCTTTGCTTCTTACTACATTGCTATATCTAACCTGAATAACTGTTTAGAACTCCTATTTTCTTTGACATAGTATAGATGATTTCTTATGCCATCCCTTTCTGACTCCCAGTGGTTTCCTCTTCTGAGCTATAGATTCAGGCTGAGGGCTAAAATTGGGTGCAGGGAACTATAGAAGGAGGTGTGTTGAAAATTTGGGAGCATATGAACTTTGGTTCAAAATTTTGGTTGTGTCTTTTTTGCTAGTGTGCCCTGAGACTTTGACATCTGGTGGAAGTTGCCTCTTATTAGGTTAAGGAAGTATTTCTGACTTGTACCATGCTCCCAATTCAGAATGAAGCTCTGGAGGCAAGATTTCCACATACTATTGTGAAGGTTGTCCATGGCATGAAAAGGATATGTGCGGATGAAATCTAGCTTATTGAAGGTGGCTAAGATTGTCCTATGTGGGGAGATGCAGCTTTGGCTGATTCTTAAGTTCTAAGAAGGGACTAGGCATGTGAACATTGTATGAAAAAAATGAGAAGATTGTACAGGAAGTTACTGAAGCAGAACAAGTGAGTTGGCGTCTGGAAGAACTGGCCTTTCCCTGAATAGGTGGGTATTCTCTCACTGAGGTGGGAGGACATGGAGAGAATATGGAGACTTAGGCAGGTAGCTTATCAAATGTGAAAGTTGAAATGAGGGATTTTTTCTGTTTGCTTCTATTCCTTTCATATAGTGTGAGATTATGTTATGGGGTAAAAGCTTGTAGAAAGAAGTGTTGCAGAGAGGAGTGAAATAGTTATCTTGGAGGAGGAAAGTTTGATAAATAATTTCCTGAGGCAATAAACAAGTGTCCCAAATAGCCTGAGGCTCATTCTCACTTTGTGCATGACTCAACAGTATTATTCTCCAGCCATGTTCAGATGATCCATTCATGCAGGGACTAGACATGAAATTGGATTCATCTATTTTTGAAGCTATTGAAGTAGTGTTTTTGTTTTTCTTACAAGTTTCAGAATTCTTTGGGTGCTACTTGCTTCCAAGAAAAGGTAATTTTAAAATTCAGCAGTGCTTGAAGGGCAGCACAGAACTATGTGATTATTGACTTAGAAGGGAAATGATCAAAGAACCATAGGAAACAGCATATAATCACACTTCACCATTTACCAAGTACTTGCTAAGTGCATGGTGTTGGAAGGAATGTAAAGGGAGTAGAAGGTACATTCCTACCTCTCAGGAAACTTACAATCTATTAACAATATAAGAGTTCTTACTCATAGTCAACTTATAGTCTCTGGTCATATTTCAGTGTTAAATTAAAAATGATTTGATTTTCAATGGCATGAGTTTTGATATAACTAAAGATAAGGGAAATTTATTTTTCTAAGCCTGCAGAAAATTATGTAATAGTCAATGTATATAGAAAGTGTTAGTGCATACTTAGGGCCAAAAGGTCAAGGAGGACATGGGAGGTTTTAAAGTGCAATGTGGAAATAATTCTCAGGTTCAAACATTAGCATTACTGTGAAAGTTCAAGTAGTTATTTTAGAAGGACTGTGAGACACAGCATGCTATACATGAAATACCTTCATGGAAGGTAGAAAGTCAGCTATAGAGCAGAATCCTTCATCACATACTGTAATGGATACTCTAGGCAAGTGTCTAGTTTGTAGGGACAGCACTTAGTATGGTAGACAGCATGGGCAAGTAAATACTCCAAAATATTTAAATGTTATGAAAATTCAATAAAATTAAATTTTTGTGCTCAACATGGAAGGGAGGGAAGATTTCTCTGAAATCTCCAATGCTTCTCATTTTGCTCAGGATAACACCTGAATCCTTGCATGAAACCACAAACTCCCCTCCTCATTTTCCCTCAGCCCTCTCCTGCTACCCTTCCCTGACTCATTCTGTTTCATCCACATGAGTATCACTATATTTGATTTCAAGTTGTATTGCAGAGCCATAAAAACAAACACAGCGTGGTAGTGACACAAAACATTGATGCAGATCCAGATACAAATCTAGGCAGCTACACATACCTTAATTTTGACAAAGATGCCAAAATTATTCATTGGAGAAAACAGTCTCTTTAACAAATAGTGCTGGGGAAACTAAATATTCATGTGTAGAAAAATGAAACTAGATTTTTATCTCTTGCCCTGAACAAAAATCAACTCAAAATGGATCAAAAATCTTTACATAAGACCTGAAACTCTGAAACTGCTAGAGAAGAAATAGGGAAAAACTTCAAGATATAGGTATAGGTAATGACATTATGAATAGGACTCTACTTACTCAGGAAATTAGGTCAGCAATTGACAAAAAGGCCTGATGAAACTAAAAAGCTTTTGTACAGCCAAAGAACCTGTCAATGAAATGAAGAGGCAGTCTAGAGTATGGGAGAATACCTTTGCAGCTATACATCTGACAGAGGATTAATATCTACAATATACAAAGAACTCAAAAATTAAATCAAGAAAAATAAGTCAATCAAAAAAAATGGGCTGTAGATGTGAACATAAAGTTCTCAAAAGAAGAAATATAAGTGGACAATAAATATTTTTAAATGTATTCAACATCCTTGGCCATCAAGGAAATATAAATTAAAACTATTTTGAGGGCTGGAAAGATGGCTTAGAAGTTAAGGAGCTTGCCTGATAAGCCTAAGGACCCAAGTTTGATTCTCCAGATCCCATTTAAGTCAGAGACATGAGGTGAAACAAGCGTGCAAGGTCGCACATGTGCACAAGGTGGCACATGAGTCTGGAGTTCAATTGCAATGGCTGGAGACCCTGGCATGCCAATTCTCTGACTCTCTCATAAAAAAAAAAAACTACTTTGATATTTCATCTCATTTCAGTCAAAATGGCTACCAACAATTAAAAAATAAAAGAAAAGAAATGGAGCCAGGCATGGTGGCACACGCCTTTAATCACAGCACTCATGAGGCAGAGGTAGGAGGATCACTGTGAGTTTGATGCCACCCTTAGATTACATAGTGAATTCCAGGTCAGCCTGGGCTAGAGCAAGACCCTACCTTGAAAAGAAAAAGAAGAAAACAGATTCTTGGAGAGATAGCCCAACAATTAAAGGTGCTTGCTTGCAAAGCCTTACAGCCCAGGTTCAAATCCCTAGCATCCATGTAAAGCCAGATGCACAAAGTGGTGCATATGTCTGGAGTTTGTTAGCCCTGGCAATGTCATTCCTTTTCTCTATCCCTTTTCCTTTTCCTCTTTCTCTTTCTTTCTCTTCCTCCCTCTCTCTCTCTCTCTGTGCGTGTGTGTTTGCAGATAAGTAAATGAAAATATTTTTTAAAGCCAGGTGTGATGGTGCACACCTTTAATCCCAGCACTCAGGAGGCAGAGGTAGGAGGATCACTGTGAGTACAAGGCCACCCTGAGACTGCATAGTGAATTCCAGGTCAGCCTGGGCTAGAGTGAGACCCATACCTCAAAAAAAAAAAAAAAAGAAAGAAAGAAAAGAAAATATTTTTAAAGATATAATTTCATTTTTTCATGAATGAGTAATGTCATTGTACATGTATGGCACCTTAAATATTCATCAATTGATAGACACCAAGGCTAAGTCAACTTCTTGTCTGTTGTGCAGAGTGCCACAGTAAAGTTACAGTTATATATGTCTCCTCTGCACACTGATGCCATTTCCTTTGGGTTAATGCACAGTATTGGGATGGCTTCTCTTTCCATTTTCCAGTTTCTTTCATTGATGTTTTGTAATTTTCACTGTAGAAATGATTCACTTCCATAGTTATTTTTTCTATATTTATTTCTAGATCTGCTTGTTTTTACTAGCAATTGTTTAAATGATTTCTTCTTTGATTTCTTCCACAGAAATTTTGTTACTGTTGCATTAAAAAGCTACTTACTTTTATATATTGGCCCTTTCCTGCAAACTTAATGAATTCATTTCTGTGTTTTAAATGATTTTGGTGGAGCTGAGCTTGGTGGCGCACGCCTTTAATCCCAGCACTCGGGAGGCAGAAGTAGGAGGATCACTGTGAGTTCAAGGCCACCCTGAGACTACATGGTGAATTCCAGGTCAGCCTGAGCTAGAATGAGACCCCGCCTCAAAAAAATCGAAAAAGAATAAAAATAAAAAAGATTTTGGTGGTATTTTAATGCTTTTCTCTATATAATACCTAGTTATCTGCCTACAAGGACATTTGGACCTTCTCCATTTGGATGCCTTTTATTTCTTTCTATTATCATTTGCTCTGGTTAAGATTATGAACCTCTATTGAATAAGAATGGGGGAAGGTGGCCATAATTGTCTTGTTCCTGACCTCAGAGGGAATTATTTCAGCTTTTTTCTTATTCAGTATGACAACCTGTGGGTTTATCTTATATAGTCTTATTGCATTGAGGTACATTACCTCTGTGCTAAATCTTTTTGTGTCATGACAGGATGTTGAGTTTTTCCAGATGTTTTTACTGCATTTGTTGAGCTAAGAATGTGGTTTGTACCCCTCATTCTGTTATCAGTGTGCATATTTTGGACCATCCTTGTGTCTCTGGGATAAAAGCCTACTTGATCACTAAGAGTGATGTTTTTAATGTGCTCTTTGACTCTCTTTACAACTATTTTGTTAAGAAATTCTCTATCTTCATCAGGGATACTAATCTATACACTCGCTATTTTCTGTGTCGGTGTCTCATAGTTTTAGGGGTTTTCTCCCATTCAATACTTTGGAAAAGTTTGAAATTTGATGTTAGCTCTTTTGGAAAGTTTGGTTAAATTCTCTCATCTGTGTTCTGTAATTTTTGTAACTAAAAATTTGAAGAGTATGGATGGCCCACACCTTTAATCCCAGCACTTGGGAGGCAGAGGTGGGAGGTGTGTCATAAATTGGAGGCCACATTGAGACTACATAGTGAATTCCAGGTCAACCTAGGCTAGAGTGAAACCCTTCCTCAAATCCCCCCACACCCAAAAAAAAACAGCAATGACAGTTTATTTATTTATTTATTTATTTTTATTTTATTTACTTATTTGAGAGTGACAGAGAGAGACAGAGGCAGATAGAGAGAAAGAATGGGCATGCCAGGGCCTCCAGCCATTGCAAGTGAACTCCAGATGCATGAGCCACCTTGTGCATCTGGCTTACGTGGGTCATGGGTAGTTGAACCTCGAACCGGGATCCTTAGGCTCCACAGGCAAGCACATAACAGCTAAGCCATCTCTCCAGGCCCAGCAATGACAGTTTTGATGGAACATTTATTATTACTGATTCAATTTCATTTGTCGATTTTCTTTTCTTTGGGATCTGTTGCAAGAGTTACTGTGTTCTAGCCGGGCGTGGTGGTGCACGTCTTTAATCCCAGCACTCGGGAGGCAGAGGTAGGAGGATCACCAAGAGTTCAAGGCCACCCTGAGACTACATAGTTAATTCCAGGTCAGCCTGGACCAGAGTGAGACCCTACCTCGAAAAACCAAAAAAAAAAAAAAAAAAATAAAACTGTGTTCCTTGGAAGCATAATGTGGCCAAATATTTTTCTTGTGTCTATACACTGATTTTTGCATTGGATGGATCAATTATCTCTACCACTTTAATTGATTTGCTTTCATAGCAAAAGACATTCTGCAGTGATATGTCCTTAGGTGTTGACTGGATATGCTGTGGTGGTTTTACTGTAGTGTCCATGGAGCTTTTCCAGCTATGTCTGTGTTAGGTGATGTCTATAGGTGTCTCTGTGATGTGGGCTGCAAGGGTTGTGCTTTCAGCTGGAGTATAGCCCTTTGAGGATGGGTAGGTGCACTTTCAGCCATAGGCATAGTGTACTCACCTACAGTATAAGCATCTGTCAGCTTCCACAGGTAACATTAGGGCATGGCCACTCTAATAAGGCATAATGTGATGAGTAGTGGCATTCAGTGCCTATCAGTATATGAGGATAACATAGGTAACTTTGAAGTTCCTCCAGGGGTCTGTCCATCTATTTCCTGGGAACAAAGGTAGGCACACAGACACAATTTCTCAAGGCCTCCATAAACCAAGATTCTGAAGACAGACTGTTTCACTGCTTCATAGAAGCTACCCAACTTTTCTCCAGGGCCTTGGCAAGCCAGGTCACTCCAAAAGGTCATTTACTTCCCTGGGCCTCTGTCAGCCCAGCAGCCCAGCATGGGCTACCCAGGTGCTTCTTAGAACTGTGTGAATAGAGCTTTCTGGCCAATCGGCAAGGCTAGGTTGGTAGAGCTTAAAGGGACAGCTTTCTAGCTGCTTCAGGTGACTTGGAATGAGCAATTTCAAGATGGGTCTGTGCAAATGAACCTTGGGGAAAGGGAGTACAGAATGAACTGAGCTCTTTCTCTGTGTCAATGTAGCAGGGAAACTCCTCAAGCTAGGCTCAGAGCCTGCAAGGGACACAGGGTTCTGCAGTAGTAACTTATCTTGGGTATCTGTGACATGATGGGGATTTCCAGCGATCCCTACTTAACTGCTTACCCCTTCCCCAGCAAGCAAGGTCCCTGTTGATTTGGGTTTGATCTCAAGGAATAGAATGGTAGATTCTATATGCTTAGTTCCTTTCTTTATCTGAACTTGTGCCTGTGTTCTGCCACATCATCGCTGCACTATAGTTCTCAGCCTCAACCATACCAGTGAAATACATATTGTTTCTTTTTGCTCTTGTTCCAGTCTTTTGTTTTGGATGGAAACATACCAATCACCTCTAGTCTCATATAGTTTCATTAGTTAGAAACATCACTTAGGAAATAATCTCTCATGTAGTAAAAATTTTAAATATTAGTAATTACTTTCGTATTTTGCAGCTTCCTATTCTGCTGAATTTAAGAAAATATAAATATAATGGTTTATTTTATAGTAGCTTTGTAATATGTCTTCACTGTGCTAACATCGTTTATGTATTTTCATACATATGCATATAGAGTCAAATGAAGGGTACCTGTAAGCAAAATTCAGTAATTCTGGGTAGGAGGATTCTGGTTGATATCTTTTTGATTTGCATAACTGATCTGAATGTATTTGAAGAGGTTAGCTTAGGAACTAAAAATCTTTAGGATGTTTTCCTACTTTTGTGCTATCTTTTTACTTTTACCCAGTGAAAGGCAAAGATAAGCAGCATCCAGGTCGACTTTTTCTCCTTCCTGTCCTCTGACTGAAGGTAGGATTCCTCATTCAGCCAAGCATCTCCAGACTCAGAACTAGTGCTGGCTAGTCAGTGATGAGAACCAAATGGCAAAAGAAATGTGTATGTTTGGCAATCAACTTCTATAACTTCTGGCAGAAAACCAACCCAAAAAATTTGCAGATGTCTTTTAAACCTTCCCTGATGACACACTTTGTCAGTCTTAGAGAACACTGATTCATAATTCTCATTTCATCCAAGAATGCTAAATGTTTTTGTTTCTTTAATAAAACATTGAAGTAAGTTGCCTAACATGGGGACAAAGAGGGATGTATGTCCAGATATTTGTAAATATTGTCCAAAGCTGTACCATCCTGAACATGCTTGATCTCATTAGAAATTTGCAGAGGCCAGTAAACTAGAAAAAGGCTATAAGGAGGAAGAAAAGGAAGGGCTTAAGGGATGGTATTGTATATATCTGGGTAGAAGAACAGATTACAGGGAGGGAAAATGCCTAAGTGAGGCTAGGAGAAGAGACCATGTAAAAGAAGGGCAGGGGAGGGTCAATCAAAATTCAAGATATTCTGAGTAAGACATATGAAAACCTACTTTTCTGAATAATGGCACATCCAGAAGCCATAGATTATTACTAGAAAATTTTCAGTGCCAGGGATGGGACCAGTGAGTTGTTGGACAGGGAGGTCCCTGTTGGCTCCAAAATATTACAGGCTATTGCCAAGTCTCTTGGTTTCCCTTGAGAAACAGATGGTAAGAACCTATTGCTAAAGACTTCACAGCAAGGTCACTGAAAAATCAAGCTGGTGCTGAGCTGAAAACCTTCTCCCTGTAGACTAGGCAACAGAAAACTGGAAAAAGCTGCACTGCATGCAGCCATATGGGAGACAGAAGTCATCTGTGGTGAAAACAGTGGACACTGGAAGCCTCAAGTTTGGCCAGACAGGCCAAATGACCAAGCGGGTGCAATAGTGGCATGTCTGCTCAGGGGGAAACTAACTGCTCTCTAATTGGACTGAAGGCCCTCTCTATGGGAGGAAATACATGCTTGGTACTGAAAACCTAATCAAAAGCCTATGGCAGGGGAGGTCATGAGCATTAGTGGTATAAAGCCTGCTCTTGTCTGGCTATATGCATATATTATTCTCACCAAACTGCCCTGAAAGCACCACACTTAATGTTCTTATTCATATATTAATGCTACTCTCACTTCTGGTTAGAGAAGCTTCTCTTTTCAGATGGTGATGACCATGGGATGGCCCAAAAGGCAACATAGTGTTGAGAAGAAAGGACAGAGGAGTGTCCAGCACTGAAACATCTCTATCACACCCTCCAAGGCTCAGGGTCTATTATGGAAGAGGTGGCAGAAAGAATGTAAGAGCCAAAGGAAGGGTGTGACTCCTTACAATGCAACTGTCCAGACAGAAATTGGCCTCGATATCCATGACCTTACAGTGCTTAGAAATACCTTCACAAGATCCTCATAATAGGAGAAAAAGATGATGACATAAAAATATAAGAGACTAATGGAGAGAGGGAGGGGATCTGATGGATAGCAGAGTTGAGAAGGGGAAAGTGGGGGGAGGGAAATACCATGATTTATTATTTTTAAGTATAGCAGTTGTCAATAAAAATGAAAATGAAATTTGCAAATATTATATAGCCTATTTCCTGCTGCAGATCTATAAATGATTTTCTGGGAAGGTGCCAATCATGTGACTTCTGATGTCTATTATTATTTGAGGCCTGAGGACTTCTGTTCACTCCTTGATGACATTGGAGTAACCAAGGAAAACACCACATAGTGCAATGCTGAACAGAAAAATGCTTTAGCTACAAAATTAAGAGACAGAGAAAGATCAGCTTCTGCACCAGCCATTGGACTCCCTTGGCCAGTGGGTTGCTCAGCAACAGTATAGGACAATAGGCCTGCATGCATACCTCTGCTGCATCTTCAGAAGACAATAATGGTAATGCATTAGCCCAGGTAACATTATGATGCATACATTCAGCAGAACAAAGGATGTTGCATCTACATTGGGTAAAATTACCTCCAGGCAAAGTGGTATTTTAAGCTCAGGCTGTGAGGACTCTACTATTGGTAGGAGGGTTTCAAGTAGAAGGCCATTCTCATTTATCCAAAAGGACTGAAGGCCTATGCATTTAGCCAGAAAGAAGACCTGGATCTTTGTAGAACTTTGCTGGAGAGCTACACAAATGGCATGCTTTGTTGATTCAGCTTGTTTCAATGACAGGGTGGAAAATTATCACGTGGCGACTTCACAAAAACTATGCCATAGGTGTTCTAAAACATGAGGACTATTACATGTAGTGAGGAACTTTTGACAAAAAGAATCCAATTTGGGTTTGGAAGATAATTTTGTCAATAAAGTGCTTGCCTTTCAAGCATGAGGACCTGGGTCCAATCCTCAGAACCTACATTAAAAGAAAGCTGGGCATCATAGCCCACACCTGTAATCCCATCACTGAGGATGTGGACACAGTGGAATCCTGAGGTCTCGCTGGTCAGCCAGTTTAGCTTAATTGGTCAACTTCAGACCAATAAGACACCCTGTCTCAAAGAAGATGGATGTGCACAAACATGTACACACAAACATGTACACACACAAACATGTACACAAATACAACACACGCAAACACAATGCAATTTGCATCTCAGAAAAAGAGCTATTTGAGATCTCGGGAGTTCCAAGTTTGACAATGCAAGTTAATGGTTTACTGTAAAAGTAAAATCATCAGTACAACCTCAAGTAGGTATTTCCTTATAGTAAGAATTCATTCTTAAATTTATTATGTGACTAGCATAATATAAATATCAAATATTCTCATTATTTCTCTCCCTTACTATTCAAGAAAATTAGGAGGCTGCTATTTCTCACAGATCTATAAAAGTAAACTTTTAGGCTTGGCTCCAGGTAAGGAGGTATTGTGGTCACAGAGATGCAAAAGTGACTAATGCAGTTGCTATGAGTATTAATATGTCAGTAAGCTCAAAAGTGTTCTCAATAAGGGCTGGAGAGATGGCATAGCAGTTAAGACTCTTGCTTGCAAAGCCAAAGGACCCAGGTTTGATTCCCCAGTACCCATGTAAAGCCAGATGCACAAGGTGGCCAAACATCTGGAGTTTGTTTGCAGTGGCCGAAGGCTGTGCACCCATTCTTTCTCTCTCTCTCTCTCTCTAAAATAAATAAAATATAAAAGAATATATTTCTAGGAATTAAATAACATACTTTCTCTATTTTACATTTTAGAATATGGCTGCATATCAGAACCAGAAAATCAAATCCAATCACAGTCAGCACTGAAAGTGAGTACATTTCATTATCTAAAAAATCTAAAAGTAAAGATGGGTCTCATCCAGAATAAGTACTTCCTAAATGCTATGGGGTACTTCTAGTTTACTCTCACAAAAACTGTCATGAATATACACCAGAGAGTCAGCAACATGGCTAAGAATGTGAGTCACATGACTCTACCTGAATCATTCTAGAAACAGGCAATCTTAAGGGAATATGAAAAATTGAAATGATTCAAGAATATGTTCATCTATCTAAAATGTTTGATGTAACACTTTGTTAACTTTCATTATAGGTCCTTCAGCATCAGCTAGAATCATTTCAGGCTCTGCGAATACAGACTCTGCAGAATGTTAGCATGGTATACTACTGTAATCATATATAGGAAATATACTAACTTAAGATGTAATCTTGTTGTCTAAACTTATTACTAGCAATTGATACATCGGCACAGCATTTAATATACTTAAAGCTTCAACATACCTCAGGTCCAAATTTATCTTGAGCAAACTACTTTTTATTTGGATATGAACCAGAAAGAATAGTGTTCACAAAACAGTGCTATCTTAGTAAATTCTTTTTGATTTTAAAATAATAAAGACATAAGTTTCCTGAAGATTCCTTTAATGATGGAGACTACCATAAATTAAATAAACTTATTCTCAATGATGAAAAATAATTTTTATGTGCAGTAAATAAAAAGGTATCTTTCAATCATAATGTCATTTCTATGAATTCATAGGTTTATAAATATGAAATCAAATTCTAAAATTCTCAATTTATCTTTTCAAGGTACAGTCTGAAATCAGTGAAATATTGAACAAAAGTATTATTGAAGTAGAAAACCCACAATTTAGTTCAGAAAAAAATCTGATATTCAGCACCCATGCTGAAAAGAATTTGGTATGTTATTCTCTATAAATCATTCATATATTTTGGTATTTCAAACATGTTACTACAATCAGTATGTCTTCACCTTTGTAATCTCTCTCTCTCTCTCTCTCTCTCTCTCTCTCTCTCACACACACACACACACACACACACACACACACACACACACACCCCAAGAGGAAGAATGGATTGTCAAAGGTGAAAATAAGGAATTTCCAATCCTTAAACCCTTAAAGATGTGTGCTTACTTCTGTACTTTTACATTTTTCTGCAGTTTTTGATTCTTTTAGGAAAGTCTACAAAGGCCATTTTGCTTCATCCAAATACAGAAAGATTCCCAAATAAATTCAAAAGCAAGTCAACTTGGGTAGTCTGCCTGTTCACATATGACTTTGGCCTAGATCTGAGATGAATTCCCTAGATGAGCTCCAAACTAGAATCTCCACCTCTGTCCACACTGGTTAAAAAAAATCACATTTCCAGGATAGTCACAGCCCTAAAAACTACCCAAAATTTAGAATAAAAGCAAAGGTTAACAAATACCCCAGAAGCAGAAATATTTGTTTACCTTAAATTCCCAGTTTTCCTACCTGTAATTATCCCCTAGTACCTATAATGGTCTCTTGATGTATATCAAATTTCTATTTATGGAATTGAGGGCATGATCCTTGCATCCCATCCCCTAAGAATATAAGTTCAGTTCTAAGAAAACTGTGAAGACCAGAGCTTCAGATCTCAAAATACCTATTATAGTTCATACCCAACTAGAAGCATACACAGAGAGAGAACTTACTAAACTTTCTGGAGAAAAATTGACCATACTTGCTAGGCTGCCTTACTGCATTAGTGGATAGCATGCTTAATTAGATTGTATAAATAAATACTTCATAAATTTTATCTTAATTTCTTTAAATGAGTACATTTAAATTCTTTTTTATTGCTGCTAGCCTGTAGAGAAGCAAGAAGAAATCCTTTCTATGGAGAAAATAAATCACTTTAAGGATTCCAAGACACTTCATTCAATGGAAGAGAATGTCAGTAGTAATGATAATGGTCTCTCTCACTGCACAAATATCTCACCACAGATACATTTCAAGGACAAGTTAACTCTTGAGAACTCAAGAATGTCAACAGATAATTCAGCTTCCAACAAAATTATGAATACTTCAGAAAACTCTGACATGTTGAAGAACTATAATCTTAATCATTTTCTACCAGCAGTTGCTCAAGATGTGATGCCTCAAGGTGGCCCTATAATTCTAGATAAGGCCACAATTCATGTACCTCTTCTGAAGCATGGATTTTGTGAAAACTTAGATGATATTTGCCTTGCTATTAAACACATGAAGGAAGAACTTCAAAGGTCACATGACAGGGAGCTAGCACTTACAAATGAACTTCACACTTTAAAAACTGATACATATAATCAAAATAATGTCAGATATGACTTATCCCCCATTCATAATGCAACAATTAACTTTATTAAGGAAGAAAACATGGAAGGTAACTTAAATGAAGACATAAAGTTGAAGAGAATTTCTGAATTAGAGGCATTAGTAAGCAAATTACTCCCACTCAGGGAAACAGTGGCAAAATTCCATGTAAATTTTTGTAGGAAATGTAAAAAATTATCAAGGAGTGAAATATACTGGGGAAAAAATGAGAAAAAGAATGAGAAAAGCAATAAAGATATTCCTATCACCAGTAAGAATACTACAGACTTAAAATTCCATCCCAGGGTTCCAAGGCACAGCCTGTCCTTCCTTGAACACACAAAACATGAAATGAAAGATAGTGAAGGGCAACTACTCCCAGGACACCATGGACCACTAATATGTGAAAATGAGAAAACCCCCAAAGTCAATTCTGTAACTGAGCAGTGTGTTGCAAAAATTCATTACTTACAGAACTACCTAAAAGAATCGATGCAGATTCAGAAAAAAGTAGCCCAACTGGAGAATGAAAACCTAACCCTGAAGACCAAAATGAAACCACTTATCTTCACCACACAATCTCTCATACAGAAAATTGAAACATATGAAAAGCAACTTAAGAACCTGGTTGAAGAAAAGAGCACTATTCAGTCCAAGTTAATTAAAACAGAAGATGACAACAAAGAGTGCCTTAGAGAACTAAAGAAAGTAATTGGTAAGTATAATGTTCTCCAACACCAAAATAAAATGCTAGAGGAAAAGAACAGTCAACTTTCTTTGGAGAAGGAACAAATGATAGAGGCATTAGATCAACTAAAAGGCAAGGAACAAAAAACTCAGAATGATATGGCCATCGTCAGTAATGAAAACAACCGAATGAATATAGAAATAGAAGCAATGAAAACTAACATTCTGTTGATACAAGATGAAAAGGAAATGTTAGAGAAAAACACATACCAGTTCCTAAAGGACAAAAGTGCGCTTGAAAATGAGTTGAAAGAAAACCAGTTAGAGATCATGCAGCTGAGAGAGAAAGACAGACTGGCAAAGAACGATCAAGAGTCACTTCTTCAAATACTGGAAACAGTGAAAAATGAAAAGTTGAATCTTGAAACAACATTACAAGAGTCTACCACTGCCCGACAGATGATGGAGAGAGAACTCAAGAACATTCAAAGCTACCAATCCACTGCAGAGAAGAACTTCCTGAAAGAAATTAAAAATGCCAAATCAGAAGCAAGTATTTATAAAAATAGCTTGTCAGAAATCAGGAAAGAATGTGAAATGTTGTCAAAAATGGTCATGGAAATTAAGGCAGATAATCAGATTCTAAAAGAAGAACTAAAGAAGCATAGTCAAGAAAACACAAAATTTGAAAACAGCATCAGTAGACTCACTGAAGACAAAGTGCTCCTAGAAAACTATGTAAGAAGTATAGAAAATGAAAGGGATACCTTGGAATTTGAGATGCGGAATCTTCAGCGAGAATATTTGAGTTTAAGTGATAAAATCTGTAGTCAGAACAAAGATCTATCAAAAATGTCTTACATTTCAAGAAGAGAGAAATTCTATTTTAACAACTATGGTGCCTATGAAGCCACTTCCAGTCCTCGGAGCAGGCCCTTAGCTCCTGATGTGAAAGGTATGTAGGACTCAGTAGGTCGGTAGAGACATGCTCAAGATTGTTTTAGCTTCTTGGGCATGAAATCAAAGTACAGAAATAAGAGAACTTGAAGATGAATATGACTTGGTTTTGTAAGATTTTTATCTGGTTTATTATATAATGGAATTAATTAGAAATTTTGTTCTGTAGAAAAAGTCTAAATTCTACCTTCATACACTGAATATGCACACAACATGTTTGGCAGAAGAAAGAGTTTTAAATTATTATGCAAATATATTTAACATTCCAAATTTTAAAATGTTTTTTTTCTTTCAGGAATTCCAAGCAAACTGTACCAATTACTTCCACCCAAGATATGTAAATAAATTTCCAAAAAAAAAAAAAAATCAATGTTCCAAAAAGCTTTTTCCAAGTACTAATTTCCCACAAAATAATCTTTTTATGCATGTGTGTGTTTGTGCATGTGTGATCATGTGCATGTGATGTACATGTGTGTGCAGGTACATGAAGAGGCCAGAGGACAATCTGTCATTTCTTAGTCACCTCTTTGGAGTCAGGATCTCTCATTGGCATGGAACTCACCAATTAGCCAAGAATGGCTAGCCAGTGAGCCCCAGGGATCCCCTGCCTCCACCTCACCAGCACTGAGAGTTTGTATGAATACTGGTGATTGATTTCAGGTCCCCATACTTATGAGGCAAACACTTTTACTGACTGAGTTATCTCTTCAACTCCTGCAAAATAATCTTAACTTTTACACTAATTATATAATTACATGGTAAATAATTAAATTTAAACTAGTTTCTAAAATAGAAATTGGAATTAGAATAGACAGCCAAGAACTGTGAGAAGGGATTTAGTAGAGTGGGGATGAGGAGAAAAGGGAGATTTGTGGGAGATTATGATCATGGTATATTGTGTATATGCATAAAGGTTGTCAATAAAAAGTAAAAACAAATTTAAAAAGAACTGTGAAGACTCTGACTCTGATTTCACCCAATTGATAAGCTAATAATTAGTCTATCACAGTTTCATGGAATCTAGTTAAATACATAAAAGCCTGGGTTAGAGAAAAAGGTGAATTTATTTCTCATGAAAGCAATAGCCAGAGTATCACAGTGTTCCCCAAGCACCAGTTTCCACGGGCAACTCAATGAAGAGAGCCAAACAGTGGGTTGCATAATAGGAGAGGAACTCTGAGGTCATAAAGCTAAATCTGTTACAAAGTGTTCAGAAGTTCATCTGCTCTACTCTTTATTGTACTGACAGTAAGATATTTGGCCTATCTAAAAAGACAATCTTTAGCTCCCAGGGCTAAGCACAACTAACTTTTATTTCATAGGATGATACTCTCTCATGTATTATTTGCCACAATTGTTGAATTTTTCAAATGCTTTCTACTGCATTTGTAGGGAGAATCATTTTATTTTCTCCTTTATGTTAATATGTTACATCATTAATTTAAAAGCACCTTGCATTCTTAGAATAAACCCTATTAGGCTATGTTATTTTTTAATGAATACTCCTGGGTTCAATTTGACTTAATGAAAGATTTCTTTTCCTATGGTGAGAAGGGCACTAGTCTGTATATTTTCTGGTAGTGAATTTGTCTGGTTTGGTATTATGAAAATTCTCATAAAATGTATAATAGTTTCCTCCTCCTTTTTTTCTGAAAAGCATTAGTGTAAAATTGTTCTTAATGTTCTTCCTAAATCCATGAAAGACTATACCAGAGAGTCTGGACTATCAAAAAGAAATGACAAAATTGCAAAATCAAACATAATCAAAGAATTCTAGTACTGAGAAAAGGCCTTATGATGAGTTCTGTACCCATTTAAATACAGAAATAAGATTTTTAAATGGTGTGGTGGACATGGTGGGACAAGATAGTAATCTTAGTACTTGAGAGGATGGGGAAGGAGGATAGAGTTTGAGACCAGCCTGGACTACATGTGAAGTTCTTGCTCTCTTTCTCTTGTTCGTCCCCGACCCCTCTCTCTCTCTTGCTTTTCTCTCTCTCACACACACATGAATGAGAATTGTCATTATATAATAGAATGTTGGGACTTCCCCACTGGGAAACTCTCTCACTTTAAACTTTACCTCTAATTTCTCTTATTTTTACTCTTTTTTTAAAATAAATCTTTAATAACCTAAAATCAGAATATTAGTGTCTAAAACTATAGGCAATTTGTAGAAATATAACAAACACCAGGGGTTTCCTTTTACATTCACTATCTTTTTTTCTGCTGCTGCACCTCAGGGATAGAATCATACCTGGAACACAGTAGTCACTTGGTGTTTGCTAAATGAAAAATGAATACATAAACATTCATTATACTAGAGAGTACCAGACATGAGCTGGGCATTCACTTAGTAAGAAGGTTATCCAAACCTTTAAGCCACAAATAAATTTAGATAAGATGGCATTTTAAATATCTTCCTAAAGTGTAATGATTCCAAATTTCTTTTGAGGCTTTTTAATAGGATATAATTTTCTATTTCTACCAGTCTCCCATAGATTTCTAATCACTACCATTGATAAAATGTGGGGCAGAACAAACTGAAAACAGGGCCTCCCAGTCTTTTTGTTATCGTTGTTAATTAATTTGTGTTCTATATTTGATTCCCTACAAGTAAGCAAACCATAATTTACCCTGCTCTCTGTTTTTGATAAAGCCTGTACAATGAATAATACCACTTGAAGACATTTAGGAATCATCATTATTTCTGGGAGAAACTGAAGACGTAGTCTGCAAACAAGATTGATCATTCAAAGCAGCCAGACGCCTGGCTTTCCCACTGGGGGATTTGCTACCATGAACAAGAGACTCAGCTTTTCTTTGCCTCCATTACTTCATGTTACATGAATATTGAAAGATTGATAAATATATTAAAATGAAATACACATGCTATTGTACCTGATTCATAGTAAGTACTACATAATTTGCTACTAATTCATTTTTGATATATTTGAAAATACTTTATTTATTTGAGAGACAGAAAGAAGCAGAGAGAGAAAGGGAGGAAGGGAGAAAGACAATATGGGTATGACAGGGCCTTCTGCCACTGCAAACAAACTCCAGGTACATGTGCTATTTTGTGCATCTAGCTCCATGTGGGTACTAGGGAATCAAACCCAGGTCATCAGGCTTTTGCAAGCAAGCGTCTTTAACCATTTAGCCATCTCTCCAGCCCCATGTTTGATATTTTAATCTAAATATCATAATAAAAAATTTATTTACAATCAAAAATTCAAATTAAAAAATTAATATAATTTATTTATAGCAAATTAATTGCTATATAATAGTGAGCTAGGTTTTTAAAATATATGTGTACATTACAGTTTGGGAAATTTTTTTAAATTGTTTTTTATTTATTTATTAGAGACAGAGGGACAAGGGAGAGAGAGAGCCAGAGAGAGAGAATGAGCACACCAGGGCCTCTAGCCACTGCAAACGAACTCCAGATGCATGCGCCACATTGTGCATCTGGCTAACGTGGGACCTACAGAATTGAACCTGGGTCCTTAGGCTTCACAGGCAAGCATCTTAACCACTCAGCCATCTCTCCAGCCTGGGAAATGTTTTTCATATGGGGTTCATAATTCTTTTAAGTAGATAATGAAGATAAGGAAGATTCTTAAAAAGCTGAGTAATTTGTTCCAATATGCATAGCTAGCATGGGCCGGACATATATATAGCTTTTATGGACTACTAATATTTATATACAAAAGGACCAAGAAGTCCTCTGTAATGTTTCCAGAGCATACAGTATGGCTGAACTTTCCAGCTGCTTGTGGAATGTCTTGTTGCTGAGTCTCTCTTAAGTCTTTCTTCCAGGTAACATTCATAAGCTTTGTTTCAATTTTGAGCCTAAACAAGTGTGGTTGGGTGATTTGAAGCAAAGATAATGACTGGGTTCTCTTATTCACTAATGATAAATAGAATCAAATGGCTCAAGTCATAAAGGAAAAGTAGATAACTTGAATCTTCAGTCATCAAGAGATAGGACAGCACTGTCCACTGCCCCTTACCTCTTCATGTCTGAGTCCGATTCCTGACCAAGTCTGAACAATAAAGTTTTTTCTCAGAAAACAAATCTTGCAGTTATCTTCTCCTTGCTAGGACAAATATATGACAATAAGCAGCTTATGGGAGTAAAGGGTTTATTTCACGCTTATATATTCCACGGGAATCTTCATCATGGGGAAGGAAGCTGGCTCACTTCATCATACATCCATAGTAAACAGACAAAGAGAACAGACAGCACCATCAAGCAGAGATGATTCTGAACACACCTTAGGGATGGATTCAAGATCTGCACCTACTCCAGCAAGGCTCCACCTGCTGGAGACTAAGTAGGAAGCTTAATCAAAAATACCTAGACCATGGACCCCTTTACATTAAAACCACAAATTTTTCCCCTGTCCCCCATAGACTCGTGACATTCTCATATTGCAAAATGCACTCAGTCCAACTTCAAAAGTCCCCATAGTCTTTACTAATTTTAACACTGTTCAAAAGCACAAACTTTCATCTGAGATTCAAGACAGTCTCTTAACTGTGAGCCCTATAAAATCAAAACACAAGTTACATACTTCTGACACATAATTGGCACAGAGTAAACATCCCCATTGGAAGAAGAGGGTAAAACAAGGAGAAACTGGATCGATGCAAGATAAATAACCAGCAGGTGAACATCAAACATCTGCAGTTCCGAGCACAATATCTGTAACCACTGATGAAATCTGTGAGTTTCCATTTCTGCCCCTCCAGCTGTACAGCTCACATCCCAAGGAAAACTCCATCCCAAGCCATAAGTTCTCCTTGGCAGCTGTCCCACAGTCCTAACATCTCTAAACTCCTTGAGTCTCCATTGCAACCTATGTTCCATCTTTATAGCTCCATACAATGGCATTACTGGGTCTCTATACAGGGATTTCAACCTGGCTTCACATTGCTACATCTTGGCAGCTCCTGGCACATGTGTACTTCATAATCTGCTGCCCTGCATTTTTCACACTTGCAAAGCCAGAATCAGGTAAAATGAAGTTTGACCTGGTGGAGATACTCCACAAGTCTTCCTGCAAGGCTCCTCCTTTCAAAAGAATTTGCATTCTTACTAGCTTGAGCCTCAGTTTTCACCCTCGGGACATCTTTATCATTGCCTCAGTACAAAAGAGTTGGCCCACCTTTAATCGTGTAATCTCCTTAACAACTATAACTTTAATCTAAAACTAGTTCTAACAAAGTTCTTTTCTTCCCCTTTGTAATTTCATAGGTCAACCCTTCACAGAACCTAATTCTCTCTGCATTTAGCATTTTCAAACTCTCTGCACAATAGCCTATCAAGCTCTGCTTATAACACTGCAAAACTGCTACAAATTACCAAATCCTTCCATATTCCTCCCAAAAAAGACCACACATCACATGATCAGATCATCACAGTAACAACCCCACTTCTTGGTCAATTTTGTATTGTAGTTATGTTCTCACAGCTGAGACAAAAAAAAACAAATGTGGCTTAAGGGAAGAAAGGATTTGTTTCAGGCTTACAGATTCTAGGGGAAGCTTCAGCATAATGGAAGACACTAGCTCATTTCATCATACATCCATAGGAGAGAGGCAAAGAGAATGGCCAGCACCATCAAACAGAGCTGAGTCTGAACATACCTTAGGGGTGGACTCAAAATCCATTTTTGGATTTGACAAACCTCCTCCAGCAAGGCTCCACCTTCTGGAGATTCAGTAGCAATCTTAGAAATACCTAAGGCAGCCTAGTATGGTGGCATACACCTTTAATTCCAGCATTTTGGAGGCTGAGGTAGGAGGATTGAGAGCGAGACCCTACCTTGAAAAAATGAAAAAAAAAAAAAAAAGCCTGAGCTGTAGAGATGGCTTAGTGGTTAAGAACTTGGCTGTGAAGCCTAAGGACCCAGGTTCAATTCCCCAATACCCACATAAGCCAGATGCACAAGGTGGTGCATGCATCTGGAGTTCATTTGCAGTGGCTGTCCATTCTCTCCCTCTCTCTTTCTCTCTCTCATAAATAAATACAATTTTAAAAAAAGAAAAACACCTAAGGCTATGGAGTCATTTATATTCAAACCACCACAACTGCCTAATGTTGTAGTTATGTTTTCAAACTAAAAGAAGAATCGGTTATTAGGAAAACAACGAGCATTAAAGCATGATCCCTCAAAAAATCTTTATTTACATGTTTGACTAATCCTATGACTTATGTTGGCACTTGTTCTTACTGTATACTGATAAAAATCATGTAAATTCTAGACAAAGTATGCCAATTGTCACATGACTTCTTACTCCACTGTCTTATGAAGTATGCATTCCTTTAAAATGATACAATAATAGTGAATTGTAGCTGACAAAAGACACAAAATGGGCAATTATATAGATTTTAATAAAATATGTAAATATCAACCTATTGTCTCAAGAGAACACACATATTTTAAAATCATAGTTGGTATTATTCATCAATGCACAAATTTGATTCAGTTACCTAGTAAAGCTATTTTGAAGAGCAAGGTCACCTGTGAATGTCATTATACCCACAGTGGTATGTTTATCAGATATTAATTGCATAGTAATTAACTATAAAGTACAAAAATCTAGAAAGAAATTTTACAATGGTAAAAATTATCTGTATTGTCTTCATCCTTTGGAAAGCCATATAGTTCCTGGATTGGGGAACTCCCCCACAGAAGACAGGTTCTTTAACCTTTCTAAAGGATTAGTTCAATCTCTGAGAAGCCTAGACTGGCAGTGGGACAAGCACCAAGAAGGCACCTTCAATAGAAAATAACTTACACAATATGTTTTCATAAATATTTAAAATTTATCTTTTCAAATAGATCAATGTCTGCCCCTATTGAATAATAGCTCCTGAATATAGCTCTTATTGTGAGCTATAGTAATATGTTTAAACCATTTTTTCTTTTTTTTTGGTTTTTCAAGGTAGGGTCTCACTCTAGCCCAGGCTGACCTGAAATAGGCTCAGGGTGGTCTCGAACTCACAGTGATCCTACTATCTCAGCCTCCAAAGTGCTGGGATTAAAGGTGTGGGCCACTACGCCTGGCTTCTAAACCATATCTTTTAAGAACAGATATTTTGGGCTGGAGGGAAGGTTTAGCAGTTAAGGCATTTGCCTGCAAAGCCAAAGTACCCAGGTTCAATTCCCCAGGACCCATGTTAGCCAGATGCACAAGGGTATGCACGCATCTGGAGTTCATTTGAAGTGGCTGGAGGCCCTGGAGCGCCCATTTTTTCTCTCTCTCTATCAAATAAATAAATATAAATAAATAAAATATTTTAAAATAATAGATATTTTAAAGAGATAGGGCAGGTAAAAGAGATTAGAAAGCTTGTGAACTCAAGGGTAGGACTGAGGTGGGATGTTGTAGGAGAGAGTTTTGGACAGCTATGTGAGAGGACACTGAAGACAAAACTCACCCATCTGGCTCTAGTGACAAGATGATGAACAAAAGATGCATTCCCACCACCTCTCAGTTCTGCCACTGTCAAATAGTTCTAAATAGGTGTGATACTATGTGAGTTGAAACACATGTCTCCCTATCATGCAGTATATGCATGAAATGTAAATGTATCTAATATTTATCTTCAATGTTAAAAAGGCTTTCATAACTTGGATAACTCTCAAACTAACATTCAAATGTCTGTAAGAAGAAATAAGTTAAGAATTTGCCATGTACTTTCTTCCACTTCAAGCTCTATCTCTTCTCCTCCCCTCCAAACCTATAGTTTCACATCATAAGAAGCAAAATCTTTCTTTTTCTTTCCTTCCTTCCTTTCCTTTCCTTCTTTCCCTCCTTCCTTCTTTTCTTTTCTTTTCTTTTCTTTTCTTTTCCCTCCCTCCCTCCCTCTTTCTTTCTTTCTTTCTTTCTTTCTTTCTTTCTTTCTTTCTTTCTTTCTTTCTTTCTTTCTTTCTTTCTTTCTTTCTTTCTTTCTTTTGAGAAAGAGAGAGAATCAGCACATCTGCAAGCTCCAGAACAAACTTCAGATGCATGTGCCCCCTTGTGGGCTAGTACTGCATTGCACCCTTGTGTCACTGCATCTGGCTAAAACATGGGACCTGGAGAATTGAACAAGCTTTCTTAGGCTTAGCAGGCAGGCGTCTTAACCGCTAAGCCACCTCTCCAGCCCAGAAGCAAAATCTTTCTAATGCAAGGTTACATTTCAAGATTTTGTAAATTTTCTACAGATTATATTCTGCCTAGAAACATGTATCTAAAAACAAAGACCAGCTATTATATGTTTAATTATTAGCCAAAATTATATTTTAAATAGGAGTATTGAAATAAAGAAGAATATTAGAACTACAGGTGTAAATTTCTTTTAAGTGTATGAATTTTCTGTTCCACAACTTTTGGCATTTTTTAATTTGATTTTTTCAGATAATTAGCTTAATAATGAGTCACTGGTAAGCTGAATCTAGAAAGCTAATTGTTTTCCAAATAGTTGTACTGAAGCGGTCTTGTAGTTCTTGGTATTTAGTGCCCTAAAATTAAAAACAAAGGCACATTTAATCATATAGGCTCAGATAATATATCTTTATAGTCTTATAATAGTTGCATTACTTTGTAAACTAATATATTTTTCTAATATTTTTATTCATCTATTTGCAAGTAGAGGGAGATAGAGATAACAGAGAGAATAGGCATGCCAGGAAATCCAGCCACTGTAAATGAATTCCAGATGCATATGCCACTGTGCATCTGGCCTTAAGTGGGCACTGAGGAATCGAACCCGGGTCATTAGGCATTGCAGGCAAGTGCCTTAATCAATGAGTCATCTCTCCAGCCCTAAACCAATATTTTTATAATAATAATCTACAAACAATTGTTGTGTTGCTGGGTATTGAACCCAGGACCTTACACATGGTACACAAGGGCTCTGTATACACCCCTATTAAACTCAAATATAATTAGAAAATATAATTGAAGAAAAAGAAAAACTCATTGAGCAAACTATAACTACTAGTCCTCATGAATTAGTTTCCTTTAAAGTTAGTGTAGAAGAACTTAAGACTGGATTTGGAATAATTGAGATAATGTGAGAGAATTAAATAAATTTGAAGTTACTAAACATAAGGTAAAATTCTGATTTTTTCCAAAGAGCTATTGGTTATTGTTTTCTCTGCTCAAATATATCTGCTAGGTCATCATAGAACTTTTTCAGGTTTATTCTCTGTATAGAAAAGTACACAGAAAACCTGACATCACCCTACATACCCACAAAAAAGTTCCATCTCATTGAGGATGGATATGATGAGGGGAGTTCTATGTTTGTTTTCTACACTACTAGATGAAGTTAGGCAGAGTAGTGAGAGGTGACTTACAGCAGATAAAGGATATAGAAAAAGCTCCATAGCTCCCACTTCCAAACCCACTATTCTGATTGCTAGCCAACAAAGACTAGTATTCCTGTAGAGAGCAGTTTAAATGATAATTTAACCCTTGTATGTAGGGGAATTTCTTCACTCTGTAAAGCAAATTCAAGGGCTGGAGAGATGGCTCCGTGGTTAAGGCACGTGTCTGCAATGCCTACTGACAAGGGTTCAATTTTCCAGTACCCACATAAAGCCAGATTCACGAAGTGGTACATGTATATGGAGTACATTTGCAGTGGCTAGAGGCCCTGGTACATGCATTCTCTCTCACTCTCTCTCACCTCCTTACAAATAAATAAATAAAATACTTATTTTAAAAACCACACTCAGTTCAAGAAACAGCAAGATTTTAATTTGCTTTTTCCATAATATTTTAATTTTTCTAGGTCAAAATCATTTTTATTCACTAAATTGTCAACAAAGTACTTGAATAGTAAATGGTATATCTACATATCAGTGGTATTATTATCCTTATAATCATCTATATTATCACCAAAATATATTTTCAAATCTGATTAGTTCATATAAAGAATCAGCAACACAGTAGTTTTAGAATTAGTTCCAAATGACATCTAATGGGGAAATTCATTTCACCTACATCAGTCTCATAACAGTACCTCATAAACCAGAAATTTGCCATTTAAAGATATCATTGCTATTTAGACCTTTTCATGAGAGTATCTTGTTCTGTAATTGGGAGGGGTAGATGTTTTATTTTACATAAAACTTGAATGTACCGGCCAGGTGTGGGGGTGTATGCCTTTAATCCCAGCCCTTGGAGAGCAGAGGTAGGAGGATTGCCAAGATTTCAAGGCCACCCTGAGAATACAGAGTGAATTCCAGGTTAGCCAGAGGTAGAGCGAGACCCTACCTCAAAAAAAAAAAAAAAAAAAACTTGAATGTACTATTTCCCATTAAGTTAGCAATGATTTTACAATAAGGAAGTTGGATTCATAGGAAATACATTAATGGCATTATTCTTAAGGATGTTTAACACAAACAAATATGTAATAATTATACAGTTTAGGCAAAGGATATCCATAGCATTCTGTGCTTAATAATGTTGTTATTCAAGAAACAACTAATAGAACCTTATGCACATGCTGTTTGGAAAATATTGACGTATTTTTAGCAATATAAAAATCATACAGTGAGGGCAGATGTGGTGGCGCATGCCTTTTAATCCCAGCATTTGGGAGGCAGAGGTAGCAGGATCCCCATGAGTTCAAGGCCACCCTGAGCCTACATAGTGAGTTCCAGGTCAGCCTGGGCTAGAGCTAGATCCTACCTCAAAAAAACAAAAGAAAAATCATACAGTGTATGGCACAATGCAGGTCGGGCCCTAGCCAGACCGCCTGCTAGTATGCATGGCACAGTGCAGGCCAGGCCTGCACTTAGCCACGCCGCCTGCTAGAAGAAACCAGGAAGTGGCTTCTGTGGACATGGCATCCTGCACAGGCCTAGTGGGACAACAGCTACAGCCCCATGCCCACGAGCAACCTGCTGCAAGATGATCTGCTCGGAGACAGGCTGTCATTGGTCACAAGAAGGGAACCATCCCATAGAACGATTGGCCAGCCAAACCCTTAAAAACCCCTACACTTCCTTTAATAAATGAGTTTGCAGCAGCTCGCCCTCTGCCTGCTTCCACCCAACTCCTGGAGTCTGTGTCGTGACTCTGTGCCTCTTACCCCCTACCCGGCAGAAACCCTGCGGTTCCTCCTGGGCTGGCCCTAGGAGGGACCCCAACAATACAGGGCAGGAGAGGTTGCTTAGCAGTTAAGGCGATTGCCTGCAATGCCAGAGGACCCAGGTTAGATGATTCCCCAGGACCCCCATAAGCCAGATGCACAAGGGGCACATGCTTCTGGAGTTCATTTGCAACACCTAGAGGCCTCAGCCTGCCCATTCTCTCTCTCTCTCTCTGTCCTTTTTCTCTCTCTTAAATAAATAAAATAGAACTACTAACCCTATGAAGCTTTAAAACAAATCATACGGTTACATAAACATGCCTGCAAGGGGGCTAGGGAGATGACTCAGCAGTTAAAGGTGCTTGCTTGCAAAGTTTGTCATCCCAGGTTTGATTTTCCAGTACCCACGTAAAGCTAGATGCATAATATGCCTGGAGTTTGCTTGCAGTGGCAGGAGACCCTATCCCTCCCTTCCTCTCTCTTTTTCTCTTTCCCTTTTTCTGGCTTACTAGCTCTCTCACTCTCTTGCTATCTCTCTCAAATGAATAAAAACATTTTTAAATACTGTAAGGTATAACATACAAATGATTATAATATACAGTGATCAATTACATAGAAAAAGTGGTTTAGTAAAAGCTCCTGAGGAAGCTTTATAGAAAGGTTTTATAGAAAAGGTAACAGAGGGCTGGAGGGATGGCTTAGTGGTTAAGGCATTTGCCTACAAAGCCAAAGGACCCAGGTTCTGCCAGGATCCAGCCCTAGCATCAACAAGGGGTGAGACCATGAAGCTGGGATGATCGGGAGCAGCAGTAATGAAACTTAGGACATGTTGGTGCAAGCTGAGAGGTCAGGCTTCAGCAGCGAGCCAACTGACTTCTCTCTCTCTCTGGCTTCTCTCTGCCTCTTGCCACAAAACCTCAGTCTTTTATTTTTCACCTTTGCTAACTTACAGCTGAAAATAGAATCAACATTTAACAAAGAATGAAAAAGAAACTGCAAGGAGCTAGTGACCTATGATTCAAAAAACAATTGGTCAAGGTGTTTTTCACAGTTAATGGTTAACAGTGCTTGCTCATAAAGACTGTAAGGGATGGGGTTACTGGGGCATATGTACTTTCCTGGAAGTATTATGTACTTGTACTTTCAAAGAAGATTATGCATGTGTGTCAAATTTGGACACAGTTCTGTTTCTGCCTTACTCCTTCTGAATCCTATTTCCTTGTATGAGAGAAATAAAAGACTGAGGTTTTGTGGCAAGAGGCAGAGAGAAGCCAGAGAGAGAAGTCAGATGGCTCACTGCTGAAGCCCGACCTGTCAGCTTGCACCAACATCTGAGTTTTCATTATCACCGCTCCCATTCATCCCAGCTTCATGGTCTCACCCCTTGTTGATGCAGGGGTGGACTCCGGCAAGGTTCAAATCCCCAAAACCCATGTTAGCCAGATGCACAAGGGGCGCACACATCTGGAGTTCATTTGCAGTGGCTGGAGGCCCTGGCATGTCCATTCTCTTTCTCTCTCCCTACCTCCCTCTTTCTCTGTCAAATAAATAAAAGTAAAAATATGTTTTTAAAAAAGAAAAGGTAACAAAAATAGGTAGACAGCAGAATGAATGAACTTATTACTTCTGTTCACATGAAATGTTTCCATATGGCTTTTCAAAAATGCATAAAAGACTACAAAGCGTCATGATGAATAATCCTCTGATATACATAAACCGGACTGCAAGGCAATCCCCAGAATTGCAGGCACATTGTGGATATATTGTAATTTTAATTTATAATTAGGCTAACTGCATTCAACTAGAGTCAGGTATCTGGATTTCAGTTGTCATCTTGTATAACCATAATATTCATATATTGATCATAATATTCCTACCTTTTGACATTCAATATCATTATACTTTCAATGGGTCTGCTTTTTGGTCCACCTGGTGGGTGAAAAATCTTATCAGTTTTTCCAGGAATCTTTCCCAATTTAATCACATAAGGATCAGCAGAATGTGATGGGTAAGGGTCAAATGTTCCTGCCTTCATTCCACCAGGCTATAAATAAAAATGAGAGAATTTAATGTAATTTTATAAAATTTAATGTAATTTTCTAAAAAATAAGGTTGTGAAGAAGTTCATGCATACCATCACCTCACCTCACAAGGAAAGAAAGGCAAGACCCTTAAGATTCAAGAGGTTTTTAGGGGTTTGCTGAATCTAGTAGGCTCCCAGTGGGAGGGTGTGGAGGAGCAAAATACGGAATCTACTGATTCCCAAGCTCTACAATTCCCCAATTCCCTCAAGCAGCCGTCATAGCTGTGGGTCCCAGCCAGAAGTCCCTCTAGCACTACCGGCACTTGGACCCAACTAGCAGGCTAAGACCTCCACCCCAGGCTTCCCACCATCACGCAGAGCTCCACTGATGTGATCACTGCTCCCAGCCTTTCTGAACCCCAAGCAGGACCCTGGTCCCACTCTGCAGTCCTGCCCGTGAGCAGGGATCCAGGCCAGTGACCCTCACCCTAGCCTTTCTGACCCCCGTGTGTGTCCCGCCCCACTCCACAGTTCCGCACCTGAGCAGGGATCCAGGCCAGCAGGCCAGTGTCCCCACCCTAGCCTTTCTGAGCCCAGTGTGTGTCCTGGTCCCACCCTGCCATCCCACCCCCAAGCAGGGATATAGCCCACCAGTCCAGTGCCCCACCCTAGCCTTTCTGAGCCCAGTCCCACTCTGCAGTCCCGACCCCTGAACAGGGATACAGCCCAGTAGGCCAATGTCCCCACCCTAGCCTTTCTGAGCCCCCTGCATGTCCTCGGTCTCACTCCATGGTCCCACCCCTAAGCAGGGATATAGGCCAGCAAACCAGTATGCCCACCCTAGCCTTTCTAAGACAATGCTTGTCCCGGTCCCACTCTGTGGCCCCGCCCTAGCCTGAGCCCCATGCATGACCACTGTCCCACTCCACAGTCTCACCCCCAAGCAAGGATACAGGGCAGCAGGCCAGTGTCCCCACCCTAGCCTTTCTAAGCCCCATGTGGGACCACAAGTCCTAATATCTGGTCCTGCCCCAGAACAAGGACCCAGGCCAGATGTTTTAATTTGCATTTCCCTGATGATTAGGGATGTTGAACATCTTCTTAAGTGTATATTTGCCATTTGTATTTCTTCCTCTGAGAACTCCCTGTGCAGTTCTCTGTCCCATTATGTGAGTGGGTTGTTTGATTTTGTATTATTTAGGTTTTTGAGTTCTTTGTAGATTTTAGAAATTAGGCCTCTTTCCAATGTGTATCCAGCAAAAAATTTCTCCCATTCTGTGGGTAATCTATTGGCTCTGTTTGTCAGTGAAAAAGCTTTTCAGCTTCATGAGATCCCAATGGTTGAGTGATTGTTTAATTTCCTGAGCTACTGGGGTTTTATTCAGGAAGTCTTTTCCCCCACTCCTATATCATGGAAAGTTCCTCCTACTTTTTCTTCCAATAGTAAATCAAAGCAATCAAAGAAGAAAACAACACCTGAAGTAATTCCAAGTGATCACAGGAAGTCAACTTCACAAAAATAGGGATACCAATTTTAATTACTGTAAATTAAAACACAGTAAGTCAAATTAAAAAAAAAAAAACCTTTAGAAAGTTTCACTAACAGACTGGATCTAGAAGACAGAATTCTGACCTTAAAGACAAGGTAAATGGTTTGTAACATTCCAACAAAGAGAAAAAGAATAATAAAAAAGGATGAGTGAGAAAAAAATTATGAGTGAGAATTTTAAGACATTCATGACAATATGAAGAGATAAGAATTAAGGATTCTGTGAATAGAAGGAGAACATCAATCTAAAGATATAGTATGAGTATTTTCGATAAAATCACAGAAGAAATTTTCAGTAAGCAAACAGATAAGAACACAAAAGAACCTCTCCTTGTCGTATTATAACTAAACTTCTAAACACAGACCAAAGAAAATATATTCAAAACAGTGGTGGTGCATGCCTTTAATCCCGGCACTCTGGAGGCAGAGGTGGGAGGGATTGCCACCCTGAGACTACAGAGTGAATTCCAGGTCAGCCTGAGCCTGAATGAAACCATACTTCGAAAAAAAGCAGTAATAGAGAAGCACCCAGGCAGGCCCATCAGAATAACAACAGTTGTCTGAACAGAAACTTTAAAAGTTAGAAGAGTTTGTAGTGATGTACTCCAAGTTATCCATCAAAACTATCTATCATAATTGAAGGAGAAATAAGAATTTTCCATCATTAAAACAGGCTAAAGGAATACATGACCACTAACCTAGCTCTATAGAAAATGCTTGAAGGGATCCTTCAAACTGAAGAGAATGAAAAGCACAACACTGAGACCCCAAGAGATTACATAAAAACAATGACACACCTTAAGGCCTTGGCCAAGAAGAACAAAATCAAAGAAGAACAAAAATCAACACACAGAAAGAAATCAAGGAGATTCAGGACTTTCTGTGTAAGACGGCAGCATATTACCCACAGCAAAACAGCCTAGGGAGGGAAATAAACAGAAACACAGCAAAATATACTCTTCTACTGAAAAGTGGAGGTGAATAAGTAATTATCAATGACAGCAGAGAAGCAGGAGAGACCAACATCTTCCAGAAAGGAGGAAACCAGCCAGAATCCCACCAAGGAACCAGCAGCCCCAATCCACAAGCCCACCCAGCTGGCGGTGCAGACCAGGAGGAGTAGAAACAAAGTGAGGGGATTTTTCACTCACAGCCTCCTCCAAAGTCAAGAAACCTGAAGGAGAAGTCAGCACTAACCAGCTGAGGAGCTACTGAAGGAGAATACAAATGGGACCAGCTAAGCAGCTCCAATACAACTCCAGGCACCCTGCAATGTTTCCCATCCCCCAACCATCAGGTCCATGAATGTCCAGAGAACTCATTTACCCCTGGCTTCCCAGCACCAAAAGAGATCAAGATGGGCACTCAGTATACATGAGATTGGAAGCCATACCAAAAGGCCCTACTTATACAAAGCCAGATAAATAAGCATGCACTGGTAGTGCTAATCTCTCTTTCCATGTCAGGAAAGGTTAAGTATTACATATAAATGATATACTCTTGGTTGGTTTTAACCTTCTCAAATAAGCTCTATTTTGGTGTTGACTATTGTTGCCTTTGACATTTTCTATTTTTAGGCCTTTGTCTTTTTCTTCTGTCATTATTGGGGGCAAGGACTGACTGAGCCCAGGCGGACTTGGAACCCATTTCAGACAAGAAATCACAACCTCCTCATTGACAGGATTAAGGGTGTGGACAATACCCACCCTTACAGACACTGGCTTTAATAGATTATCTGTTTAGTTTAATCCTTACCCCACCCCACTCTGTGCTGGTTTTGATTGAATGTCTATATTGCTCAGTTGAATTTTAGAATTTGCAGTAATTTGTTTCACCCAGTCTACTATATTACTTGAATCACAGGCAAATTCAACACCTAGGGTCACTTCTGCTGTTTCTCTTGGAGTATAAGAGCTATACCTGGCACCTTAAACTCCTACATTGAAGATACATAAAGTCAGATTTACATGGCTAAGAACACTGCAGATAATTAGAAAACCCAAGCATCAAATTAACTCAAGATGCAAAAATCTCCACATTATAATATAAGAAACACAAAAAATCAAGACAATACATTTCCACCAGAAATTATAAACCCATCAGAAATAAACTCCAGTGAGACTGCTTTAGATGAAATGCCTGACAAAGATTACAATATATATATATATATATATATATTCAAATAAATCAAAGAAGAAATCAAAAGAATCGAAGAAGAAAACAAACTCCTAAAGGAGCACACAGGAAACCAACTTAATGAAATAAGGAGGTCAATAGTAAACATGAGTAAGGAAATAGAAATAATTTTTAAAAATCCAAAATACTAGAAATGAAAAACATAGTAAGTCAAATAGAAAACTGTAGAAAGTTTCACCAGTAGAATGGATTAAGGAGAGGAAAGACTATCTAAACTAGAAGACCAGATGGCAGAACTAATACAGTCCAACAAAGAGAAACACAAACAACTAGTAGGAAGGGATGAATGAGAATTTCAACACATTTGGGACACTATGAAGAGATCAAACATAAGAATTCAGGGCATAGTAGAAGAAATTCACTCCAAAGGCATAACAGATTTTTTTCAACCAAATAATAGAAGAAAACTGCCCCCAAGTAGGGAGAGTAATGCCAATACAGATATAGGATGTCTATAGAATGCCAAACAGACCAAAATCAGGAAAGAACCTCTCACCATCATATTATAATTAAACGACAAAACAAATAAACCAAAGAAAATATATTGAAAGCAGGTAGAGGGAAAAATCATGTCACATACAAAGGCAAGCCCATTTGGATAACAGCAGATTACTCAACACAACTTTAAAAGCCAGAAGGGCCTGGAACGATGTAGTCCAAGTTCTGAAAGATAACAATTGTGAACCAGGATTACTTTATCCTGCAAAGCTATCCATCCAAATAGAAGAGAAACAAGGATATTCAACAACAAAAGCAGACAAAAGGAATATATAAAGACTATAACACCTCTACAGAAAATACTTAAAAGGATCCTCCACACTGAAGAGAAAGAAAAGCACATATGCATAAGGAATCTAGAAAAAAACATACCACACAAATACTAGTTAACACAAGTTAAAACCAGAAGAACTACAAAACAAGAAAAATGGCAAAAATAAATATACACCTTGCAATAACTCTTAATATCAATGGCCTCAATGCCCCAACCAAAAGACACAGGTTGGCAGGCTGGGTTAAAAAGCAGGATTGTTCAATTTTTTGCCTCCAAAAAAACTCACCTTTCCACAAAAGATGGACACTACCATACAGTGAAAGGTTGGAAAAAGGTGTTTTAAGCAAATGGGCCTAGAAAACAAGCACAGGTTGCTATACTAACATCTGACAGGTAGACTTCAGACCAACATTAGTTAGGAAAGATAAGGAAGGTCATTTTATATTGACTAAAGGAATGCTCCAACAGGAGGACATTACAATCCTAAACATATATGCACCTAACATGGGGACTCCCAATTTCATCAAACAAACACCATTAGAAGTCAGGTCACAGATAACACCAAACACAGTTGAAGTGGGTGGCTTCAACACCCCATTCTCATCAATTGACAGGTCATCTCAGCAAAAAAATATACAGAGATGCATTGGGATTAAATGAAGTCATAGAACAAATGGACCTAACAGATATCTATAGAACATTTCATCCAAATGTTACAGAATACACATTATTTTCAGCAGCACAAGGAACATTCTCTTAAATAGACCATATATTAGGACACAAAGCAAATCTTAACAAACACAGGGAAAACTTAAATAATTCCTTGCACTGTATCTAATAACAATAGGATTAAACTACAAATCAATAGCAAGAAAAGCCATAGAGCACACACATAACCATGGAAACTAAACAATGAAGAAATCAAGAAGGAAATCAAAAATTTCACAGAATCAAGATAATGAGACCACAACAAGTCAAAATGATTGGGACACAAGGAAGGCAGTCCTCAGTGGGAAATTTGTAGCTTTAAGTACTTATATTAAGAAATTAGAAGATGGGTATGGTGGTGCATGTTTTAATCCCAGCAGTCAGAATACAGAGGTTAGGAGGATCGCAGTGAGTTCAAGGCCATCCTAAAACTACATAGTGAATTCCAGGTCAGCCTGAGCTAGAGTGAGACCCTACCTCAAAAATACAACAAAAACAAAATTAGCAAGGTTGCAAGTAAACAACTTAATGCTTCACCTTAAGGCCTTTGAAAAAGAAGAACAAGGTAAATTAAAAATCAGAACATGGCAAGAAAGGATAAAGAATAGGGCAGAAATCAATGTAATAGAAACTGAAAAAAAAATACAAAGAGTCAGTGAAACAAAGAGTAGGTTCTTTGAAAGGATAAACAAGATTAATAAATCCTTAGCAAATCTGACCAAAAGAACGAGAGAAGAGACACAAATTAATAAAATCAGAGATGAGGGCTGGACAGATGGCTTAGCGGTTAAGGTGCCTGACTCCTAAGCCTAAGAACACCAGTTCCAATCTCCAGGTTCCACGTTTAGCCAGATGCAAAGTGACACAAGGGCGCAATGCCACACTTGACCACAAGGGGGTGCACGCATCTGGATTTTGTTCGCAGCAGCTGAGAGGCTGCTGGTGCACCCATCTCTATCTGTCTTCCTCTCCCTCTCTCTCTCTCTTTCTCCAAAAAAAAAAAAAAAAAAAAAAAGAGATGAAAAAGGCACCATATTGCAACAGATACCAAAGAAACTTAAAAAAATCATAGGGCCATACTATAAGAACATATACTCTACTAAGTTTGAAAATGTGAAAGAAATGATTTCCTTTATTTATATGACCTATCAAAATTAAATCAAGATGAGAGTAACCACTTAACTAGACCTATAACAAGTATGGAGATCCAAGCAGTTATAAAATGTCTCCCAACTAAAAAATTTCCAGGCCCATATGGATTCACTAGTGAATTTTACCAGACCTTCATAGAAGAACTAACACCAATGCTTCTCAAACTTTTCCATAAAATAGAAAAGGAAGGAATCCTATCAATCTCCTATGAAGCCAGCATCACCGATACTAAAACCAGACAAAGAAAAAAAAAATTATAGGCCAATCTCCCTCATGAACATAGATGCAAAAATTCTCATCAAAATATTGGCAAAAAGAATACAAGAATATATCAGAGGCTGGGCACAGTGGTGTATGCCTTTAATCCCAGCACACAAGAGGCAGAGGAAGGAGGATGGTCTTGAGTTCAAGGCCACCTTGAGACTACACAGCAAATTCCAGGTCAGCCTGGGCTAGAGCGAGACCCTTCCTCAAAAAAAAAAAAAAAAAAAAAGGATATATCAGAAAGATATTCACCCTGACCAAGTAGGCTTTATCCCAAAGATGCAGAATGGTTCAACATACATAAATCAATAAATGTAATACACTATATAAATAGACTGAAGGACAAAAATCACATGATCATCTCATTATATGCACAAAAACATTTGGCAAAATCCAACATCCCGTCATGATAAAAGTCCTACAGAAACTGGGAATAGAAGTAACATATCTCAACATAATAAAGGCAACTTATGACAAAACTAGAGCCAACATAATACTAATGATGAAAACCTTGAAGCTGTTCCTCTAAAATCAAGAATAAGATATACGTGTCCACTGTCCTCACATTTTATTTAATATAGTACTGGAATTCTTAACAATAGCAATAAGGAAAGAGACTCACACATAAAAGGGAAACAAATAAGAAAGGAAGATATCAAGTCATCATTATTTGCAGATGATATGATTCTATACATAAGGGCCCCTAAAAACTCTACCAGCAAACTCTTAGAGCTGATAAACATTTACAGCAACATAGCAGGATACAAAATAAACACAAAGAAATCAGTAGCCTTCCTATATGCTAACAACAAACATACATAGGATGAAATCAGACTCAATTCCATTCACAATTACATCAATCAATCAATCAACCAATCAATAAATGAAGTGCCTTTGAATAAGCCTATCAAGGAAGTGAACAAACTCTACAATGAAATCATTAAAACACCCAAGCAAGAAATTGCAGAAGACACTAGGAAATGGAAAGACATCCATGTTCTTCAAGTGGAAGAATTAATATTGTGAAAATGGCAATCTTACCAAAAGCAATATACACATTTAATGCAATGCCCATCAAAATTCCAATGGCATTCTTCACAGAAATAGAAAAAAATAATCTTAAAATTCATTTGGAAGCACAAAAAACAAAAAACTTGAATATCTAAAACAATTTTGAGCAACAAAAATAAGGCTGGTGGTATCACCATACCTGATGTTAACCTATATTACAGAGCCATAGTAACAAAAACAGCATGGTACTGGCACAGAAACAGACATGTAGATCGATAGAAAAATGTAACTCCAGATAGCTAAGACCATCTGATCTTCAACAAAAATTCCAAAAATATACATTGGAGAAAAGACAGCCTCTTCAGCAAATGGTGATGGGAAAACTGGATATGTATCTGTACAAGGATGAAAATAGCTCCTTATCTCTCTCCATGCCCAATAATTAAATCCAAATGGATCAAAGACCTTAATATCAGACCTGAAACTCTGAAACTGCTAGAGGAAAAAGTAGGGAAAACCCTTCAACATATTAGTATTGTCAAAGAATTTCTGAATATAACCTCAGTTGCTCAGGAAATAAAACCATTAATCAGCTGTTGGGATCTTGTGAAACTACAAAGGATACTGTGAATAAAGTGAAGAGGCAACCTATAGTATGGGAGAAAATCTTTGCCAGCTATACATCTAACAGAGGATTAATATCCAGGATACACAAAGAACTCAAAAAAAACTAAATAATAACAAATTAAACAACCCAATTAAAAAATGGGCTATGGAACTAAATAGAAAATTCACAAAAGAGGAAATACAGATGGCATATAAACATCTAAAAATATGTTTTACATTCCTAGCCATCAGGGAAATACAAATTAAAACTGTGGAAAAACAGGAACCCTTTTACACTGTTGGTGGGAATGCAATCTGGTCCAGTCATTGTAGAAATCAGTGTGGAGGTTCCTGAGACAGCTAAAAATAGTTTTAGCATACGATCCAGCTATAGCACTCCTAGGCATACATCCTAAGGACTCCTCTCACTACCTTAGAGACATTTGCTCAACCATGTTTATTGTCACTCTATTCACAATAGCCAGGAAATGGAACCAGCCTAGATGTCTCTCAACTGATAAGTGGATAATGAAGATGTGGCACATTGATACAATGGGGTTTTACTCAGTGGTAAAGAAAGATTAAATTATGAAATTTACAGGAAAATGCATGGATCTGGAAAGGATTATACTTAGTGCGGTAACCCAGGCCCAGAAAGCC
The DNA here is from genome assembly GCA_036365145.1 of Orientallactaga sibirica. Taxonomy (NCBI): domain Eukaryota; kingdom Metazoa; phylum Chordata; class Mammalia; order Rodentia; family Dipodidae; genus Orientallactaga; species Orientallactaga sibirica. The sequence goes on along the minus strand of JAEOAD010000030.1, from coordinate 11,566,817 downwards.
AAACATTACATGTTCTCTCTCACATGTGAATCATAGCTACAAATGATTGGACTTCTATGTGAGTTGGAATAAAACTCAGTAGCAGAGGCCAGGAAGCTAGAAAGGGAATATAAAGTGAATAGAGAGGGAGGGAGGGGGGACTTAATCCGACAGTATTGTATATATGTAAGTAGAAGAACAGATTAATGGGGGTGGAAAAGGACTAAGTGAGATCAGGGGAAGAGATTGAGTAAAGGAAAGGTGGGGGGGAGAACGAATCAAATCTAATAGGGAGCTGGGCATGGTGGCGCATACCTTTAATCCCAGCACTCAAGAGGCAGAGATAGGAGGATCGCCGTGAGTTCAAGCCCACCCTGAGACTACATAGTTCATTCCAGGTCAGCATGGGTCAGAATGAGACCCTACCTCGAAAAACCAAAATAATAATAACAATAATAATAATAATAATAATAATCTAACAGGGTATGAATAGGTCATATGGAAACCTACTTTTTTGGACAAAAGCCATAGATTGTTAGTAGAAAATTTTCAGTACCAGATATCGGATACTTTCCAGTGAATTATTGGCCAGGGAGGTCCCTGATGCCCCCTAAACATTACAGGCCATTGCTGAGGCTCTTGGTTTCCACTCAGGAATAGATGGTAAAACCCTATTACTGAAAATTCCACATACTTGGGCTGCAAGGTCACTGAGAAATCCTGCTGGAGCTGAAATGAAAACCTCCACTGTGTAGACCAGCTGACAGAAAGCTAGAAAAAGCTATGCTGCATGCAGTTCAATGAGAGAGAGAGAGAAATCACCAGTAGAAATATTCAACATTGGAGACTGCAAGCCTTAAATTTGGCCAGCCAGGCCTAATGAGCCAACAAATACAATAGGGAAACCAACCACTCCCTAATTGGACTGGAGGCCTGCTCCATGGGAGGGAATACATCCCTGATACTGAAACCTACAACGGGGGTAGTCATGAGACCTAATGGTGTAACATCTGCTGGTGTCTGGCTAAATGTATATACTATGCTCACCAAACTGTCCGGTAAGCACTTCTCTTAATGTTCATACCTATATATTAATGCTACTCTCACTTTTGGTTAGAGCAGCTTCTCTTTTTAGATGGTGGTGACCTGCAGATGACTCAGAAGGCACCATGGTGCTGAGAAGAATTGATAGAGGAGTGCTTAGCACTGAAATATCTCTATCACACCTTCCAAGGCTCAGGTTCCATTGTGGAAGAGGTGGCAGAAAGAATGTAAGAGCCAAAGAAAGGGTAGGACTCCATACAATGCACTCTTCCAGACACAAAATGGCCTGGATATCCATGACCTCACAGTACCTGACACAACCTACAAAAGACCACCATAATAGGAGGAAAAGATGATGACATCAAAATAAAAGAGAGATTGGGCTGGAGAGATGGCTTAGCGGCTAAGGCGCCTGCCTGTTAAGCCTAAGAATGCTGGTTCCAACATCCAGCGGTTCCAATCTCCAGGTCCCACGTTTAGCCAGATGCAAAGTGAGGCAAGGGCGCAATGCCGCACTTGTCCACAAGGGGGCGCACGCATCTAGATTTCATTCACAGCAGCTGAGAGACTGCTGGTGCGCCCATTTCTGTCTCCCTCTCCCTCTCCCTCTCTATCTCTCTCTGTCTCTCTCTCCAAAAATAAATAAAAAATAAAAAATTTAAATAAATAAAAATAAATAAAAGAGGGATTGATTGAGAGGGGGAAAAGAGTATGATGGAGAGTAGAGTTGCAAAGGGGAAAGTGGGGAGAGGGAAGGAATTACCATGAGTTATGGGCTATAATTATGAAAGTTGTCATTAAAAAAATTCATTAAGGGCTGGAGAGATGGCTTAGCAGTTAAGGCGCCTGCCTGCTAAGCCTAATAACCCGGTTCCAATCTCCAGGTCCCACGTTTAGCCAGATGAAAAGTGACGCAAGGGCGCAATGCCACACTTGCCCACAAGGGGGCGCACGCATCTGGATTTCGTTCACAGCAGCTGAGAGACTGCTGGCGTGCCCATTCTCTGTCTCCCTCTCCCTCTCTCTCTGTCTCTCTTTCTCCAAAAATAAAAATAATTTTAAAAACTTTTAAAAAAATTTAAAAAGAAATAATGAAGATTCAAGGAGAAACTAATCGAATAGAAACAAAAAATAAAACAATGAATTTAAAAGTTGGCTCTAGCAGGATATGGTGGTGCACACCTTTAGTCCTAGCACTTGAAAGGCTGAGGTAGGAGGATCACTGTGAGTTCCAGGACAGCCTGAGACTACATAGTGAATCCCGCGTCAGCCTGGGCTACAGTGAGACCCTACCTCAAAGAAAGAAAAAGTTGGTACCGGAGAGATGGCTTAGCAGTTAAAGCACATGCCTGCGAAGCCTAAGGACCCCAGTTCCATTCTCCAGGTCCCATGTAAGCCAGATGTACATGGTAGCACATGTATCTGGAGTTCATCTGCAGTGGGTAGAGGCCCTGATGCACCCATTCTCACTCCCTCTCTCCCTCTCTCTGACTCTAATAAATAAATAAAAATAAAATCTTTTTAAAAATTCAACTTAAAAAAGTTGGCTTAATGAAAGCATAAACAAAATCTATAAAACCTCAGTGAACAAACTAAAAGAGAGTGAATACCCAAAGTAATAAAATAAAAGATGAAGGGTGGGAGGGATAGCTTGCCTGCAAAGCCAAAGGACATAGGTTCGATTCCTTAGGACCTACGTAAAGCCAGATGCACAAGGTGGCACATGGGCCTGGAATTTGTTCCCAGTGGCTAGAGGACCTGGTGTGCCCATTCTCTCCCTCCCTCTCTCTCTCTCTCTCTGTTTCCCTCTCAAAAAAAAAACAATCTTAAAAAATTGAAGATGAAAAGTATATTACAAAAGATGCCAGTGAAATTCACCCTGATCAAGTGAATTTTATTACAAAGATGAAAATGGTCCATAAATCAATAAATGTAATACATCATATAAATCAATTCAATAACAAAAATCACATGATCATCTCAATAGATATTGAAAAGGAATTTGACAAAATCCAGCATCTCTTTATGATAAAATCCCTGAAGAAACTGGGATTAGATGGAACATATCTCAACATAATAAAGGTTATATCCTATAAACCTATAGCTAACATTATACCAAGTGGGGAAAATCTCAAAACATTTCCAATAAAATCAGACACAACATTAGTGCGTCTCCTTTCTCCACTTATATTCAATATAGTCAGCAATAGTCAAGAGAAACAAATAAAAGGGATACACATAGGAAAGGAAGAAATCAAATTATTATTTGCATATGATATGATTCTATCTATAAGGGACCCTGACATCTCTACCAGCAAATTGTTAAGAGCCAATTAACACTCATAAAAGTAGCAGGATACAAAATTAACACAAGCAAATCAATACTTTTCCTATATACAAATAACAAATGTGCTGAGGATGAAATCAGGGAAACAATTCCATTCATAATTAACTAAAAAAAAAATACCTTGGAATGAACCTAACCAAGCACATGAAGTCAAAACTTTAAAACACTTATGATAGAAATTGAATAAGACACTAGGAAATGAAAAGGCATCCCATGTTCGTGGACCAGAAGAATCAATATTGTGAAAATGTCTGTCATATCAAAAGCAATCTACACATTTAATGCAATCCCCATCAAAATTCCAATAACATGTTCACTGAGATAGAAAAAAAAAAACCCCACAACACTAAAATTAATTTGGAAGCACAAAAAACTCTGGATGGCCAAAGCAATCTTGAGCAACAAAAATAGGGCTGGAGGGCTGGGGAAATGGCTTAGCAGTTAAGGCGTTTGCCTGCAAAGCCAAAGGGCCCTGGTTTGATTCCCCAGGATGCACATAAGCCAGATGCACAAGGGGGTGCATGCACCTGGAGTTCATTTGCAGTGGCTGGAGGCCCTGGCGTGCCCATTCTGTCTTTCACTCATCTGCTTCTTCCTCTCTTTCTCTCTCTCAAATAAATAATAAATAAAATATTAAAAAATAAGGCTGGAAGTATCACCATTCCTGATTTTAAGCTATTACAGAGCCATAACAAAAACAGCATGGCACTGGCACAAAAACAGACATGTAGATCAATTGAACTGGATAGAGGCCCCAGGTACAAACCCAGACAGCTATAGAGCAACCTGATTTTTTTTTTGACAAAAATGCCAAAATTATTCAGTGGAGAAAAAGAGTCATTTATAAATAGTGCTAGGCAAACCAGATAAGCAAATAAAAATATTTTAAACCAAAAATGAGCTGAATAGAACTGTCAAAAGATGAAATATAGGGCTGGAGAGATGGCTTAGCAGTTGAGGCATTTTCCTGCAAAGCCAAAGGACCAAGGTTCGATTCCCCAGGACCCACGTAAGCCAGATGCACAAGGTGACACATGTGTTTGGAGTTCATTTACAGCAGTTGTAGGTCCTGGGGCACCCATTCTCTCTTTTCTCTCTCTCTCTCTCTCTCTCTCCCCCTCCTTTCTCTCATTCTCAAATAAATAAAGTAAATAATTGAAATTTTTAAAATGATGAAATACAAATGGCCAATTTTTTAATGTTCAACTTGCTTAGTCAACAGAGAAATGCAACCTGAAATTACTTTGAAGGCTAGTGAGATGGTTCAGTTTCAAGTCACTTACTTGCACAGCCTGGTGGTCCATGTTTGATTCCCCAATACCCACATAAAGTCATATGCACAAAGTAGTAGATTCATCTGGTGTTCATTGGCAAGAAACCCTGGCATTCCTATTATCTTTCCCTCTATCTCTCTCTCCTTTCTTGCAAATAAAAATAAATAAACAATGGGAGGCAGAGGTAGGAGGATTGCCGTGAGTTCAAGGCCACCCTGAGATTGCATAGTTAATTCCAGGTCAGCCTGGGCCAGAGTGAGACCCTACCTCAAAAAGCCAATAAATAAATAAATAAGAACTACTTTGAGATTCCAGCTCTCTCAGGTCAGAATGGCTATCATCAAGAAATCAAATAAAAAAGGGCTGGAGAGAAAGCTCTGCACTTAAGGCACTGGCCTGCAATACTTAAGGACCTGAGTTTGATTCCCCAATACCCACATAAAGCCAGATGCACAGTTCATTTGCTAGAGGCTCTGCTGAACCCATTCTCTCCCCCCTCTCTCTCTCCCTCCCTCCCTCCCCTCCCTCTCTCCATCCCTTGCAAATACATAATAAAATATAAATAAGCCAGGTGTGGTGGCACATGCCTTTAATCCCAGCACTCAGAAGGCAGAAGTAGGAGGATCACAGAGAGTTCAAGGCCACACTGAGAGCACATAGTTAATTCCAGGTCAGCCTGGACCAGAATGAGACCCTACCTTGAAAAACAAAAAACCATATTTATTGCTACTCTGTTCACAATAGCTAGGAAATAGCGTAGATGCCCCCAAATGTTAACGAATAAGGAAGACGTGATACAGTTGCACAATGAAGTTTTATTCAGCTATAAAGAAAAAATGAAATTTATAGGAAAAATTAATGAATCTGGAAAATATTACACTAAGTGAGGTAACCCACACTTAGAAAGTCAAATGTTGCATGTTTTCTCTCATACGCAGATTCTGGATTCAAAATTTTTGACTTGTATGTGAGTTGAAGTAAGTCAGTAGTAGTGGCCAAGTAGCTAGAAAGGGGCCACGAAGAAGGTAGAATGGAGAAGGGCTTAAGGGGAAGGTATAGTAGATATGTAAGTAAAAGGACAGAATATCAGGGGGTGGAATAGTCTAAGGTCAGGGAAGGAGGATGGAGAAGAAGGGGGGAGAGGGTTAATCAAAATTAAAGATGTTATGAATGAACCATAAGGAAATGTACTCTTTGCTAGCTAAAAATCATACATGTTAAACAAAAAGTGAGTTTGAGCAGAAATACTCTATGGAGGGGGAGGTTGATAAAGCCATAGATTGTGATTTTTTTAAAAATTCAGTGCCAGAAGTGGGATACTTTTGAGTGAGTTGTTGGTCAAGGAGGACCCTGATAACACACCAAACACTGAAGAAATTGCCAATGCTCTTTGTTGCCCACCAGAACTAGATGGTAAGAACTAATGCTAAAGACATCACATGCTGTGGCTCTAGGACACTGAGAAATCAAACCAGAGCTGAGTTCGAAGCCTCTTCCAACTAGCTGCCATGGTGCTGGAACCAGTTGAGAGAGAAAGCACCAATAGTCTTCACCAGCAGTAGACCTGCAAGCTACACAACTGGCCAGCCAAGCAAAATGTGCCAATCAGTACAGTATAGGGAAAACAAATTGTTCTGTAATTGGATTTCAGGGCTTCTCCACGAGCCAAAGGAAGGAGAAGATTGTTTTAAATGCTGTCTTCCAGACACAAAGTTACACTGGCATTCATAACTCCCCAGTGGCTGATGCTACCTATGTAAGACTTGCAGAACAGGAGAGGAAAAAATGATTAAATCAAAAGATAAGAGAAACTAGCTAGAAAGAAGAAGAGTTCTAGTGGAAGGGAAATACATGTTAGGGGTAACAAAAGAGGGTGGTAGAAGGGAATTATGATCAGGATAATTGTGTATATTTATGCAAGTTGTCAATAAAAATTAAAAATGGGGCTGGAGAGATGGCTTAGCAGTTAAGGCATTTGCCTGCAAAGCCAAAGGATGCAGGTTTAATTCCCCAGTACCATGTAAAGCCAGATGCACATGCATCTGGAATTTGTTTGCAGTGGATGAAAGTCCTGATGCACCCATTTTCTCTGACTTTCCTCTATCTCTCTCTGCTTAAAATATATTTTTTAAATGTTAAAAATGCAACATACATTTTTAATTACTTCTATTTTATATTTTATTTTCAAGGAGAGCAAGAGAGAAAGAAACTAGAAGAGAGAGAATGGCTATACCAGGGCCTCTTGCTGCTGCAAATTCCAGACATATGTGCCACTTTGTGCATCTGGCTTTATATGAGTACTGGGAAATCAAACCCAGGACATCAAGCTTTGAAAGAAAATGCCTTAACTGCTGAGCCATCTCTCCAGCCCTAATGTGGCATTTTTTAAAATCAAAGATTAGAAGTGCCCCTATTAAAATGAAGATTAAGAAAAGGATAGTGACTATAACTGATCTAAGTAACTGGCCATAAGCATGACTTAATATTAGAAGCTTACAAAATTATTTGCAAGTAATTATGTACCTGAAAATCCAAAAATAATTAACAGAATATTTATTAGATCATAAGACCATTTAATGATGTGGTATTATTTTATTTTTTTTATTTTTTAGTTTTTAAAGGTGAGAATTATGACCATTGGTTTAAAATAACTAGGAATAAATATAAAAAATGTCAACTTGTGTGATATAAAATATAAAACTTGGGGGCAAAGGGAGGGTGGTTGGAGGGGATTACGATCATGGTATATTGTATATTTATGAAAACTGCCAATTAAAAAGTTTTTTATAAACACTAAACTGCACAAGAGACATAAAGAAGGTTTTATAACTGGCTTCTTTTTAGATCAGAAAATTCAAATTATAAATGTGCTAACACAACAAAAAATCTAAATGTAGTTTTATAGCAAAGTATACAAGGATCATTTTGGGAACTTAATAAAATTATCCTGATGTTCTAGAGAAGAAATATGTAGTAACATCCAATATAAACTCTTTTAGAGTAGCAAGAGGATATCAGACACATTAACTATAAGTCATTAAAATGGCATGGCAAAGGAAGTAAATAAACCAGTCACCTAGAATGTGAATTCAAAAACATATTCTTAAAAACAAGAATGTTGGTTTGATAAAGAAAGTACTTCAAGCCAGACATGGTGGTGCACGCCTTTAATCCCAGCACTCAGGAGGCAGAGGTAGGATTGCCATGAGTTCGAGGCCACCCTGACAATACAGAGTGAATTACAGGTCAGCCTGGGCTAGAATGAGACCCTCCCTTGGAAAACCAAAAAGAAAAGGAAAAAAGAAAAAAAGTTCAGGGCTGGCAAGATGGCTCAGCACTTCAAAGCACTTTCTGTTTAAATGGAAAGGCCTGAGAGACAGCTCAAGTTTGCAGCAGGGTGTGGCCACCTGTATCTGCAACTCTAGTCCTGCAGAGTAAAGAACTGAGAATTGTAGAAGTCGTAGCTGAGAATTGCCAAAAAAAATAAAAAAATAAATAAATAAATAAATAAATAAATAAATAAATAAATAAAAGAATACCCTGTCTCAAGGAGTGCTCAGCACTGAAACATCTCAAACCCACCTTCCAAGGCTCAGGGTTCATTGTGGAAGAGGGGGCGGAAAGAATGTAAGAGCCAAAGGAAGGGTAGGACTCCTTACAACGTGCTCCTGAGACACAAAATGGCCTGGATATCCATGACCTCACAGTGCCTGACACTACCTACACAAGATCATCATAACAGGAGGAAAAGATGATGACATCAAACTGAAAAGAGAGACTAATAGAGAGGTGGAGGGGATATGATGGAAAGTGAAGTTTCAAAGGGGAAAGTGGGGAGGGAGGGAAGTACCATGGGATTTGTCTACAATTAAAGAAGTTTTCAATAAAAAATAAATTAATTAAAAAAGAAAAAAGAAATAAAAAAGAATACCCTGTCTCAAACAAGGTGGAAGACAAGGACACACCACAGATATTCTCTGACCTCCACACCCACCCCGCACCATGGCACTCGCATGCGTAACACACACATATATACACTGTTGCAGTCAGGTTCACATTGCTGGCTGGAATCAACCAACCAAGAGCAGTTTGTGGGGGGAAAAAAAGGTTTATTTTGGCTTACAGACTCGAGGGAAGCTCCATGATGGCAGGGGAAAACAATGGCATGAACAGAGGGTGTACATCACTTCCTGACCAACATCAGGTGGATAACAGCAACAGGAGAGTATGCCAAACACTAGCAAGGGGAAACTGGCTATAATACCTATAAATCCACACCCAACAATACACTGCCTCCAAGAGGCGTTAATTCCCAAATCTCTATCAGCTAGGAACCTATCATTCAGAATACCTAAATTTATGGAGGACACCTGAATCAAACCACCATATTCCTCCCCTGGCACCCATAAACTGAAATGCATACATGATATAAAATACAATGCATTCATCCAACTTTAAAAGTCCCAATAATTTTATCAATCCTAATGATGTTCAAACATCCCCATAATCCAAGGTCTTTCAATTGAGCCATAATACCAAAAAAATCCCAAAAAACCCACAGAAGATGACACAGAATAAACACATTGCAAAAGATGGCACTGGGAATAGCAAAAAAATATTCAACCAATACAAGACTTAAAACGACCAGGACAAACATCAAACTCTTTAGATACAAGTCCAAGAACTCCAGGCAGTGTCAAATCTCCAAGTCCAATAATTCTAACCAGCAAAAAGTCTCTGGAGTTCCAATTCTGCCCCTCCAGCTAGGCTACTCACAGTCCTGGAAAACTTCATCTGGGGCCGGCAGCTCTCCTTAGCAGCCATCTCGTGGTCCCAGATTCTCCACTGGGTCTCTACTGCAAGCCATTGTCCATCCTCATGACTCAATCAGGTCTCCATGCAGGCATCCAGCAAACCTGCTTCACACTGCCCATGGCCATTTCCAAAACACAAGACTGTGTTGCAAATTCAATGACCCTCTCTTTCCTGCATTTCCATACCAGGTAGGGTGCCAATTTGTTAATCCGGGGAGGAATAAAGCAGACTTTGAAGAACAGGACACTCTTTGAGCACTCAGGCCCCTTCAAAAGAGTCTACATTCCTCCTGTTGCCCCTGTGCAGGTCAACTGGCCCAATCTCAAAGGTTGTAATCTCATATAACTGCAGCTGAATGGACAGAAGTTTCAGCCCAAAGATTTCATTTCTGTGCCATGTCCCTCTGCTCACACCAGTCCAAAACAACTCTACACAACTTCTCAGGACATGGGCACAATAGCAAGCCTTTCACACAAACTGCTTCTAGCCCAGTCCAGGCAAAGCTTTTTCTCACCCTCATAAGCCAAACCTCACAGTCCATAGTTCTTACTGCATTCAGGTCTTTCAACTCTGCCAGAATAGTCCATCAAGCTGTACTTATAGCACTCCAAGGTGTCTCAGCCCAAGGTTTTAAATCCTTCCATATTCCTCTTGAAAATCAGCTTCAAAAGGCCAAAGCCACACAGAAAGGTGTCTAGCAGCAATCCCACTCCTCTGGTACCAATTTTACTATTACAGTCAAGTTCACTTTGCTGGCAGAAATCACCTGACCAAAAGCAGCTTGTGGGGAAGTAAAGTTTATTTTAGCTTGTGGACTCAAGGGGAAGTTCCATGATGGCAGGGGAAAACGATGGCATGAGCAGAGGGCAGACATCACCTCCTGACCAACATCAGGTGGACAACAGCAACAGGAGAGTGTACCAAACACTGGCAAGGGGAAACTGGCTATAATACCCATAAGCCCACCCCCAACAATACACTGCCTTCACGAGGCATTAATTTCCAAATCTCCATCAGCTGGGAACCTAACATTCAGAACATTTAAATTTATGGGGGACACCTGAATCAAGCCAACACACACACACACACACACACACACACACACACACACACACACACATTTTTAAAACATTAAAAACATTTTTTTAAAAACTTCCACAGTATTTGTTTTTATTCTTCTTGGTTATAAATAGCATCTGACATGCTTTAATTTTTTTTTCATTCTATTTTATTTTATTTTATTGGTTTTTCAAGGTTAGGTCTTGCTGTAGCCTAGACCTGGAATTCACTATGTAGTCTCTGGGTGTCCTCAAACTCTTAGCAATCCTCTTACCTTGGCCTCCCCAGTCCTGGGATCAAAGCATGTGCCACAATGCCAGGCTTGAAGGAAGGAGCACAATTAGAAAATTGGTGAGAAGGACATTTGGGGAAGGTATATATGGATAGAGCTCTCTGAATGGGCAAAGGATATAAAGATACTTGTGTCCCATGTTAATGCTCATCAGAAGGTGACCTCATCAGAAGATGACTTTAATAATCAATAGATAAGCTGACCCATTCTGTGGATAGTGGTCAACTTCTTTCCTCAGCCACCCCTGTCATTGCCCAATGGGCCCATGAACAAAGTGGCCATGGTGGCAGGGATGCAGGTTATGCATGGGCCCAACAATATGGGGTTCCACTAACTAAGGCTGACCGGGCTATGGCTGCTGCTGAGTGCCAAGTCTGCCAGCAGCGGAGGCCAACTCTGAGCCCCAGATATGGTAGTATTCCTCAGGGTGACTAGCCAGCAACTTGGTGGCAAGATGACTACATTGGACCTCTTCCATCATGGAAAGGGCAGCATTTTGTCTTTACTGGGATAGACACTTATTCTGAGAATGCATTTACTTTCCCTGCATGTAATGCTTCTGCCCAAACTACCATCTATTGGCTTACAGAATGCCTTATCCACCGTCATGGTATTCCACACAACATTGCTTCTGACCAAGGAACTCACTTCACAACCAAAGAAGTATGGCAGTGGGCTTGTGATCATGGAATTCGCTGCTCTTACCATGTGCCCCACCACCACAAAGAGGCTGGCTTTATAGAGCAGTGGAATAGCCTTTTAAAGAAACAACTACTGTGCCAACTAGGTGACAATAGCTTAGAGGGCTGGGGACTGTCCTGCAGCAGGATATATATGCCCTGAATCAGAGTCCCATATATGGTACTGTTTCTCCTACAGCCCAGATTCACAGGTCCAGGAATCAAGGTTGGAAATGGGAATGGTCCCACTTACCATCACCCCAAGTGACCCATTAGCCAAATTTTTGCTTCCTGTACCCACAACCTTATGCTCTGCTAGCCTAGAGGTCTTGGTTCCAGAGGGGGGAGTGCTTTGGCCAGGAGACACAAACAACATTCCATTGAACTGGAAGCTAAGACTTCCCTCTGGCCACTTTGGGCTCCTGATGCCCTTGAGTGAACAGGCTAAGAAAGGAGTTACAGTGTTAGCAGGGGTGACTGATCCAGACTACCAGGGGTAAATTGGACTGGTCCTCCACAATGAAGGTAAGGAAGAGTATGTCTGGAGTGCAGGAGATCTTTTAGGCATTTCTTGGTGTTACCATGCCCTGTTATTACAGTCAATGGAAACTGCAACAGCCAAATCAAGGCAGTGTGATAAATGGCCCAGATCCTTCAGGAATGAAGGTATGGGTCACCCCTCCAGGTAAAGAACCAAGACCTGATGAGGTGCTTGCTGAAGGTGGAGGAAATACAGAATGGGTAGTAGAAGAAGGCAGTTACAAATACCAGCTAAGGCCATGTGACCAGTTACAAAAACATGGACTGTAATTGCCAGGAGATTTCAGTCTTACCTTGTTAAGAGTGTTTGTACAGATCTACACCAATATTAAGATGCTTTTGTTCTTCCTCTATTTCTCCATTAGGTAATTAACACTGATTGATATCATATTGCTAGTTAACCACTGTTGAATTTATATTTTACTTATTAGAGACTAAGCATTCCTGAAGGAACCCTGCTTTTTGTTGGGGGGAAGATTGTGCATTTCATGTTGTACAAGGGAGTTATATCATATTAGGTGGAATTATGACCTTTTATTGTCTTCATTTGGAAATTAAGTATGATGCAAGAAGATATGGTTTGGTGTCAAGTTGACAAAGGGTGGACTTAGTTTAGGTCAACTTGATCTGTTTAGGAATCCACAGACATTCCTCATAAGTGGGTTTTGAGGTTAGTTATAGGAAGGATTAACTAAAGGAGGAATCCTTCCCCCAGGGTGAGCCCTTCCCCCAGAGTGGGCAGCCCCTCTTGGAGACAGGGGGGTGTCTTTATCTAAAGAAGCTCTGAGAAGGAAAGGATACCCTCCTCCCTCCTGGCTGTGGGTGCTGCTTGCTGTTTGCTGCTTGCTGCTTTCCAGTGTGGACTAAAGACCAGTGTGGACTGAAGAGCAGCATTTCTCCAGGCCTTCAGGGCTGGACTGGGACTGCTGAGGCATCATGGACTCATGGACTGAGCAGCTACAGGGTTCCTTGGCTCTCTCAGGCCTGCAGCCTGCTATTGTTGGACTGTTGTAAACTACTCCAATAAATTCCCCCCCCCTTTTTTGGAGAGAGTCAGAGAGAGACAGAGAATGGGTGCACCAGGAGCCTCTCAGCCACTGTGAATGAACTCCAGATGCATGTACCCCCTTGTGGGCAAGTGCAGCATATTGAATGGGTGTTCTTGGGTTTAGCAGGCAGGCACCTTAACCGCTAAGCCATCTCTCCAGCCCTAAATTCCCTTTTAATACAATTCATTCTATTGGTTCTGTTCCTCTAGAGAACCCTGACTAATACAGCTACCATGCCAAAGTTAAAGCAATATTCCTTTAAATGATTGATTTTTTTTAATTGCAAAATTTCATTGTTACCTTTTTGCCAGGAGAAGAGGGCTTAAAAGGCTTTGTAATTAATTCTTTCTTCTCTTCTTTTTTAATTGGAGGTAAAGTATTCTCCGTAAAATATGGATTATTGTCAAAATAGTCCTTTGGGTAAAGATTTAACTTGAAAGGTGACCCTTTGATTAACCGGTGGTGTTCTTCACTGTATTTCTGTAGATTAAAGAGTTCTAAATTACACAGCATAACTCATACAAATTAGAAATAAATTCTAGTAAAACCACTTTTTAAATTTTATATAAACATGTAGATTCTGTAACATATATTGCTGGGTGCACTTAAAAAAAAATTCCTAGCCAGGAAATGGTGTTGCACATCCTTTGAAAAACAAAAACAAAAAATAATCCTTTATTCAGTTTTGCTTTTATAATACAAAATACTTGTGATGGAGCACAACCAATTATTCATTTTGCATAGGCATTTACTTGAGATGTAGAAATCTATTTATCACCTGAGTTTATCACTAGCTATGTGGACAGCATGATGAGAGAAAAGGACTGATGGCTAGGTCAAACCATAGCTCCTTCCTGCTCTTTAGCATTTTTAAGGGGATTCTGGCATCCTCTACTGTGAAAGAGAATACTCTCTCCCCTTGTTGATGTTGTAAAGATTAAATGAGATTAAAGCACCTGTCACAAGGTAGTCCCTTGATGAATATCAGTTTTTAGTTCTAAGAACAAAGAATATTTAATGTTTACATACTGTTTTATACTATATTTTAGCTACCTAGTACTCAGAAATCAGAGGTGTTTTCAGTCTTATAATCTTTTCTTTTTCTTTTTTTTCCCAGCTAGGGTCTCACTCTAGCCCAGGCTGACTTGAAATTCACTATATAGTCTCAGAGTGGCCTCAAACTCTTGGCGATCCCCCTACCTCTGCCTAGGATTAAAGGCATGCGCCACCATGCCCAGCTATTATAATCTTTTCTATGTGACAGTACTAACTTGAAAAAAAATACTAGCTCTTAAAATAGAAAAAAACGTGAAGTACAGATAAAGAAAAACAACTGTGAAATAGACTTTTTTCACTTTTCACAAGTATTCTCTCTGATACCAAAGCTGAACAGGAAATAGTTAAATGAGATCTAAAACCCTCAAGGAAATGAGTTTTCACTGGCTGGCACCTGCTGTAGCACTTTCAGCATTTCTTTCTCCTTTCAGTTTTCTCCTGCTTGGTGTGTCCCTTTCTCTCTCTGATCTGTAGAAAATTCTCCAGGTCTTTCTATCTACCCCCTTCTCTTCTGTATAACAACAGTGATATTGATTATTGAACTATTCCATGAATCTTTTGGCAAGTATTTTTCTAAATTTAGTTTTAATGGCAATACTTGATAGTCTAGTTATACTTTAAATTACAAGGCTTCCTGCAAAGATTTCTCATTGTATTGTTTTGCTGGGTGCTCATTCTTCTGCAGTTTGAATAGTCATCCTTCTGGTTCTGACACACATGTTATTTAAGTTAAAGAGTCTAAGGATGCTTTTACTAGAGTGTGGTCACTTTTCATCAGAGTATTCCGCTAAGCACTGATTGACACATACCCCAGTGATCTATTTTCAGAACAAAATACAATTAGATTGTGAGTTAATTCTCAAAGTCAAACAAATAAAATAAGGGCTGAAGTTGAAAATAAATGATTTTACCTTGTAATTCTGTTTTGCTGCATCATAGAGATCAGAAGAATGTGAAAGCTGTCTGCCTATGGTAACATTGGCATAGCTAAAAAATAAAGTAATGGTGATTGCACAGTTCCAAAGTCAAAATTGCATTTTTTTTTTATTTAAAAAATGATGTAAAAGTATTGGGCTAGAGAGATGGTTTAGCAGTTAAGGATCTTGCCTATGAAACTTAAGGACTCAGGTTCATTTTCCAGTACCCACATAAGCCAGATGCATAGGGTGGCGCACACGTCTGGAGTTCATTTGCACTGGTCAGGGCCCTGGAGCACCCATTCTGTGTGCGTGCGTGTGTGCGTGTGTGTGCGTGTGCGCACGCATGAATAAGTAAAAAAAAATAAAAAAAATTTAAAACCTGGCTGGGCATGGTTGTGCACACCTTTAATCCCAGCACCCCAGGAGGCAAAGGTAGGAGGATCTCCATGAGTTCAAGGTCACCCTGAGACTACATAGTGAATTCCAGTTCATCCTGGGCTAGAACGAGACCCTACCTCAAAAAAAACTTTAAAAAATTATGGAAAGATATTAAAATGATCTTACCCATATCCAGTTCCTTTCTTTCCTGGATTAGTATATAAATTCTTCCCAGGTGGCTCATATTTGTCTCTGGGTTTGGACTGTGCACTGAAGAATGGGATGGGACCACCTATTGTTCCATAGTAGCTTCCCAATCCACTTCTAAGCATGATATTGTTTTGAAAAGGGAAAATGTTAAACTGTCAAATTTGTTATATATATCACCACAATTTTAATAATATTGAAAAATGAGAATTCACTATATATATACACATACACATATAAAATGTTTCAGTTACTTTCTCATTGCTGGAAGAAAACTGCTTAAAGGAAGAAAGGGTTTATTTCAGCTGACAGTCTTCAGGGAAGATTTCATCATGATGGGAAAGCAGAGTCTGGGCATCACATCTTGCCACAGTGGCTATGAGGTAGCAACAAAAGTGAGCATACTCTGGAAAGTGAGAGATACACTACATAAACCACAAGGCATGCCCCTAATAACACACCATCTCCAGCAAGGTTCCACTTCTCAAATTGTTACCAACTGGGGATTAAGTATGAGATTTAATTACAAATACATGAAGCAATGGAGGACATTTCATATTCAAAACTACCACATTCTGCCAGATGTGGTGTCTCATGCCTTTAATCTTAGCATGTGAGGCTGAAGAGAATTTCCATGCGTTTGAGGCCAGTCTGAACCACAAAGTGAGTTCTAGCTCTATCTGGACTAGAGTGAGAACCTGCCTCAAAAAATAATAATAATAAGGTTAAAAATAAAAACTACATTCCACCCCTGGCCCCTATAAACTCACAACACTCTCATAATGCAAAATGCATTTAGTCCAACTTTCAAAGTCCCCCTAGTCTTTAGTAGTCCCAATACTGTTTAAAAGTCGAAAGTCTCAGGCTGGAGAGATGGCTTAGTGGTTAAGGCACTTGCCTGCTAAGCCTAAGAACCCAGTTCCAATCTCCAGGTCCCACGTTTAGCCAGATGCAAAGAGACACAAGGGCACAATGCCACACTTGCCCACAAGGGGGCACACACATCTGGAGTTCGTTCACAGCAGCTGAGAGGCTGCTGGCATGCCCATTCTGTCTCCCTCTCCCTCTCTCTCTCACCAAAAATAAAAATAAAAAAGTCGAAAGTCTCATCTGAGACCTAAAGACTCTCTTAACTGTGAACCCTGTAAAACCAAAACACAAGCGAAATGCTTCCACTACATAACAGCACAGAGGAAACATTCCCATTTCAAAAAGAAGGAATTGGACAATGTAGCAAGGAAAGATTGAAACCACACAAGATAGAACATAAGCAAGGAAAACATCAAATTCAGCAGTTCCTTTTCCAACATTTCTGATCCACAACAAAATCTCTGGGCTCCAAATTCGGCCCTTCTAGCCTTGACCACCTGATTTTTAATCCCAAACAAGCATCTCTCCTTGGTGACTATCCTATAGATCTGGAATGTCCAAATTCCTGGGGTCTCCCCAGAATCCCACAGCTCATCTTCAGAGCTCCATGCAATGGTCAGTCATAGTCTGTGTTTAGGGACTATTTACCAACTATACATTGCCTGGTGGCCAACTTAAAAAAAAATATGTTGCAAATCCAATGACTCTCTTTCATTGTTTCTTTGCTGGGAGAGAGAGGAAAAATTTTCTTCAGTGATGTAACCACTGCTAAATTGCCCATATTCCAGTAAATAACCCCCTACTTTAAACTCATGCAAGTAAACCCTCAATGGATCACAAAAAAATAAAGGAAAACAAAGAGAAGTAGAACTAATTGAGAAAAATAAAGGATTTAATAGGAGTGGAAGGGGTGAAAGAAGGTGATATGGGAATATAGTAAAAATGCATTATACACATGCAAAAAGTATATAAAATAATTTTTATATTTCCCATGGAAAAACTTTTATCATTCAGTTAAACAAAAATAAGATACATAGGAATAATTTTAAAATCTAAAGAGACAAGTTTTTAAAATAATTTTTTATTTTTTGTTAGTTATGGACATAGTATATAAACAGCACTTGTTGGTACCATCCTTACCCTCATCCCTTCCTGCCCTCCAAAGGGACCCTCCTCATTGGGGATTCTGGCTATCCCCATGAGGATGGTGGGTTGTGCATTGTGGGGGTAACCATCAGTTATGGGGAAAGGGCAACGTGTCTGTGCATACTGTCTCATCTTGTGGCTTTACCAATCTTTCTGCCCCATCTTCCACAATGTTGGGTTCATTTTAGGTCTACTTCAGTGATGGACTCTTAGGAGCCTCTGTATCTCTGGATCTCTAGTTTGGAAGGAGTTGAGTGTCCTCAGTGTCTATCTCCTCCACCCTTGTGCTGATATCAGGTTCACCAATAAAGCAGCACTCTTGATAATTTAGCCAATTCCCCCGTGGTTTCAGCTAGGGCCTTGGTGAAGTGCAGTAGGCCATTTCTCTCCTTAGGTCCTGCATTCACCTAACAGAGAGTGAAGTCAGTACAGGTTAAATGGGATAACCATTGTTAGTTTAGAGAAAATTTAATGGGTGTAGGTCCTCTTGTAGCCCAAGATTGGTGGAGCTTGATATTGGAGAACAAACTCATTATCTGCAAATGACTCTGACTTGTTTCCTAGTTCCAGATATGGTTTCCTTTCCACTGAGCAGATCTGTTAGACAATCCAAGAGCAATTGGTTACCCACCAAGGCTGTGTGCCACTATTACACTTGTGTGAGCATCACATCAGGTTGTTTGCTTCTGAGTAGCTTAGACCTCAAGTTGCTTAGACAGATGTTGGCCACTTTGCCCCAGTAGCTCATGTAGCACCTTCTAGCACCAGACGGGTTGTCTGGGGACTGGCTCTCTTCCAGATTCCATCCACATCTCTCCATGCTCTGTACCAACAGCATATGATGTCTTTGGCAATAGGGTCTTACCATTGATGTCTGGTGGGTAATCAAGTGGTCTGACAGAAATCTGTCTTCTTTTGGAAAATCAAGTAATTCTCTCTAATCAACAGCTCATTGTGAGTGTTAACTGCATCCTGGAACTGGGAGTTATAGGCCAGTGCCAAGGGGAAAGAAAGAAGAAAAAGAAACAAAATAAGCCGGTCATGGTGGCACACACCTTTAATCCCAGCACTTGAGAGGCAGAGGTAGGAGGATCACCGTGAAATCAAGGCCACCCTTAGACTACATAGTGAATTCCAGGTCAGCCTGGGCTACAGTGAGACCCTTCCTCGAAAAACCAAAAGAAAGAAAGAAGAAAGAAAGAAAGAAAGAAAGAAAGAAAGAAAGAAAGAGAAAGAGAAAAAGAAAATATAAAAAAAGAAAGAAAATATGAAAAAGAAACAAGAAAATACAAAAAAAGAGAGAAATGGGAGAAAATTAAGGTTAGGTCTCATCTCACCCTCTCCAGGGCCCTTTCATTCAGGTGTTCTCTCTAAGGTCCTGATAAGGGTTCACCCTTTTAGTCTGTCTTCAGGATATAGGGTTTTATGGTACCAGTACCATTTGGGTTCAATTTTGTGTTCCCCTGTCACCCTTACCCTCCCCTCAAGCCCTACCCTCCCTATTGTCTGGCCCTCAAGATGCCTATTAGGTATGTCAGCATCTCAGGCTGATCCAGATTAGGAACTGCAGATGAGTGAGACCATGTGATGGTTGTCTTTCTGTGATTGAGTGAGTTCACTGAGTATGATCTGTTCCAAGTTCTACCATTTTTCTACAAATTTTATTGTGTCATTTTTTCTAACTGCTGAGTAGAATTCCATCATGTAAACATACCACATCTTCATCCAATGATAGGCATCTGGGTTGATTACCAGATAGTTCCACTTATTATGAATTGAGCAGCTATAAACATGGTTGAGCTATAGCTGAGGCATGGAGCTTTTAGGGTAAATGCCCAGTAAGGGAATAACTGGGTCTGTTGGTAACTATAGTCAACCTTTTTAGAGGTCTCCATATTGCTTCCCATAGTGATTGTAACAGCTAACATTCTCACCAACAGTGAATGAGAGTTCCTATTGCTCTACATCCTCAACAACATTTGTTTTCGTTGATTTTTTTTAAATGTTTGCTATCTTTACTGGGTTAAGGTGGAATCTCATAGATGTTTTAAATTGCATTTCCCTGATGGTTAGGGATGTTGAACATTTTCTTAAGTATGTGCTTGCCATTTGTATTTTTTCCTCCAATAATTCCCTATTCAGTTCTCTGCCCCATTTTGTGAGTGGATTATTTGAGTTTTATTGGCTCTGCTTATGATATGTTTGTTTGTGAAAAAGCTTCATGAGATCCCAATGGTTGACTTATTGTTTAAATTCCTAAGTTACTAGAGTTTTGTTAAGGAAGTCTTTTCCCACTCCCATATCGTGTAAAGTCCATCTTATTTTTTCTTCCAGTAGTAGAAGAGTTTCCAGTCTTATATTGAGGTCTCTGACCCATTTGGACTTGATTTTTCTCCATGGTCAGGTAGGTGTGTGGGTCCAGTTTCATTTTTCTGCATATGGTTATCCAGACTGTCCAGTAACATTTGTTGAAGATGCTATCTTTTCTGCATTCTACGTTGTTAGGACCTTTGTTGGAGATCAACTATTTGTAGTAGCTTGACCTAATGTCCAGATCCTCAATTCTGTTCCATTGGTCTATATTCCTGTGTTTATGTCAGTACCATGCTGTTTTTGTTACTGTGAGTTTGTAATATAGCTTTAAATAAGGTATGGTGATGTCTCCAGAGGTTTATCTTTTGCTGAGGATATGCTGGGATATCCAAGGCCTGCTGCTATTCCATATGAATTTTGAGATCATTTTTTTCTATCTCTGTGAAGAATGATGCTGGGATTTTTATTGGGTTTGGATTAAATCTGTATATTGTTTTGGGTAAGGTTGCCATTTTCACAATGTTAATTCTACCTATCCAAGAGCATGGGAAGGCTTTCCATCTTCTCAAGTCCTCCTCAAATTCTTTGTTCAGTTTTTTTATTTTATTTTATTTATTTATTTGCAAGCAGAGAGAAATAGAGAGCAGACACATAGAGAATGGGCATGCTATGGCCTCTAGCCACTACAAACGAACTCCAGATACATGTGCCCTCTTGTACATCTGGTTTATGTGGGTCCTGGGGAATTGAACATGGGTCCTTTGGCTTTGCAGGCAAACGTCTTAACCACTAAGCCATCTCTCCAGCCCCTTTCTTGAGTGGTTTTGTATTTTTCTTATATAAATCTTTCACATCCTTGGTTACTTCTATTCCATGGCATTTTGTTGTTATTACTATTGAAAATGAGACAATGTTACTAAATTTCTTTCTCTGTATCTTTGTCTTTTGCATATAGAAAGGCTACTGATTTCTGTGCATTGATTTTGTATCCTGCTACTTTGCTGAAGGAATTAATCACCTTTAAGAGTTTTGAGTTGGAGGCTCTCAGGTCACTTATGTATAGAATCATGTCATCTGCAAATAGGGCTAACTTAACTTTTTCCTTTCCAATTTGTATCCCTTTTCTTTCTTTCTCCTGTCTTATTGCTTGGGCTAGGACTTATAGTATTATGTTGAAGAGCAGAGGTGAGAGTGAGCACCCCTGTCTTGTTCCTGATCTCAATGGGAATTCCTTGAGTCTTTCGCCAATAAGTGACTATATATATATATCTTTACTGTATTGAGATATCAACCATCCATACCTATTCTCTCCAGTGTTTTTTTTCCCCCTTTGGTTTTTCAAGGTAGGGTCTCCCTCTGGTCCAGGCTGACCTGGAATTCACTATGTTGTCTCAGGGTGGCCTCAAACTCACAGTGATCCTCCTACCTCTGCCTCCCAAGTGCTGGGATTAAAGGTGTGAGCCACCATGCTCCAGTGTTTTTTGTTTTGTTTTTTCAAGGTAGGATTTCACTCTAGCACAGGCTGACCTGGAATTCACTGTAGTCTCAGGGTGGCCTTGAACTCCAGGCGATCCTCCTACCTCTGCCTCCCGGGTGCTGGGATTAAAGGCATGCGCCACCACGCCCGGCCTCTCCAGTGTTTTGATCATGAAGTGATATTGTATTTTGCCAAGGGCCTTTTCTGCATCTATTTAAATTATGTGGGTTTTGTGATTAAGCTTATTTATGTGGTGTATTACATTGACAGATTTCCGTATGTTGAACCAATGCTGCATTCCTGGGATAAAGCCTACTTGATCAAGGTGGATAATGCTTTTGATGTGCTGTTAAATTTGATTTGCAAGGATTTTTTTCAGGATCTTTGCATCTAAATTTATCAGAATATAGGCCTATAGTTTTGTTTCCTTATTGTATCTCTGTTTAGTTTTGGTATTAGGGTAACACTAGCTTCATAAAAGGGTCAGCCTGGGCCAGAGTGAGACCCTACCTCGAAAAACCAAAAAAAAAAAAAAAGTGGGGGAGGATTCCCTGTTCTCTAATTGTAACAGTTTGAGAAAATTTGGTTTCAGTTCTTGCATGAAGGTTTGATAGAATATGGCTGAGAAGCCATCTTTTACTGAACTCTTCTTTTGGGGGAGGTTTTTGATTACCTTTTCAAACACAATGGGTGTGATAGGTTTGTTTAATTAATCTGCTCTTAGTTTGGTAGGTGGTATATGTTCAGGAATTTATCTATTTCTTCCAGATTATCCAGTTTTGTGGAGTAGAGGTTTTGGAAGTAAGTCCTGATGATTCTTCCAATTTCACTTATATCTATTGTGATCTCTCCTTTTTTATTTTGAATTCATTACTTTGAAGTCTCTCTCTTCTCTTTTCTTCTCTTTTCTTTCTCTTTCTCTCTCTCTCTCTCTCTCTCTCTCTCTCTCTTTATCAAATTGGCCATGGGTTTTTCAATCTTGTTTATTTTTTCAAAGAACCAGTTCTTTGTTTCATCAATTTTCTTAACTGTCTTCTTAGTTTCCATTTCATTAATTTCTGCTCTGATCTTGATTATTTCTTTCTATCTGGAGCTTTTTGGGTTGGATTCTTCTTGTTTTTCCAATGCCTTTAGGTGGATGATTAGGTTGTTGATTTGGGATCACTTGTATTTGTTATGAAAGCATTTAGTGCTATGAACATTCCCCTAAGGACAGCCTTCATTGTGTCCCATAAGTTTTGATATGCTCTCATTGTCATTCAATTCTAGAAATTTTGTGATTTGATTTTATATTTAATCCACTAACCATTTATTGTTTAAAAGTATGTTGTGCTTCAGGTTTTCTGAGATGAACTTCCAGACCAGGCACAGTTATGGAGGAAGGGATTTACTATAGCTTACAGATCCAGGGGAAGTTCTGTAATAGCAGAAGAAGTTGGCTTCCTTTCACAGGATCAAACACAGAGAGAAAAGCCAAAAGCCACAGCACAGCATACCGCAGGAACTCCAGCTAGGCACACTTTACAAATCTTTAGCCCGAGATCTCAAACCCACCACCATACCTTAGGGCTGGACCCTAAGATCCACCCAGTGATATTGCCTCCAGCCAGGTGGATACAGATGCAAACAACAAACTAATAAAACAGTGAATATATTGCGGGCCATCTATTCAAACTACCAGTTATGAAGGCATTTAGTGCTATGGATGTTCCCCTAAGGACAGCCTTCATTGTGTCCCATAAGTTTTGATATGCTTTGCCATTCAATTCTAGAAATTTTGTGATTTCATTTTTTATTTAATCCACTACCCATTTATTGTTTAAAAGTATGTTGTTCAGTCTCCAGGAGCTAATGGAGTTCCTGATGCATATCTTTTTGTTAATTTGTAGCTTTCCAATTGTGGTATGATATCATGCAGGAAGTTATGCCAATTTTCCTAAGTATGTACAGGCAAGCTTTATGGCCCAGTAATGATCATATTTTGGAGAAGGTTCCATGGGTTGCTGAGAAGAATGTGTATTCCGTAGATTTTGGGTAGAACATTCTGTAGATGCCCATTAGGTCTAGTTGATCTATGGTGTTGAGCTTTCTTGTTTCCCTGTTGATTTTCTGTTTGGATGATCTATCTATTGCTTAAAGTGGAGTATTGAAGTCCCCAACTATGATGGTATTGGTGTTTATTTCTGTTTTGTTGTCAAGTAGGTTTTGTTTTATGAATTGTGGTGCATGTGTGTTTGGTGATAGAGATAGATGATTGTGATATCCTCTTGTTGGATCATTCCCCTGATGAATAAGAAGTGGCCTTGTCTTTTTGATTACTTTTGGTTTGAAGTCTATTTTACCTGATATTAGTATAGCAATGCCTGCTTGTTTCTTATTTCTGTTTGCTGGGAATATCATTTTCCACCCTTTTACCCTGAGGATGTGTGTCTTTAGTGGTGAAGTGGGTTTCTTGAAGACAGCAGATTGAGGGGTCTATTTTTCTGATCTACCCTGTCAACTTGTATCTCTTGATGGGTGAATTAATGCCAACAATATTTAGGGTAATAACTATGAGGTTTGATTTAATCCCTGCCATATTGTGGTGTTTTATGTGGATTGGTGTTTTCTTGGACTTTGTAGTTTTTTGGGCTTTTTCTGGGTTTTCTGGGTTTGGTTATTGTAGTCTGCTTCTTGTAGGCTCTTGATGTTGGTTATTTGACTCTTCTGTATGGAGAATTCCCTGAAGTACTCTCTGTAGGTTTGGCTTTGTGTTCATATAGTTGTAGAGCTGACTTTTATCATGGAAAGTTTTTCTTTTGCCATCTATTATGAGGGTTACTTTTGCTGGGGTACAGTAGTTTGGGTTGGAAGCCATATGTTCTTAGATTTTTGCAGTGTTCCCTTCAAAGCCCTTCTTGCTTTTAGGATTTCCATTGAGAAGTCTGTGGTAATTCTGATGGGTTACCTTTATATGTAATCTATTGTTTCTCTCTTGCTGCTTTTAGGGCTTTCTCTGTTTTTGTTGTTTAGAGTTTTAATGATAATAGGTCTTGGAAAGTTTCTCCTTTGGTCCAGTCTGGAGTTCTGTTAGCTTCTTGCATCTTGATGGGACTCTCTTTTGAGAGGGTGGGAAAGTTTTCTTCAATAATTTTGCTAAATAAATTCTCCATGCCTTTGGTCTCAATTTCTTCCCATTCTGGTATTCCCATGATCCAAATGTTGGGATGTTTAAGGGTATCCCACAGTTCCCTCATGTTCTAGTCCCCAAAAATTTTGAACTTGTTCAAGTTTTCATACTCACAAAATGTTTCTTCTGTCTTGTCCTCCAGTTCTGAGGTTCTGTCTTCCACATGACTGACTCTGTTCTTGAGGGCTTCTAGTGAAGTTTGGACTTGTTCAGTTTGGTTTGTATTTTCTATTGTCTTTTCTATATAGTATCCATCCCTCTGTCGAGTTCTCTTTTCAAGTCATTTTCTAATTTTCTTAATGTTTCTTGGAATTCATTCTTGTATGTATTTATGTCTTCATTGAGCTTAGCCAGCTGATTATTCATGTCCTCTGTTTTTTGGCTCTCCTTCAGATCCCTTAATTGTCTTTGGAAACCTCCCTGGCTTTTGTCTATTAGGTCCAACCTAGCGAGAACAGTATTCACAGTACTGTTGGTCTTTTGTAAATTTTCTGCAAGTTCTGCTAATTGCTTGGTCAGGATCACATACCTTGTGTCTTCATTTTGGAGTTCTGATACTGTTGTTGCTTCTGTTTTGATTAGAGACTTCCATTGTGGGACTAGAGAACCTTGTTGGGGTCACTTCCATTTGATGTTTTGTGTTGTGCCTTTTGCGCTGTGGTCTGCCCATCACAGTGTGGGAATCTTATTTATTTCAGGAGGAAGCTGTATGTTACTCTTGAAGTGTCTTCAGTGACTGTTCCCTTTTATGTTTTACTAGATTAGGCTTTTGATGGCAAGGGGGACTGTCTGCTCAAATGGAAGGAGTTGGCAGGGACCAGGTGGGTACCCAGAGATCCAGTGATACAGCCATTTGCGGGTTGCTGGGTGGGGGAGATAGGACTGCACAGTCTGGTGACACGGTGGAGCGGGGTGATGGGATGGTGCAGCCCAGTGGCACAGTGGGGCAGAGGGACAGGATGGTGTGGTGCGGCAGCATGGTGAGACAGGAGGATGGGACAGTATGGTCTGGTGGTGTGGTGGGGTGGGGTGGGAGGATGGGATGGCAAGGTCCAGTGGTATGTCATGGTAGGAGGGGCTGGGACTGCATGTCCAATGGGGTGGTGGGGCGGGGGGGGGCTGGGACTGCAAGGTTCTGTGGCACTGCAGGGTGGGTGGATGGTACAACATGGTCCAGCAGTGCAGCAGGGCAGGGAGATAGGAAGGTGTGGTCCAGGCAGGGAGGGTGATGGTCCCAATGGCTGGGAAAGGGAGGAAAGCCTCAGGAGGGAGGGAAGAATGAGAGCTGGTTGGTGCAGGGAAAGGTGAAAGGCACCTGGCCTGGATCTGTGGAGCCTGCAGGTAGTGCAGGAGTGAACCTAGTCCATGCTGGGATGGTTGATTGAGGGGTTTGGGGGCTGGTGGGCTACCTGAGAGCATGGGAATCAGGGGATTCCCTACTTTGCTCCACTGTGTCCTCCCACTGGAGGTCTGCTAGGACCTGCTGACCCTAAAAACCCACAGATCTTGCCTGTTATTGCCCCCAGGAAGTGAAGTGTGGTTAGGTGGACACTATCTCGACTGGAAGTTCAAAAACTAAGACAAAATAAGTTTAAGAATTAAAAAAATAATTCCCATCAATTCAAAGTATGAAAAGGTGGTGAAAGATGAAATTCTAATAACAAAAAAGAAAAAACAAATCCTTATACTTAAAGACAATAATTTTGGCTAAGACAGTAAGACTGCATGTTAGAATTACAACAAGGAAGTCTGGACTACAGAGATGTTGTTTCACTAATTTCAAGCAAATGAGCCCAAAATTATACTTTAATCAATTATCATGCATCATAAACTCCAAATTGAGATAACCAAACTTACTATGAAAGGAAATCACATTTGAAATGTTATCTATATAACATAATAATGGATATACTACATGATCTTCTTTTTAAGACAACTTAAAGATCAGACAAAATGGACTTTCATACTAAAGCTGCTATTGATGTTAGCTTCACATTATTGGCAGAAAACACCTGACCAAGAGCAGCTTGAGAGCTAAGGGTTTATTTTGGCTAACAGACTCAAAGGGAAATTCCATGATGGCAGAGGAAAATGAGGGCATGAGGAAAGGGTGGACATCACCTCATGGCGAGCATCAGGTGGACAACAGTAGGAGTAGAGTGTGCCAAAGACTAGCATATGGAAGCTGGTTTTAACACCCATAATCCTGCCCCCAACAATACATCACCTCCCATATTGCCACCACCTGGAGACCCAGCATTCAGAACACATAAGTTTATGGGGGACATCTGAACCAAACCACCACAGCTGCCATAATTAAAATATTGATAAACCCCATGTCACTTTGGTTATTTAAAATATCTCAATGATAAACTCTTCTCTTTATCTGAAAAGGGTCTCTCCTCAATTCACATTATTTATACTTTTTTAAAAGCAGAAAAATTTATCAAGGGCATAAACATGCTAACCTACAGTATTCTTCCCCAACTAGACTTTTCATGTTTGTGTGCACATGTGCATGTCCGTGTTATAAGCATGTGTGTATGCAAAGGTATGTGTGCATGTGTGTGCAGAGACCACAGGTGAATGCTGGTTGCCCTCCTCTATTGCTCATCCATGTGTTTCCTTTAGACAGAGTCTCTCACTAAACCCAGAGCTGCCATTTTTGGTCAGACTGGCTGACCAGTGAGCCCCAATGATTCTCTGGTCTCCACTCCCCACAAAACTGGACATGCATAGCCACACCAAGCTTTTTATGTGAAAATTAATCTCTTGTCCTCTCAGGCCCTCATATTTGCTGGGCTCCTACTCACTGAGCCAATGTAACAGTCCTGTAAATATGTTTAAAATTATTTATCAATCTATACCACCCAATACTACCTCAAACAATAATGCTTAAAATATACTTACTAAGTATAAATGGATACTTAAAATATAATTAATACTTAAATATTTTCTTTAGACTAGACACAGAACTTACGGCTTTTTCTCTCCATTACTAGGGATAAAGGCTTTGCCTAGATTTTTTTTAGCTTCTTGCATCATGTGCTGTCTTCTCACTTGATTCATATTTACATAGCCTTCACCTTCAAAAATCCTTATGAACTGGGAATCAAAGTATCCTGCCTGGAGATTTGACATTGCTTTGGTTCCACCAGGGAGCATCTGTCTATTTTTGTTTGCATCTTCATTAAAAGGTCCTTTAAAGATAAAGAATATTTTGATTTTCCACACTAGTAATTCAAGGATATGAAGAATAAAAAAGTTTCCAAATATTATTTGACCAAATTATGAACTTAAGCCCTAAATCACTGTTTTTCAAAATCTTCACTGAAAACTCTGTTAAAGGTAATATTGGCAATAAGATCTAAGAAGTTATCATGAGAACAGTTGAACAGTTAGACTCAGGTCTTTGTTATCCATTCTTAATTTCTGAGCTGAAAAGGACTTTTAAAAGATCATCTTATGGGGCTGGAGAGATGGCTTGGTGGTTAAGTGCATGTCTGTGAAGCCTAAGGACCCCAGTTCAAGGCTGGATTCCCCAGGACCCACATAAGCCAGATGCACAAGTAGGCGCATGCATCTGGAGTTCACTTGCAGTGGCTGGAGGCTCTGGCGTGCCCATTCTTTCTCTCTTTCTCTGCCTATTTCTGTATCTCTATCTCAAATAAATAAATAAAAATTGAAAAAAGATCATCTTATTAAAAAAAAAGATCATTTTATAAAAATAATTTGGGGGGGGGTTCGAGGTAGGGTTTCACTCTAGTTCAGGCTGACCTGGAGTTCACTCTGTATTCTCAGGGTGGCCTCGAACTCACGGTGATCCTCCTACTCTGCCTTCCGAGTGCTGGGATTAAAGGTGTGCACCACCACGCCTGGCTTAAAATAAAATATTTTTTAAAAATAAATAAAAGATCATCTTACTCAGTTTCTCCATTAACATAATAAGAAATTCTGTTCATGTGTGACAGAAGTATATATGTCTGTGTAGGTTAAAAAAACATCTAAGGGATGAAGACATGGCTCAGGGGTTAAAGTGCCTGCCTCCTAAGCCTAAGAATGCTCCAGGTCCCACATTTAGCCAGATGCCAAGTGATGCAAGGGCGCAATGCCACACTTGCCCACAAGGGGGCGCACGTGTCTGTAGTTTGTTCACAGCAGCTGAGAGGCTACTGGCGCACCCATTCCATTCTCTGTCTCTCTGTCTCTCTCTCTCTCTCTCTGACTCTCTCCAAAAAAAAATGCACTTAAATTGAAGCAATTCCTCTCCTAGATATAAGCTTGAAACACGAGTGCCTGTGTCCACTAAGACATGAACATGAATGTTCAAAGCACTTTTAACAAACACAAGAAATAGCCCAATGTCTGTCTACAGAATACATTTTAGAAAACTGTTGTATTTATACATAAAAACACTAGTATAGATCAGCAATTCGTTTAAAGACTGTATTTTATAAATCTTCACTTAGAATAAATAACTCTCCACCCATACTCATGCAAGTAACCCTAGTTGAACTTGGGATTAATGAGTGTGTGTGTGTGTGTGTGCACGTGTGTGTGTGTGTGTTAGTACAGAAGTGGGACTAGTTGAAGGGGAATAAAAGGAGTTACTGAAAGGGGGAAGGTCATTGAATCTTGGAAGGCTGAATTCTTTTAAATTTTATTTATTAGAGAGAGAAAATGGGTACCAGGGCCTCTAGCCAGTGCCAAAAGACTCCAGACACATGTGCCACCTTGTGAATCTGGCTTACATGGGTCCTGGGGAATCGAACCTTAGTTCTTTCGCTTTGCAAAACCACTTAACCACTTAACCACTAAGCCATCTCTTGAGCACAGAAGGCTGAATTTTTTTTGAAGCATAAATAACACTTAAGTGGCTACTGAAATATGAGTTTGTATCACTGGTTTTTTTAACTAAAATTTTTGAAAATGTTATATATTAAAATAATGTCTAACTCAATAGTGTAAAAACTTTTTAGAATTTGTCATCATGTACTCAGTCACTCAGTTTCTTCTACACAGGCCAGGATATTGACTTTTTCTTCCAAAGAATGGCTACATATGTTCAAGTCACTGTTATGTAATCTTTTTTCATTTTTAATGTTTAGCATCACACATATACTATTCTGTACCTTGTGTTTTTTTTTAATTTAACAATTTATCATGGAGGTACTTCTATATCAGTACATTATTTTGTTTGTTTGATTTGGATGTGTAAAACTTTTAACTGAGGGCTTGGGGATTTGTTAGTGACTAGAATGTTTGCCAGGCAAGCATGAGTATCTAAGTTCAGATCCCTATAACTCATGTAAAAAAAAAATCCAGACACTGTGGTAGATGGCTGTAATCCCAGTGTGCCTATAGCAAGAAGGGAGACTGAGACAGGAGAACTTTGTGGAAGCTGGCAGGCCAATTAGCCTGAAGAATATAGAAATAACAACGAGAACTAGAGACCTTGTCTCAAACAAGGTGGAAGGAGAGAACCAAAACCCAGTTATTCTCTGACTGCCACACATGGCCTATATATGGTATATGAGTGCATGTGCATGCACACATGCATGCACGTGCGCACACACACACACACAAACTTGAGCTGGAGATGACTTAGCAGTTAGGACACTTGCACCCCCATTCTCTCTCTGCCTCTCTCTCGAATAAATAAATAAATAAATAAATAAATAAATAAATAAATAAATAAATGGCATATTTTTTAAAACTAACTAAAACTTTAAAAGTATGTGTTTAGGTTTTTTTTTTTTTTTTTTTTTTTTTTTTGCTTTGCTTGCTTTTGTTTTAGACCAGGTCTCCTGTAGTCTTGACTGGCCTTGACTTCCTCATCCTCCTGCTTCCACTTCCGAAGTGCTGGGATTACAGGCATATGCCACCATACCTAATTTATTTAGATCTTTTTTGTTTTGTTTTGTTTTTTCTTTTTGTTCAAGGTAGGGTCTCACTATAGCCCAGACTGACCTGGAATTCCCTATATAATCTCAGGGTGGCCACAAACTCACAGCGATCCTCCTACCTCTGCCTCCCAAGTGCTGGGATTAAAGACGTGCACCACCATACCCGGCTTATGTGCCTCTTTTTATTGTGACTTTTCTAAAAAATAAAATCCTTCATTGATTCAGTTAGCATTTTACTGCTTAGAAAATTAGTAATGGACAGCTTTCTTGAATACAAATGCTGTGTATATAGTAGGAAAAAACTAAAATATCCCAGCAGAAACTCATCATGCACTCTTGAGAGTAAGTAAAATAAAAACTGAGGGCAAAGGAGCATGATAAAATGAGTTTTCTAGTCATAAAATTCCCTCTTAACTTGGTTTCAATGTCATAAGTTAGTCATCCTTACAGCTCAATGTTCAAAAAATACAAACTATTCAAAATAAATATCATTTACCATAAACAATTCAATTTTTCATGTAGATAATATCTATTATTAATCTATAAAAATACCAAGTATAAAAAAGAATTTGGGGGCTGGAGAGATGGCTTAGCAGTTAAGGCGCTAGCCTGCAAAGCCTAAAGGACACATATTCTACTCTCCAGATCCCACGTTAGCCAGATGCACAAAGATGAGGCAAGTGCAAGATTGCACATGCCCACTAAGTGGCTGAGGCCCTGGCGCACCAATTCTCTCTCTGAAAATAAAATTTTTTTAAAAATAATTTGCAAAAAATTTTAAAAATAAAAGGTTTTATCTACTTAAAAAAATATATATATATATATATGTACTTACGATTAAATGGTGACACATATTTGTCACCCACAGTGATGTACTCCATCTCACTGAAGAGGCCTATCCTCTCCATGTCGGTTTTCCCTCCTTCCCCAGGCATGGTTTGCTCCCTGTGGTGGTAACTTCAGAAAGTTCTTCAGCACTGCTTCCTCTTCAGCAAAATTCTATTCTACTTTGAAAAATCAGGGGAAATGTTTAGCTAAAAATATGATTATTGGACCTGGAGAGATGGCTTAGCAGTTAAGCGCTTGCCTGTGAAGCCCAAGAACCCCGGTTCGAGGCTCGATTCCCCAGGACCCACATAAGCCAGATGCACAAGACAGCACATGCATCTGGAGTTTGTTTGCAGTGGCTGGAAGCCCTGGTGTTCCCATTCTCTCTCTATCTGCCTCTTTGTCTGTTGCTCTCAAATAAATAATAAACAAAATATGATTATCAAATTTAAATCCAAATAATTTTTAGTCTAAGAGTTTTAATATTCACTATAAAACAATACTTCCAAACTATATGGGAAAAGAAGATACTTTGGGAGGCTGGGAGAATGGGATTCAAATTAACACCATGATTCTTCTCTGTGAACTCTCTGGGAAGCACCCACAAATTTCAAAGGAATGTGTTTGACTATAATTTGCCATGTATTTGTTAGGAATGATAAAACTACCACCAAGGAACGTAGTATGTATATCATATCCTTCTTTTGAGAAGTTCAAAGCAGACTTTAAAATCACAAGACATAGTTTGCATGATTTCAACATTATCATTCAGCATTGTCTTGAATAATGGAGATTGCAACTTAGCTTTTCAGAATGCATCACATAAATAGGTATTGTAGTACACTATGTGAGAATTCTCTTCAAGTTTAAATGAATTAGAATAAATGAGCCACTGGCAACATAGTTCATAAAAAGGGACAGGGGAGATGACAATCATTTATGGAAGATTAAAAACACAAAGGCCAAAAAAATGAATTCTGCATTTTTGTTAAAAAAAAGACTGCGACTGAGTTTTCCTTTAAATGGACACTTTTCTAAAAGGTGAAATATCACATCAAATGTGTAAGTATTGACTTAGATATTAATTTCTTAAACTAGACATGGTTTCAAAAGAAGGACCAGAAATACTCTTTCATGTCATCCTAATACCTGCTATGACACAGGCATGGGGCAAACATTAATGTGGTGGTTTAGATGTGGACTGTTCCCCCATAGACTCATGGCTTTTTGATATCTGGTTAGTGGCACAGTTTGGAAAGTTTGTGGAACCTTTAGGAGCCATGCTGGGAGAAGTGTGTCACTGGGGACCTGTGTTGAGGTGTTATAGTAAAGCCTTGCTGATGATACGAAGATGTAATGATAGCTGTCTATACTTGCCATGCCTTCCACACCTTGATGGACACGTCCCTTCACAACTGTAAGCCAAAATCAACCCTTTCCTTCCATACATTGCTAATAGTCAGGTATTTGGTGCCTGCAATGAGAAAGTCGTAATGGCTACAATTAGTAAACAAAATAAGCATTGTTTTTGCTTCCTAGTTTATAATCCAAGGTGAGAATCTTTTTTAATATTTTATTTATTTATTTGAGAGAGAAAAAGAGGCAGAGAGAGGGACCTCCAGGGCCTCCAGCCACTGCAAACTCCAGACACATGTGCCCCCTTGTGCATCTGGCTTATGTGGGTCCTGGAGAATCGAACTGGGATCCTTTGGCTTTGCAGGCAAACACCTTAACCCCTAAGCCATCTCTCCAGCCCGAGAATCTTTTACTTGAATTTACAGCTAGCTGTTTGCAAACTCTCAGCAAGCTTGCATGCTGGAACTGTGGTTCATCTGTGCATGGATCATTGCTAATGTGTAACATCCAAAGGGCACGTGAAGCATCAGCTTAAATACAGCAGCCTTCTAATATCTTCCCTCCTCTTCTGATCAGGTACACTTGAAAACTAAACACCAGTCGTTTGGGATGTACTATTTTATTTCCATCTTGCCTCTGGGTCCCATCCCACTGCCCAGCTATAAAGCCCTTCAGTGCTGCCACAGTGGCTCAAATCCTTTTAATGCCCCACTAGTCCCTCATTCCTCACATGGGAAGCTGTTAACAACCCTTTGCAAGTGGTTCCCCCACCCCAACATAATCCAGGCTGTCCTTGAACTTGAGATCTAAAGTCCTCCTGACAGCCTCTCTAGTGTTGGAATTATGGGCCTGGACCACCCACCTGGCTTTCTTGGTTCTCTCAACCAAGACAACAGTACTACTGCATTAGTGCATGTTCCACTTATGCCAGGCACTTACTGTGCTCACCCTTTTCCTCACTCTGATTCTGTTCTTTCTTATTGCCCAACTAGTCCATCACATCTTTCATTTTTTTAATCAATGAGACATGTATAGCTCCTCCTCAAAGTTTTTTCCAGGTTATCTAACAGGTAAGTAGCTCATCGTTTCACATTTGTGGTGTGGATCCTTTCATTGTGTCCTCTTACTAAACCAATGACTCCTCAGAGGCAAGATCTGTAATATGAGTTTTCATTGTTTTGTTTTAAGGCAAAGGGTCCTCTTTATACTGCCCAAACTGGACTCCAACCTCCACAGACATGTGTCACCACACCATCTCTTTTACCATAGAAATTCCAATGTATACACCGAGTATGGAACACAGTTAAGACAGCCAGGAAGTGGCAGTGGAGAAGGGGGCGAATCTCTTGCCTTGAACTTGAAGACCATTTAGAAAGTACTCATTCATTCACATAATAGGAAGGCGAAAGCATACATGTGACATGTAAACAGAAGGGGGTATATATGAGGGTAGGGGAGGAGGACAAGAGTTAAGTGATAACAAATTGTGTTTAAAAATGCAAGAACTAATAAAATAATAAAATAAAAGGCATATATGTTGGCTCCAGGGAATTTACAATCAAGTAGACAAGGAAATAAGAAGAAAACAAGTGCGGGGCATGATGGCGCATGCTTTTAATCCCAGCACTAGGGAGGCAGAGGTAGGAGGATCGCAGTGAGTTCGAGGCCAGCCTGAGACTACACAGTGAATTCCAGGTCAGCCTGAACTAGAGTGACACCCTGCCTCGAAAATACAAAAAAAAAAAAAAAGAAGAAGAAGAAGAAGAGAAGGAGAAGGAGAAGGAGAAGGAGAAGGAGAAGAAGAAGAAGGAAAGAAAGAAAGAAAGAAAGAAAGAAAGAAAGAAAGAAAGAAAGAAAGAAAGAAAAGAAAAGAAGAAGGAGCAGAAGAAAACAAGAGAAATACAAGAAGTTTCCTTGAAAAGGGTTTGTTTAAGGGGTGAAGTGGGGACAGAACACTGAGTTGAAATTATTTGGCTTCTAGGGAAAGGAGGCTTGGAGTGGGCAGGTATGCAAGGGCCACCCCGTGTCATGAGAACCAAGTCACCTCTCCGAAGGGCGCCTGATCCAACACCCCAGATCAGCTGGGCACAGCTCCAGCCGGGCGGCTCTGCAGCAGGAGCGACGCGGGCCCGGGGCTCGGGGCCAGTCCGCTGCAGGGCTGTCGCAGCGCAGCGCAGCGCACCCGCGCTCGGAGCCAGGGGCGCTTGTTGCGGTGCGTGGCCCTGGGAACGGGAGAAGCCACTCCAAACGTACTTCGAGACGACACCGGAGAGTTCGAACCCCCACTGAAGTGCACACGGGAGGTATTAGGAGCACCAATGGGGTGCTAAAACCTTAGCCAACACAATTAACCCCAAATAAGTCTTCCGCTTCCGGCCCGGAGCCGCCGGCGCGAGGCTCACGGTGGTACGCTCCGGAAACGAGGCGCTCCGGCCGGCGAGGACGCTCTTCCGGGGGTGGGCTCTGCAGCGCGGGGTCGACGTGCGCGACCCCGTCTCCGCGCGCAGACGCGGTAAGTGTCTAGGCGGGTCTGCTGCTTCCGAGTTCCCCTTGGACCCGGCCGAGAGGAGGCCCACGTCACTGCAGGAAGCGGCCCAGCCCTCGATGGCCGCGCCACCGCGCCTGGACGCTGGCTCCGCGGTCCTCCTGCTGGAGGAAGCATTGTGAGAACTAGGCCCTGGTTTTTGACGTGGGAAAGATGGGCGTGATTTGACGCTGATACTGTACTTCCTTAGCTCCGGTGATGTCCCAGTAGTTCTGTCTGCCCTGCACTCCCTTTCCGAAGTGCTTTGGGGATACTTGGCACTTTATTTATGTTTTCTGTCCCTGTGGCATCTCCTGCCTGGACTTTTATCCTAAATGCAATTCATAAATCTAACTGTACTTTCACTTGGATAGTAACATATTTAAAACCCAGAAAATTCAGGGCCGAGGCATCGTTTGCACCTCTTATCGCCCACATCTGCTCTTCTCCAGAATGACCTTCGCTACACGGCACCACAGCTCCCTCTATAGTGCCTGCCAAACACTTGGAAGTCACCTACAAACCTACCTCTTGTCGGAAATCAATAATGGAGTCTGGGATCTTAGTTACTGTTATGATAAGCAACAGTATGATAAAAGGATGGCATTGAGGCCAAATATGTCTTGCACATTCTTGATTGCTTCCTTAGAATACATTCCACAGAGCAGAATTGAGACATACATTACCTTTCAGCAGGTTATGATTTGTGGAATAAAGCAGGTACCCACAGAAATATGACAAGGGCTATATAAAATGAGAAAAATTGTAATGGTACCTGCTTATTAATGTTTTGAGCGTCACAGTTAAGATATGTCTAATGTGCAGTCTATAGCACCCAAAGTGGTGGTATTTGCTCTTTGTTTCAGAGTAAGCTTTTGTGGAATGTGGTTCTTTAGCCTTTGGGGGACCCACTTTGAGAATCTGGTAAAATCTTTGAAACTTCTCCTCAAGATCTTTTCCTTGCCCCTCCCCACCCCATCTCTTTCAAACACACACACTCACATACACACACACACACACACTCACAAAATGATGCATCTACTACCTGAAACTCAGGACATGGCCCAACTTAAGAACTGGTCAGCTCCATTTTGCAAGTGCTTTCTTTTCTTTCTTTCTTTCTTTTTTTTTTTCTTTTTATCTACATAATGGATTTACTTGAAATTCTGTTAAGCTACAACTTGAGTTGTGATAAAGGTGCCTCTCATCATAGAATGCCCAATTACCAAAGCCAAGTTTACCTCCAATTTACACCATTAAAAAAAAAAAAACTCAAATTGAGTTATGCTGAGTTTCCAACATGTGCTGTAACTTGTTAACAAATTTTCCAGCAAGTGGTTTCTTCCTTCTGTCAGTTGCCAGCCTTGTCCTATGTTTCAGCCATGTTCTAACTGTATGATGTTCATGATTACTTATTCTATTGGCGTTAACATCTTTATAACCTAACCTTTGTATTTTGCAGGTTTTCTTAGACTAAATTTCTACATACAAAATCACTGTTGCACCATTTAAGAAAAGTTCTACCAGTTTATACTCTGATCATCATAATATACTACTTTCGTCTCACTGGCTTGACCACAAGGTAACATCATATTGGGCTAAATGCTCTTGTTATTCGTAAACTTAAGTTCTTTAACCATTGATGGTTTCCTATCATTGCTAAACTCATCTAGACTATAATATTTTTGATTTTTTTAACTTATTATTGACAAGTTTCATAGATATACATAATGTATTTTGATCATAATTCCCTCCCATCACTGTCCCCAGAAATATTGTCTTAAGGCCATGCTTCTCATCCTTCTTTTCATACTGGAATTGCTGGCATGCAAGGAGCAGAGCAGTGTGCTTGGGTCCACCTTCCCCAGTCAATCAGTATATCTGGCAGACCACCCAGATATCAGAATTTTATACTGCCTACATGATTTCAGTATGAAGTAATGGTTTAAAATTCATGTTTTAGAATTTAGGGGAAGGTTGTTGTATAGTCGTGCATAAAAAAAGGAATTAACTTATGAAATCAGTAGAGGGATCAAGTTTAATTAATGCTTTACTCTACACTGAAATAGCTTATGTAAGGATGGATTTGTCTTGTTTTACAGAATTGTGCTCTTATTTGTTTCAGGTTGTTTCAGAACTGATGGATATACTTTTCAGAATAAGAGGAGGCCTTGATCTGGCTTTTCAGCTGGCTACTGCTAATGGTAGGTCTTTTAAAGAATCTCCCTTTCATTATAAAGTTAATGGTGATTTATATTGAGATTCTCTCTATTTTGCAAGTGAAAATAAGCTAAAGATAGAAAAACTAAAGTAAGATCATATGTTTAGTAAGTAAATTACATGGGATTTAAACTTAGACACTATATTTTAGCATCCTTTCCACCCCCACGGGACCCCCACCTCTGTACAAATTAATAAATATGTCCCTTTCCTTGGGAAACTTTTTAATCTTGAAGAAAATTATCACAAAATATGTGAATATCCCCAAATGAGCACCGTGTAAATGGTGTACCTAGAACTGCATGAGATGTGGAGTTGCATCGAACTGGGTCCCCACCCCCAGTTCTTAAATATCATGTTATATTGGAATGTTATGTGAACCTTGCAAGAGAAAAATCAATAGGATTTATTTATATAAAGCAAATTCAAGGATGTCTTCCTGCCTCTGGCTTGAGCTATTGCCAAAAAGTGAGGTAAAGAATATCAGAGAAGGAGTATAATATTTTGCTTGAGGTCTGTTTCTTTTGAGATCCCAGTGGAGACATCAACTGCAAATTCCCAACAAGCATTTGGTTAAGTCAGAAACTTAGGGGAGAATGATTATAGTAGGAGCTACAGAATATGAGGCCTGGGGCTTGGCAGATGGTTCAACAGTTAAAGGTACTTGCTTGTAAAGCCTGATGGACTGGGTTTAATTACCCAGTACCCCAGTAAAGACACATACACAAAGTGGCACATGCATATGCATCTGGAGTTGGTTTGCAGTGGCAGAAGGCCTGATGTGCTCATGCACACACACACACACTCTTGTGCTCTTTCTCTCTCTCAAATACATAAATAAAAATATTTTAAAAAGAGATTATAAGGCCTGCAGGACGCCTTGATAATAAAGGAAATCATTCATGAGAAAATATGATCTGTAGTGATAGAACATTAGAGCCACAGAAGGATGGGAAAGATGAGGGATGAAAAGAAGGGAACAAAGTGTGGCTGTTCTAGGAGCAGCATTTCTTTTTGGATGACAAAAGCATTCTAGAATTAGATAGTGGCTATTATAAAATTTTGTGATTGTGCTGAAAGCCATTGAATTTCATGTTTTAAAAGAAAAAAAATTATGGTCTAAGAATTTTATCTTTTTATTTTAAAGATAGGAAAAGAATTGGGGAGACAACTCAGTCAGTAAGTGATTGCTGCACAAGCATGATGTTCCAAGTTCACATCCCCAGCACTGACATAAAAGCAGGGTCCAATGATCACTCCTGTAATCCCAGCACTGGAGAGATGGAGACAGGAGAATTCCTGGGACTTACTAACTCATAGCAATTCTTGCTAAATCTGTGAGCTCTGTGGTCATTGAGAGACCCTTACTAAAAACATGCCAATTCACACACTCTCTCTCTCTCCTCCCTCCCCCCTCATAAAAAAAATAAGGCCAGTCTGTTGGGCTTGCCTCAAGAAAAAACAACAAGGGAGAGAGTGATTGAAGAAGATACTAAATGTCAACCTCTGGCCTTCACCCACACATATATACACAGAGAGAGATTTGTTACAGTAGTTGAAAATAGGGCATGAGTATTTCAGAGTCAATTTTATTTCACTTTCCTTTTGTTGTATTTAAAAGCATAGATATTAAAAAGTTTAAGATTTTTCTTAACTTCTGTTTTCTTTTAATTTAGAAATTTGTATCAAGAAGGCACTAAACCATGTGCTGAGTGACTTGTCCACCAAACTTTCTTCAGATGCACTTGTATTCAAAATTTCCCACAGTTCAGTGTATATATGGCCGAATAGTGATATAAACACCATCCCAGGAGAACTGACTGACAGCTCTGCTTGTAAGACCATAATGAAGTTTATTCAGTGAGTACATTTAAATATTTCTGGAATCTTTAAAAATATCATTTCATATTTGTAAATGTCTTTATGTATTAAAAAATTTAGATTTGAGCAACAAGAAGATACAAAACAAAGATTCATGAGAAAGAAAGACAAAAAGCTATCAAACATGGTAAGAAACTCACCTGTATTCTCTACTGATAAAAATATTACATCCTTAAATTTGGGGCTGAGTAAGATCTTAGAGACACCTTGATCTAACCTTCTTACTTGGTCAGAATATAAATTAGAGTATTGAGGCTCCGAAAGGTGTTGTGTCTGTTTTACATATTGAAACTTTTATCTCATTGCAGTGTATATCTTACAAGGTTTTGTTTTAATGCTCTCTTTGCTCCTTCACAAATAAAATAGAATTGAGTACATTTACAAATTGCTTAAAAGCAAATAAAAGGACTCATTTTTAAACATGGTCAAGTGACACAAATATTAAAGGATTTCTTGTTCTTTATACTTTTTTTGTTTGTTTTCTCAAGGTAGGGTCTTACTCTAGCCCAGGCTGACCTGGAATTCACTATGTATGCTCAGAGTAGCCTTGAACTCATGGCGATCCTCCTACTTTTGCCTCCCAAGTGCTGGAATTAAAGACATGCACCACCACACCCAGCAGCAGCTCTTATTTTTGGTTCTACTCACTTTGAAACCAATATTCCTGAGTACCTGCTAGGTAGCACAACTTTTTCAGATCTTTGTGATAGAAAATGGAGACACTTCTTCAAGTCAAGAAGTTGTATAAAGTTGATTATTTCAGTGTTTTTCCTGGTGTGTGAGAATGGGTGGACATAGGCCTAACCAAACCACTAGTTATGAAAATAACAGAGTAGCTACCAGACATATTTAGGGGATGCAGTGGGTTGTACTTGGAAAATAATTAAATATGATATAACCAGTTTCTTCCTTGGGTATAGATAAGAGGTGGGAAGATACAAAATCAGTTTGGGTTATGCTTAAGACAACACTTGAGATGTGCAGATGTGGGCTGGAGGATGATTATGTGACAGTTTTTAAGAGTTGAAACTTGATGCTCTGTGGGTCTCATTCCGTTCCTGTTTCCCCGGGGTCATTGGCCACCGACGTCCCGGGCAAGGGAGAGAGGAGTTGGGAGGGAAGCAACAGGGTCCTTCCTGGAGCAGAACTGAGTGCAACACACGAACATGACAGGGCAGTGAGCACCCAGGAGACCATCTGATGGACAGCACTCGTTTATTCAAAAGGGGAGTGGATTTATAAACACTTGGGGAAGGTTGAGATGGCACATACAGACTATATGACCATCGGATGGATAATTAATGGGCTGTTATCTAGGTAGCTGAAAGACTAGTAACTTCAAAGCTATGGGGGAAGGATAAGGGAAGGGGAAGGGCGGAAGAGGAGATTAACAGAAGGCTGTACCTTCTGTTACTGTGGGGGGGTGAGAAGGTTACATGACTTCAGCCACATGAGGGTCTCTTGGGCAGCTAGCCACAAGGTCAGGAATTGTGGGGGGCAAAGTCCGACTTATGGAATGGTTAGAGCCTTTTGGGGTCTGGGGGGAGTGCCTCACCAGTTCTGCCCACTCTGGGCGATGACAGCTCACTACAACCTACAACGTGGGGAAGGCCATCACCATTGCCAGGGACTTCCTGACAGAGGGCCAGCTGCAACCCCACAGCCCAGGGTCCCTGGCCATGACAAATAGTTCAGGCCAGCCTCCTCACAGGTCCAGCCCATTTCTAGCAAGGCCCAACAATGCTGCAGGAGTACTTGTGTGTTGCTCAGCACTAGGAATATAAGTGCACACCACCACACCCAGCTTTGGACACATAGGTCCCTGGGATCAAACACAGGTCCTCATGCTTGCATGGCAATGACATTACTGACTGAGCTCTCACCCCTGCCCTGACATTGTATTTTTTTTTTTGAGAGAGATACACAGAGAGACATAGAGAGGGAGAAGCAGAGAGAGAGAATGGGTACGCCAGCAGCCTCTCAGAGCCACCGTGAACAAACTCCAGATGCATGCGCCACCTTGTGGGCAAGTGTGGCATTGTGCCTTTGTATCACTTTGTATCTGGCTAAACGTGGGACCTGGAGATTGGAACTGGCGTTCTAGGGCTTAGCAGGCAGGTGCCTTAACCGCTAAGCCGTCTCTTCAGCCCTGACATTGTATTTTTGAGTGCCCTGTTTTCATCCATAACATGTTCAAGGTGGAACATGTACTTTCCCTATTATTGCTTAGAATCCAGCCTTTCTCCATGGTGCATACGCAGATATACTGCATAAATATATGTACACATTTGCAGTGCATACTCATATGTACCTGTGTAAGCCATATCTATGCCTTCAATTCCACTTCAACCCACAGAGTTCCTGACTAATCCCAGCGAGAAGTCTGATTCCCACCATCCTTTATTTTTCAAAATGTGTTCGAGACCCAGAAAGTTTTGGAATTGTTCTACATGCGGAGCATGTATTATTTTTTAAAGTTACTTTGATGTGTGGTTACTTTATGATGTTCATATGATTTTTTTTTTAATTTTAAATCTATACAAAAGTAAACAGACTGGTGTAACTCCCATGAACCTAGGCCTGACTTCAGCATTCATCAGTACATGGTCAATCAGATTCTATCTCTGCTTTTCATTCACTCTCCCAAGTCCTACAGAGTATTTTAAAGCATAGGAATTCCCTTTATTTACTAGGTTATAGCTTTACATATTCCCCTGTAAAAAGCTTCTTACTCACCTTTTCTATAGTATTAATGTTCCACAAATTGACACTTATACTATCTGTATAGTCTCAAGTAGTAAATATAGATCTTATGCTGGAAATGACAACCTCTGTGGCGGCCATAACCCCTGTCATCGAAAGGGAAAGTGGAGGACACCACTATATCACGATGACCTTGCCAGTTGATGCAGTTGTATCTGTTGGTCCAGAAGAACCATGGGGAAGGTATGTTACAGAAATGCTGTCATGGTAATGTGGACCATTCCCCAGAAGAATCAGAGCCCATTCTTAAAATATTACAGGGGCATATGCAGGGTGGTGGTTGTGTTTACTGTGATGTGTTCCTTGTTATCACCCTAAAAGTCATTTAGTGATTAATTGTATATTTGAGCCGAGTGTGGTAGCACACATCCTTAATCCCAGCCCTCAAGAGGCAGAGAGGTAGGAGGATCACTGAATTCAAGGCCATTCTGAAAATACATA
This sequence comes from Orientallactaga sibirica, assembly GCA_036365145.1. Taxonomy (NCBI): domain Eukaryota; kingdom Metazoa; phylum Chordata; class Mammalia; order Rodentia; family Dipodidae; genus Orientallactaga; species Orientallactaga sibirica. The sequence goes on along the minus strand of JAEOAD010000030.1, from coordinate 11,524,283 downwards.
GTGAATTTGAGATAGACCCTAAAATTCAAAAAAATTTACAAAAAAAGTTTATTTGGAAGAAATAGGATAGCCTGGGCTAAAACCTGGAGGGTTACCCTTTATCTACCCAAAGCAAATATGCAATTTCTTTGACTTTGTATGGTTTAGTCTTCCTTTAGCAAACCTCATTCAATCTAGTTTAGTTTTGTTTTGCTGTATTGGGGGTAATTTTCATTTTCATTTAGTAGCCACTGTGATTTCCATTAATGAGCTTAAATATCCAACCCCACAGAGTTCGTAAACTTCTAGTGGATGCAATTCACAATCAACTAACTGACATGGAAAAATGCATTTTGAAGTACATGAAAGGGACATCTATTGTGGTCCCTGAGCCGCTGCATTTTTTATTGCCAGGAGAAAAAAATCTTGTAACAATTCCATATCCATCAGGAATACCAGATGATCACCTGCACACCTATAGAAAGGTAAAACCAGCTAACTTATTCTTAGGAAAAAATAATGAGAATTGTTCATTTTATATTTAATTATAATTTCTAGTAAATGGAAATTATGTAGTGATTTATTTTAAAATATAGAAGTGAACTTAGTTTTCCATATTATTTGTGTTTTCATAGAACTTTTTCTTAGGTACTTATTAGTGAAAAAATAATGGTTTAGTATAGTATGTAACATACGTTCAACATTGTAATTTCAAATGCTCAATATGGCTCATATAGTCTATGATTTTTTTCCATAGTTAAAAATAGAAATGGAAAGATATTTACATGCCTAGAATAGCTAATGAATGTTAACAGATTCCTTTTCCCATCTGCTACTACCGCATTTGTGAAAAAGGCAGGAATAAGTTAAGGTAGCAAAGTTAGAATTTATGCTAATGCTGTGGAGGAAACATGTCCAGTATTTGAAGAAATCAAATTTATTGGCAAATGGTCTGAATATATCTTTTTCATATGAGTCCTTGCATAGTACCTATCAAATTATACCCTGACATATCTTCCTAACTCTCTCAGAGGAGGTATGCTACTCTCTATACCACTAGTATGAAGTACTGTAGTGGGGTCCAGTGTCACACAAGTAAGACCACTGACTGACAAAGTGCTGGGTGTGAATCAACATGTGCTGGCGCTGCACATCAGAGGGCCAGATCTCTGAGAGCAGCCCCTGAACTGCTGGGAGAGTCAGCTTTTATTGGAAAAAACTACGAAATGTTTATTGCAAAAACAGGATGGGAGTTAAACCATAAATCACAACTCACATGTTACAGTTACAGCCATAAAAAGTAATTTTAAACATAAAGGGGAATTTGGAGCATTACAGAAGGGACAATCTATTCTTAGAAGACTATAGGGAAGAAAAAAACAAAAGGAATTTGTGAACAGGTCTGTTGGTCAGTTACAGGAAGTGCCTGGAGGGTGTGAGGTAGGCTTGCAACCAATCTTCAAATGTCCTGCTTATCTGCCCTTAATGATTTTGTTCAACAATGCAGGCCGGGGTAATGCTATTCAGACCAGCAGAGAATCCTGTTTATAAACCGTCCCCATCTGCTTAAGCAAGAGTTTCATTCCATTTTTTTATGAACTCTTACAAGGAAGTGACTTCTATTTTTCTCTAAGTTTGATACAAACAAATGTTGAGAAATAAAACATTTTGCTCTCTTTACAGTACTAGCTAATCTGTTTGCACTATTAGAGTATACTAGACATAGGTCAGACTTTTAAAAGTAACTATTTTATGTGGGTGTTTGTTTGTTTGTTTGTTTGGTTTTGTTGCTGTTTTTCCAAACCCAGGTTGACCTGGAATTCACTCTGTAGTCCCAGGCTGGCCTTGAGCTCATATAGATTACTTGTACCTCTGCCTCCCAAGTGCTGGGATTAAAGGCATATATCACCATGCCTGGCCTATTTCATGTTTTTATGCAGTTGTGAAAATAGTGTATTTTAAACATCTATATGTATATGTCTATACATATATTCCAGTAGGGTTTAACTACCAACTTCTGCTCTGTAATTTAATTATTAATGCTTATATTTGTAAATTACTGTAAACATGATTTTTCAAAATACTTTCATATAATTATGTCATTGTGAGTTATAATTTCTCATTTACAAGCCTGTTTCAAAACCAGTCTTTAGGCTAGATTTAAAGTATCTCAAGCCACCACTACCAACAAGCATGCACACTTCTGGAACTCCAGGCAAAGCTCCTGCACTCTGCATATCTTTAGACTGGAATTCTGATCCACTCCCACACCTTAGGGCTGGACCCTAGGATCCAACCACAGTGATACCTCCTCAAGCCATGTGGCAGCAGATCTAAATTACAAAGATTCATAAAATCCTGAATATATTGGAGGCCATCTATTTAAACTACCATAAGATGCTTGTCTGCAAAACCAAAGGATCCAGGTTCAATTCCCCAGGACCCCATAAACCAGATGCACTGGATGGCACATGCATCTAGGGGCTCTGGCATGCCCATTTTCTCTCTCTCTCTCTTTCTCTCTCAAAAATAAATAAAAATAAAATAAAAAGCACTCTCCTATAAAAAATCAACTTACTTAATTTGAGTTTATTAACTAAGAAGCTAACTGATTGACTTTATTGATTAATCTTCATTGATTCTCATTTCATTTAGGAGCTACATGATATCTTCAATCTGCCTCATGACAGACCTTATTTCAAAAAGTCTAATGCTTATCACTTTCCAGATGAACCATACAAAGATGGTTACATTAGAAATCCACATGCTTATCTTAATCCACCTAACATAGAGGCTGGTGTGGTAAGTTTAACTAGTGGGGTTGTGTTTTGTTGTTTGTTTTTGTTTATTGCTTTTCTTGGGTTTTTTTTGTTGTTGTTGTTTGTTTATTTGTATTTTTGGTTTTTCTAGGTAGGATCCTGCTGTGGCCCAGGCTGACCTGGGATTCATTATTTAGTCTCAGGGTGGACTTGAACTCATGGCAATCCTCCTACCTCTGCCTCCTAAGTGCTAGAATTAAAGGTGTACCACACCTGACTAAACGGCTAACTATTAGTTTTATAAGATAGTTGACATTGTTTTTTGTTGCCTCCCAAGAGAAATCTTAAGAATTGATTCATAATGTGTATCATTTGTTAACTGTCTCTCTTAAAACATCATTTAAGGTCACAGTAATAAATGATCTAAAATAATTAGGAATAAAAGTACATACATTTCTCTTGCTAAAATTCCATTCTCTGATTTCTTTAAAGGCTTTTCCCATTTTTAAAATTTTTAAATTCTGAACCAGATAAATCATGCTAATTAAGGGAAGATTCTAACCAAACCACACTGTAAGACAAATCCAAGGTTTAAAGCTTTCTATATAGCATATATATGTGCAGTCCCTCATGACAGGTAGCTTAGTGCAACATGGATTGGCGGAGGGTAAGGAGCAAGATGAAATTAAGGATACATGTAGGCCAGTAAGAAAGGAGGATCTCTTTATGCAAAGGCTGTGGACAGAGTGGTTTTCCCTAGTAAGAACTGTAGCTGGGTGTTTATCATTACATTTATGTATCTGTGTAGTTTTAGTTAACTTTTCAGGAGTATAATTTCATTTATTTGTAAAAGAATGGAAGGAAATCTTAAAAGATCTATTCCTTTTTCAGAATCTTGTTCTATCAGTCATAGAATCATAAAATAGGAGATATGAAAATTATAGTCTATAGTGGTACAATAAAACTTTTCATGGGGGCTGGAGAGATTGCTCAGCAATTAAGGCATTTGCCTGCAAAGCCTAACGATCAGGGTTTGATTACCCAGTACCCATGTAAAGCCAGATGCACAAAGTGGTACATACATCTGGAGTTTGTTTACAGTGACTGGAGGCCCTGGTGTGCCCATTCTCTCTCTTTCTCTCTTTCTGCTTGCAAATAAGTAAATTTTTTTTAATGGGAAAAAAACTCTTCATGGTTTTCTACGAGATTCTGACATAAATATTTTGCCTCACGCTAATTTTAGAACACATCTACAGGATGTACTACACCATATATTCATTATTAAACCTTTTTAATGTGTGTGATATGCATATAGGCACATGTGTGTCCAGGTGTGCATCTATGTATAGAAAGCCAAAAGTTGATGCCAGGTGTCTTCTTCAATGGCTTTCCACTTTATTTACTGAAGCAGGATCTCTCCATTGCACCCAGAGTTTGCCATTAAGCTAACCTACCTAACAGCTTGTCCTGGGGATTACCAGTCTCTGCCTCCTGAACTTTGAGGTTAGAGGTGGACTGCCATGCCCACCTGGCATTTAAATGGGTCCTGGGGATCAGAACTCCAGTCCTCATGCTTGTTTAGCAAGTGCTTTATCCACTGACTATCTCCCTAGCCCAAGTACTTATAAAAAAGTGCTGAGTGCTGATTAATTTTGACAATCAGATAGGTACCTTACCTGTGTTACAAAGATGCAAAAAGTATTTATATTTTATTGTGTAATATTTGAGCTATGTCTGTAACATATATATAAATTTCACAGTATAGCAAAGAAATAAATACCAGAAATTCCTACTCAATTTAAGAACTAGAACATTACCAATCTGTATCCACTCCCTACCTCCTCAACATAGTCCCAAGAGAAGCTCTTACACATGCACCCTCCATGTCTGCAAGGTTTCAACAATCCCAGATCAAAAATATTTGGGAGGGGCTGGAGAGATGGCTCAGTGGTTAAAGGCACTTGCTTGCAAAACCTGGCGGCTTGGGTTTGATTCCCCAGATCCCATGTAAAGCCAGATGCACAAAGCAGCACATGTGTCTGGAGTTCATTTGCAGTGGCAGGAGGCCCTGGTATTCCCAATCACACACACACACTCTCTCAATCTCTCTCTCTCAAATAGATAAATTTTTTTTTATTTGGGAAAAATTTTTGTACTGAATATATAAATTTTTTCTTCTTATTATTTCCTGAACAATATGCATAATAACCATTTACATAGCATTTACATTGTTTTATATCTTATAAATAATCTAGATATAATTTAAGCACATGGAGGGATAGCACATGCAAATACATATTAGTGTGGATAGACAGATTTAAAAAGTGATCAGTGGTTATATGTGAAATAGGTGTAAGTGCTCTGAAAATTTAAGTATATACACATACATGTATAGATATGGATAGATGATATGATGCCATGGGAAAGGGTGAGTGAGAGAGTAATCATGGCATTTTAGGTGTGGCTCTTTGTGTGTTTGTGAAAGGCCTCTTAAATTTGAACACAGACTTGAATGAAGGAAGGGAGCAAGCTGTCAATTATTTGGGAAGAGGGTGTTTTCCAGCTAAGAATATCATAAGGCTTTGGGATAACTTTGCCTACGGCATATTTGAAGCAAAAGTGGATTAAGAATAAAGAAAAGTACAGGAGCTAAAGTTGGAAAGAAGGCCAAAGGGCACTTCTTTCTGGGTCCATTGGCAAGGACTTTGACCTTTAAGAAAAGGCAGAGAATATAAAATTAAATCATAATATATTCTGTGAATGTAGTTTTATATTTGTCTTATAGAGTAATTGTTAAGCTCTCAGAATAGTAAACATGACTCAAATGTATGTATAGAACATGTACTTAATATTTTTCTACATTTCTTCTTTTTATACAGATTAGTGTGGTCCAAGGCACATATGGTTATCATCATTACATGCAGGATAGGATAGATGACAATGGCTGGGGCTGTGCTTATCGATCTCTACAAACTATTTGTTCTTGGTTCAAACATCAGGGGTACACAGAGAGATCCATTCCAACACACAGAGAAATTCAGCAGGTACGGAACATGCCATTTTAAATCATAATTAGCCCTTAGTATGCCATTAATAACTATTACTTTGCAGCATACATTTATTTGTGTTTTGAAGGAAAAAAATATACTGGTAATCAGGGGAAAATGTTCTAAGTATAATTTTAATGGCTATCTTGCATGTGAATTTTTTTATATTTTTAAATATATAAAGGCTCTAGTTGATGCCGGTGATAAGCCAGCAACATTTGTCGGGTCACGGCAATGGATCGGATCTATTGAGGTACAGCTGGTTCTAAACCAATTGATTGATGTAACTTCAAAAATATTGTTTGTCAGGTAAGGTCACTTTATGAAACTAATAAATCATTTCAAGTGACATTTTGTCATTTTTGTTAAATAGAAAACTTTTTCCTTCATTTATTTTTACTCTTTCCTTCATTATCTTTTTAACTCTACATTTCTGCTTGGTCATTTTTTTTGGAAGATTTTGTGTTTATGAATAAACTATGCATGTTATAGGTCTAATTTTAAACTGGTAAAGGAAAATTTAGACATATGTTATCTTTGGATGAAGTTACATATAGAAAGTCTAGTATTTTTATGCTTAAATCTTCAAAAAGTCTTGTAAAGAAAAAAACTGAATATTGACCCATGCCCTACCTTTAGGTTTGTCACCTGCCATTTTTCTGCCTAAGATGTTAATAAATGTTCCAAATATATTCACTTTATTTTTCCACAATTCTAATATTAAAATAGCAGAAAATATAAATTAGTGAATATCTTTTTCTCTGATCATAAGTTGCAAAACTCCTTATGGTATGTTTTAAATTTATTTTATTGATAACTATAGCAGTATCCTTGTTGTTTAGGTACTGTAATATGTCTGAGTTCACGAATGGAATTTGGAGTAATTATGCAAATCAGTACTAAATAATGACAAATTAATTGGTGAAGAACTGTTTTCCAAAATGAAAGTTTTGGGCTGGAGAGATGGTTTGGCGGTAAAGGCATTTGCCTGCAAAGCCAAAGGACCTCAGTTCAATTCCCCAGGACCCACGTAAGCCAGATACACAAGGTGGCACATGCTTCTGGAGTTTGTTTGCAGTGGCTGGAGGATAAATAAATAAGTAAAAATAAAAAAAAAAAAAGAAGCACAATCAAAATGAAAGTTTTGGTGCACTAAAACATTATACATTACCCATTCTGCCAAAAGCTAAGGTTTATCACCACCTGGTACCTCATTTCTAACAGTGATTCAACTTGAGATATTTTTTACATCATAGTCATGCATAAGCAGTAGGAATGCAGTACAAATTGTATTTGAGATTTGGTATTTGATCTTTCCCTGGCCATCCATATGTGGTACAATAAGGCAGCAACAGAAGACCTAGCTCTCCGTTAGTCACTCAGAAAGCAAAACACAGTAGACTGTGTTGCTAAGCTATGATGTTTGCTACTTAGGTGCACAGATTTTTCATATATATATATGCATAGATATATATACTATATATAATATATATATATATATATATATATATATATATATATATATATTATTTTTTAAGATGGGGTCTCACTGTAGCCCAGGCTAACCTGGAATTCACTATGTAGTCTCAGGGTGGCCTTGAACTCACAGTTATCCTCCTTCCTCTGCCTCCCAAGTGCTGGGATTAAAGGTGTGCACCACTACACGTGGCTCAGAATAAATTTTTGATGCACAGTATTTCTACCTTACAATGGATTTATTGGGATACAATATTAAAAGTAAAGGAATGGTTATGCTTTCTTCACCAGTCCTTTCTTTTCAAAAGTAAAAGTGCACAATACATCTAAATCCTCCCTAAAATATTGTGCTGCACTTGAAAACATTGTGGGATTTTCACAGACATGTTATTGTCCTTGAGTCTGTTATATCAAGTGTTCTTGGGCCTAACTTAAGATGAGAGAAATACAGACTAAGAGGACCCACAGAAAAAAAGACAAGAACCTAGGCTGGGGAAGTGGCTTAGCACTTAAGGTGTTTGCCTGTGAAGCCTGAGGACCCTGTTTCAATTCCCCAGGACCCACATAAGCCAGATACACAAGGGGGCATATGCATCTGGGGTTCGTTTGCAGTGGCTGGAGGTCCTGGCATGCCCATTCTGTCTGTCTGCCTCTTCCTCCCTCTCCCTCCCTCTCTCTCTCTCTCTCTCTCTCAAATAAATAAATAAAATACTTTTTAAAAAGACAAAAACCCAAGACTCAAACTAATTTTTCTGATAATTGAATCTATCACAAAAGCCCTCCTGGGCATCAAGATGTCAATCTTGTGTCAAGACTCCAAAACCTTCTTTATGCGATTCCAGAAGCAAGGTCTTTTTGTTTCTTCTGTAGTTAGTAGCCTTAAATATTTAAATATTATATTCCTTTAACTACCTCTCTAAGTCAGGTCTTTACCATGAAATTTTTATTTTAACTTTCTTTTTTTTTTTTTTCATTAACCAAAAAGAAAACAAAACAAAAAGGTAGAAGGCATTGTCTCCCCAAACTCCTTACTTGACCTTAGTGGTGGAAGTACTTTATCTGATGGTAAATGGTTTCTTTGCAGCCAAGGTTCAGATATGGCCTCTCAGGGACGGGAACTGGCTAACCATTTCCAGAATGAGGGCACTCCAGTAATGATCGGTAAGATGTTTAGATGTTTAGAGAGTGATGAGTAAGTAAAACTCATTATTATAAGGTTGAAATGCTACGTAAAAATCAATCATTTTAAACATTTTTTAAATTAGTTTTTACATCATACATATTGATCTTTGAATTTTTTAAAAGATTTCCAAAAATGGTAGAGAAGTTTAAAAAAAAGATTTAATAGTCACAGTAAAGGCTAAGATGAGAGATGACAGCTCTATTTAAACATTTAAGAGCTGAGAGTAGTATTGAGAAGTGGTGATGGGTGCTAAAGAGATGGCTCAATGGATAAAGCACTTGCCACACATGCACAAGACAAGAGTTCAGACACCAAGTACTCACATAAACGCTGGGTGGGTGTGGCTGCCACCTGTAATCCTTGAGCAGGCTGGCTAGCTAGATTCACTTCATCATCCAGCTCTGTGCTTGATTAAGTGGCCTAAAGATTCAGTGTTCTATGAAGATCTGCCCTGTGATGGTAGGACAAGCTACATGCTACTTACTATCTATGAAACAGAGATTGGTGCCACTGAGTCACAGAAAACCTGATGTGTGGAGGCCTGCATCACTGGAGTTGCTCAGAGTAGCTGCAGCAGGACTTCTGCTGGGAGAGGTACCACAGCAATGACTGTACCTATGTGGGAGAGTTTCTTTCTGAATTCTTTTGGAATTCTAAGGGCATATAAACTTTGTTGATAGGGTTGCATTTTGTGTTTGTTGAAATATATCATCTTATTCTTTCAGAGTATATTTGCCATTGTCTTTTACAATATAGGACCAGTCTGTCTATTCTAGTGCTATCTTAAATTAATGAACAAAATAAGCCATTTTAAAATTTGAATTGAATAAGCAGTTGAAATTAATTTATGCCCTGTTGTATTTCATCTTTCCTCTCTAGGAGGAGGAGTTTTGGCTCACACAATACTAGGAGTTGCATGGAGTGAGGTTACAGGACAGATCAAATTTCTGATTCTAGACCCACATTATACAGGTGCTGAAGATCTGCATGTTATCTTGGAAAAGGTAGGAATCCATCTAACATGAATTTAGACACAAAGCAAAAAACCCAGGAATGAAGCTTAGCAACCTGGCTGATAACAGAAAGTGCATAAGCCAAGATCAGTGATCCTTGCTGTAAGGAGATGTTACGAAGGTTGTCAAGAGTAACTGTGACTATATAGGGAGGACATAAGGGACACAATAAATGGAACACAAAATACAGGTTAAATATGTAAAAACTTTTATTATAAAACTGCACAATGCAATGCAAACCTCATGATATATTCCTGTAGATATTTTATAGATTTGCATAAAAAATATATTGAAGCTTATCAGTGTCTTTAAGTAGAGAGTAGAATAATAGATAAATGTTATTATTTTAGAATCAACAAAAAATAGCTAAGCAAAATAAAGATAAGTAAAACAAACAACAATTACCATCATGTAATGTTAGAGCTTTGTAAAAGGTTTTTCTTTCTCTTCTCCCAAATCCAGGGCTGGTGTGGATGGAAGGGCCCAGACTTTTGGAACAAGGATGCTTACTACAACTTATGCCTTCCTCAACGACCAAATATTGTTTAAATTATCCTGGATTCAAAGACTGTAGCAAAGTGGTATTATGATGTTAAAAATAAGTCTAATTTTTAAAAATAAATTTGGGTCTGGAGAGATGGCTCTGCAGTTAAGGTGATTGCTTGCAAAGCCTATGGACCCAGGTTCAGTTCCCCAGAACCCACATAAAACCAGATGCACAAAGTGGCACATGTGTCTGGAGTTATTTTTCAGTGGCTAGAGGCCCTGGCATGCCTATTCTCTCTCTGTCTGTCTCTTAAATAAATAAATAAAATAAATAAATAATAATAAAAGTTTGGAGTTTGGTTTAATGATTTAAACTATGAATTTTTTTGAAAGTTAGTAAATCCTACAGAGGTTTTATTCTTACACATTCCTTTAATAACTTAAAAGACAAAACATGCACAACCAAAATATTACAGTCATGTAAATACATGAAAATTTTCCTCCTTGGGAGTTTAGATATGTGATGAGCCATGGACTTACTTGGACTGAAGCCCTTCCAAACCTTGTCAGACCCAACATGACTTCTCTTTTGGGAAAAAAAAATGTTAGCATTAAAACTTTCAAAAAGGAGAGTTTTTCTCCCAAAATTTCTACCCATGCAGGTCAAATTTTGATCTCTAGATACTAGTAGTAGTAATAACCATTATTAAAATGTAAATGATTCAGAAAGCTGAGGCAGGAGGATTGCTCAGAGTTCAAGGCCAGTTTGGACTACAGAGTGAATTTCAGGTCAGCCTGGACTACAGTGAAACCCTGCCTCAAAACAAAAAAAAGGAAGTGAAAATATAATACTAGAACTAAGAATGTTAATATTTAAATGGAACAGTAGTCCTATTGTAGAAGAGAAATTCCTAAAACTTAAAAAAATCTTAAAAAAAAAGAAAAGAAAACATTTTCCATCGGCTGGAGAGATGGTTTAGTGGTTACAGCACATGCCTGTGAAGCTAAATGACCCAGGTTCAATTCTCCAGGTCCCACATAAGCCATATGCACATGGTGACATATGCATCTGGAGTTTGTTTGCAGTGGCTAGAGGCCCTGGTATGCCCATTCTCTCCCCCTCCTCCATCTCTGAAACTTTAATGAAATCTTTAAAAAAAGAGAAATTCTTCAGGAAAAAGCAGCTGTAAGTTACTGACTAGCACTTCCTTTTCACAGTTACATTTTCTATACTTCCAAAACTTCGCTTCTTTCTGTCCGCACACAGGAACGCAGAAATCTGTCAGCTTGCTTAACTTTGTTTTCTGCATACATTTTATCATTGTGAGAAACTTGGCACATTCTGAAAATCCATATGCCCATGCAAGATCTTCAGCTGTTTGCCCATTCTCATTACATAATCCAAAATTAGACAAAAATTGAGTTAAATAGAAATGGGTAATTTTCAGTTTTAGCAATATATCTAACACAAGAATCCAGCTTACATCCACATGATGTACAGAACAGAAAAGGCGGTGCATGTAGTACAGTGGAGGCCTCATGTTCAGTCCATAATACAAAAACATAAGAAATAAAGAAAGCCCAGAGAAATGTTGGTTTTGTTCACTGTTGTATCCTCAGGGGCTAGTAGGTTCTGCAGAGTGGGCATTCCACTGTTACAGTGTCTGTTCCGCTATTATATTTTAATGTTGAGTGAACACAAGAGTATTTGGTGTTCAGTCTCTACCAAGTGAGTTCCCAAATGTAGGTGAGTTTTCCTAAGCCAAAACTAAAGTGGAATCAGGCATTGCACCTGTAATTGCTCAGGATCTATTTCTCACACAAATTGATATTAAGTCTCACTGACAGTTTAGATAAATACTGAGATGATACCTATATTAGCAACCAAGCAAGCACTTTTTAAAATCATTTTGAATTGGGCCATAGGAGTTTGAATAATCCAAGAAAACACAAAATCTAAAGCTGCTGCTTTTGTGTTCACTCAACTGGGGCACAACTGGCTGTAAGAAGGCTAAGACATTCCAAGCTTCCAACTTTTATTGCCTTGTGAAGTGGAGATTCCCCCCAAAAAAATCCTTTAGGACAAGATAGTACTTTTTTTTTTTACTAAAAGTTAAATTTATTTATTTGTTTTTATTAGTTATGGACATACTCAGTATGTAAACAGGATGTGTTGGTACCATCCTTACCATCATCCCTGCCCCCTCCCTTCAAAGGGACCCTCCTCATTGGGGATGCCAGTTATTCCCATGGGGATTGTGGATCGTGCATTGTGGGGGTAGCAATCAGTTATGGGGAAGAGGCAATAAGACAGCACATTTTAATCTCCTCAGAACAACTTCCTGTGGAAGCCAGTAGATGAAGTCTAATACTAGCTATTTTAGGAAGCCACGTAACTGCTTTGTATGGCCTGAATTTATTAATAAAGTACGTGTTTTCATTAATGAAAATGTTCAGCCACAGCCACATACATTAAAATTTGAGTGAATACAAACAAATTATAGTTTAAAATTTTACCATATTTTAATATTCAGTAGAAGATAAAAGTACCACAAGAAAGTGATGTAGGAAACTAGGATGGTTGTGGACATAACCTCCCAAGTGTTGAAGTGGCTAGATTGAGATTTGTAATGGAGAAAGTACTTTTAAAATCACTGTAGGCATATGCTGTGCAATGTGACATGGCCAGTAGCCACTTATGGCTAAAGAGCATATGAATACAGCCGGGCGTGGTGGCGCATGCCTTTAATCCCAGTGCTTGGGAGGCAGAGGTAGGAGGATCATCGAGAGTTCGAGGCCACCCTGAGACTACATAGTGAACTCCAGGTCAGCCTGGGCCAGAGTGTGACCCTACCTCGGAAAAAAAAAAAAAAAAAAAGCCTATGAATGTGGCAGGATTGAATTATGTCAAAAGAGTAAAATCACTAGATTGTGAAATGTATAAAAATAGAAGGTAAAATAGCACACCAGTAATTGTTCATGTTGAAACATGAACTAAATTATTTAATTATTAAATCAATTACTAATTACTAAATTACTAATTTTAGCAATTACTAAAATCAATTTCATGGTTTGTTTTTACTTTATTAATATGGATATTAATTTTTTCTATGCTGTTTTAAATTACAGCCTTACATTATACTTTTATTGGACATCACTGTTATAGACGTTTATAACTGAAACAACTGAATATTCTGGCAGCTGAGAAATGTTTATGCACATAAGTGGGTGGAGGGAGGATTGTACACAGCAACAATCAGTTACCTAGTTACCTGTTGGTTGAGGTCAGCACCTGTTGGCAGCCACCAGAGAAGGAAGTAAGCAAGGCCACCTCCTGCAGCTAGGTGGATGGGCCACTGCTTGCAGGCGTCCTGGGGGGTACAAACGGAAACTCCTGTCTGCAGCAAATTCTTGATTGAGACCATCCCCTGCAAGAAGAAAACAGACTGAACACCTTCCTTGCTAATGGTCCAGTCCTGCGTGAGCCCTCGCAGTTTTGAAAATCTTGTCCCAGTCCAAAATCATAACTGACAAGGTTTGACTTTAATAGTGTACAGGGGGTTAGTCCACTGTCACTTTTGCCAGCGCTGTCAAGAAGACAGACCTCTACAAAATTCAGCCTGCCAGACGCAAGCGACCTGTGGCTTACCTCAGGGTTAAATCAAACAACAGCATCTCCGCCCACAGCCAATGAGCCTGACGCCCAGGGGTGCCCAGTGCTGCGCACGCGCAGGTAAGAAAGCACCAGTCACCCAAGTGCGGACCGAAGTAAAGACTGCTACAGCCCCACCATCAGCAGCCGGGTCCTTAGCTCCCTCCCTCCCCCCCCGAAAAACTTCTTGTACACAAACACTGGCAAGTGGGGTCAAGAACCCACACAGGCCGGTAGGGAGGAGCAAATGTACCACACGGGTACATGCGCACAATGCGGGGAGGGGGGGTAGCCGTATGCTCAGAGCTCAGGTGGCCATGGACGCCAAGGGGCCCGCTGCCCCGAGCTATGGCTCGCTGCTGCGCCTAGACCTTTATGTCTGGAAGAGAAGGGTCGTGGGCCAGGAAAAGAGGAAACTTGACTAGAAGCAAGGGCCCTCAGACACTGCCTTCCGGGCAGGAAGAGGCCAAGATGGGGGACAGGATTTACCACAGGCTCCCCTCCCCCAGCTAAGCCAACTGTCTCGCCAAACCCGAGGTTTGCAAGAGAACCAGTCCACAGCAGGGATTCCTGGCAAGTGAGCCACCCATTGTCACACATGGGAGAGGGTGAAACACCACTGGATTGAGCCCCAGGCCTAATGAATACAGGGAGCTTGCCAAGACCAGGGCCTCCTGAGGAGGAAGCTGTGATTCTGCTAGCGCGCTCTCTCTCTCTCCCTCTCTCTTTTTCTCTCTCACTGTGTGCAGAGCTGAGGGTAAATGAGAGGGTGGCTTCAGACAAGACATAGGGCCTCTCTGCCCAGATGCTCAGGAACAGGGCCAGGGAAATGTCCCTCTGAGTCATATTTTTTTTTTTGCAATGTTGTAATCTTTTATTTTTTCTTTTTCTTTTATTATTATTATTATTGATAACTTCCGTGATTATAGACAATAATACTGATAATTCCCTCCCCCCACTATTCTCTTCACAGCTCCATTCTCCATCATATCCCCTCAATCCTCTCAATCAGTCTCTTTTGTTTTGATGTCATCATCTTTTCTTCCTATTATGATGGTCATGTATAGGTAGTGTCCAGCACTGTGAAGTCATGGGTATCCAGGCCATTTTGTGTCTGGAAGAGTGCATTGTAAGGAGTCTTACCCTTTCTTTGGCTCTTAAATTCTTTCTGCCACCTCTTCTGCAGTGGACCCTTAACCTTGGAAGATGTGATAGAGATGTTTCAGTGCTGAACACTCCTCCCTCACTTCTTCTCAGCACTATGGTGCCTTTTGAGTCATCACAAAGGCCACCACCATCTGAAAAGAGAAATTTCTGTAACCAAAAGTGAGAATTATCTATGGGTATGAACATTAAGAAAAGTGCTTACCCAGCAGTTTGGTGAGCATAATATATGCATTTAGCCAGACACTAGCAGCCATTACACCCCTAGGGCTTGTGACTTCCCCATCATAGGTTTTTCAGTATCAGGCATGCATTTCCTCCCATGGAGCAGACCTCCATGGCAATTAGAGAGCGGTTGTTTTTCCCATAATAGACATGCACCCATTGGCTCATTTGGCCTGGCTGGCCAAACTTAAGGCTTTGCAGTGTCCACTGTTGTTTATCTTTCCTGATGACTTCTCTCTCTCCCACGGAGTTACATGCAGCATAGCTTTTTCCAGCTTTCTGTCAACTTGTCTACATGGAGGAGGTTTTCAGCTGAGGTCCAGTAAGACTTCTCAATGACCTTGTAGCCCAAGCATGTGGAGTCTTCAAAAATAGGGTCTTACCATCTATTCCTGGTGGGAAACCAGGAACCTTAGCAATGACCTGTAATGTTTTGGGGCATCAGGGATCTCCCTGGCCAACAACTCACTGGAAGGTATCCCATCCCTGGCACTGAATTTTTTTTATTTTATTTTTTTAATGACAACTTACAGACTTACAGACAATAAACCATGATATTTCCCTCCCTTCCCCCCCCTTCAGAACTCCACTGTCCATCATATCCCTTCCCTCTCTACATTAGTCTCTTTTAATTGGCATTTAAAATTTTGTGGTAAAAAATCTATGGCATCTGGGTGAAGAATTGTCCAAAAAAGTAGGTTTCCATATGACTTGTTTATACCCTCTTAGATTTTGATTAACCCTCCCCCACCTTTCCTTTACTCAGTCTCTTCCCCTGACCTCGCTGAGGCTTTTCCACCTCTCCTAATCTGTTCTTCTACTTACATATATACAATACCATCCCCATAAGTCCTCCCCTCTCCTCCCTCCCTTATAGCCCCTTTCTAGCTTATTGGCCTCTGTTACCATGCTTTATTCCAACTCTCATACAAGTCCAAACATTTGGGGCTAGGATCCACATATGAGAGAGAACATGCAGCACTTGGCTTTCTGGGCCTGGGTTACCTCACTAAGTATAATCCTTTCCAGATCCACCCATTTTCCTACAAATTTCATTATTTCATTTTTCTTTACCCCTGAATAGAGAGAGCTGCATTGTATAAATGTACCATATTTTCAGTATCCACTCAGCATTTGAGGGCAATCTAGGCTGGTTCCATTTCCTAGCTGTCTCAGGAACCTTCACATTGATTTCCACAATGGCAGTACGAGATTACATTCCCACCAACAGTAGACGGATTCCTCTTTTGCCATATCCTCACCAGCATTGATTGGCATTTGTTTTCTTGGTAATAGCCATTCTGACAGGAATGAGATGGAATCTCAAAGTAGTTTTAATTTTCATTTCCCTGATGGCTAGGAACGTAGAACATATTTTTAGATGTTTATAAACCATCTGTATTTCTTCTTTTGAGAACTCTGTATATAGTTCCATAGCCCATTTTTAACTGGGTTGTTTGATTTCTTATTATTTAATTTTTTGAGTTCTTTGGATATCCTGGATATTAATCCTCTGTCAGATGTATAGCTGCCTCTTTGCTCTATTCACTGTGTCCTTTGCTGTACAAAAGCTTTGTAATTTTATGAGGTCTCAGTGGTTGATTAATGTTTGTATTTCCTGAGCAATTGGGGTTATATTCAGAAAGTCTTTGCCTATACAAATATGTTGAAGATTTTCCCCTACATTTTCCTCCATCGGTTTCAGAGTTTGGGGGCTGATATTAAGGTCTTTGATCCATTTGGACTTAATTCTTATACATGGAGAGAGATAAGGATCTATTTTCATACATATAGATATCCAGTTTTCCCATCACCATTTGTTGAAGAGGCTGTCTTTTCTCCAATGAGTATTTTTGGCATTTTTGTCAAAGATCAGGTGGCTGTAGCTTCCCAGACTTACATCTAGGTCCTTAATTCAGTTCCACTGATCTATGTGTCTGTTTCTGTGCCATTACCATGCTTTTTGTTTTTTTAAACTATAGCTCTATAATATAGGCTAAAATCAGGTATGGTGATTTTTTTAATTTTTTAATTTTTGATGCTCAAAATAGTTTTGGATATTTGAGTTTTTTTGTGCTTCCAAATGAATCTTTGGATTGTTTTTCTATTTCCCTGAAGAATGCCATTGAAATTTTAATGGAGATTGCATTAAAAGCAGTATAGACTGCCTTTAGTAAGATTGACATTTTCACAATGTTGATTTTTCCACTCCAAGAACATGGGATGTCTTTCTATTTCCTAGTGTTTTCTGTAGTTTCTCTCTTGAGGATTTTAAAGTTTTCACTGTAGAGATCCTTTGCTTCCCTGGTACTTTATTTATTTATTTATTTATTTATTTATTTATTTATTTACTTATTTATTTATTTTGAGGCCATTGTAAATGAGAGAGATTCCCTGATTTCATTCTCAGGATATTTGTTCTTAGTATACAAAAAGGAGGCTGATTTCTGTGTGGTTGTTTTGTATCCTGCTACGTTGCTAAAAGTGTTTATCAGCTCTAGCAGTTTGCTGGTACAGTCTTTAGGGTCCTTTTTGTAAAGAATCATATCATCGCAAATAATGGTAATTTGATCTCTTCCTTTCCAATTTGTATCCCTTTTATGTGTGTCTTGCCTTATTGCTATAGCTAAGACTTCCAGCACTATAGTAGATAAAAGTGGGGACAGTGGACATCCTTATCTTGTTCCTGATTTTAGTGAAAAAGCTTCAAGTTTTTCCCCATTTATTTGTATTATGTTGGCTATAGGTTCATCATAAATAGACATGTTCCTTCTGTTACCAGTTTCTGTAGGACTTTTGTCATGAAGGGATATTGGATTTTATCAAATGCCTGGTTTTTTTGTTTGTTTGTTTGTTTGTTTTGTTTTTGTTTTTTTAGGGGAAGCCCAATAGAGTATGCTTTTTTTTTTTTTTTTTTTTTTTTTTTTTTTGAGAGAACAAGAGAGAGAGTGAGAGAGAGAATTGGTGTGCTAGGGCCTACAGGCACCACAATCCAACTCCAGACACATGCACCACCTTGTGCACATGTACAACCTTGCATGCTTGTGTCACCTTGTGTCTGGCTTATGTGGGACCTGGAGAGTTGAACATGGGTCCTTAGACTTCTCAGGCAAGCAAGCCATCTCTCCAGTCCTCAGATGCCTTTTCTGCATCTTTTGAGGTTATCATGTGATTGTCCTTAAGTTTGTGTATATAGTATATTACATTTATTGATTTGCATATGTTGAACCATCCCTTGCATCTCTGGGATAAAGTGAATGATCTTTTTGATAATATTTTTGTATTCTGTTTGCTGGTATTTTGTTGGAATCTTTACATCTATGTTCATGAGGGAGATTGGTCTGTAATTTTCTCTTTTTGTTCTCTTTGTCAGGTTTTGGTATCAGGGTAATGCTGGCTTTGTAGATGGAGTTTGGTAGAATTCCTTCTTTTCCTATTTAATGGAAAAGTTTAAGAAGCATGGCTGTTAGTTCTTCCATGAAGCTCTCATAAAATTCACCAGTGAATCCATTTGGGCCTGGACCTTTTTAGTTGGGAGATTTATTTTTTTAGCTGCTTGGATCTCCATACTTATTATAGGTCTATTTAAGTGGTTCATCTTACTTAAATTTAATTTTGGTAGGTCATATTACTCAAGGAAATCATCCATTACTTTCTGATTTTTAAACTTAGAGGAGCTGCTTAGCTATCCCCTGTTGCCTTTCCCTTCAGGTTTCTTGACTTTGTGAGGAGGCTGATATGAGTGGAAAATCCATTCACCTGGTTTCTGCTCCTGCCGCTCTGAGCCACAGCTGAGCAGGCAGGTGCAGACTGAGGCTGCAGGAACCTCAGTGGGATTCTGGCTGGTTTTCTCCTTTTTAGAAGATCAGAGTCTCTCCTTCTCTGCTGCGGTTGATAATAACTTACACACCTTCATTTTTAATAGAAGAATGTATTTTGCTGTTTTCTGCTTGTTTCCCTCACTGTGCTGCTTTGGCATGGCTACTATGCCACCGTCTTACCTGGAAATAGTTATACCTTTTTATAAAATTTGGGAAACTGACTAAAATGTTGCCACTGACATCTAGTCCTTTGACTCTTCCTGAGCACTGATTCCATAGCAGCTAAACGCTAGAGCTCCTGCCATTACTTCTCTAAAGTCTTCAGTGACTTCCTTTTCTCTGGTACTGAAAAAATAGTGTTATGGAAATTTCTGGGAATCAAGAACAGCAGCTGACTCAGGTGAAGGAGAGGAAGTATATTTATGTAGGTGGACTGACACCCAGGTTCTCCATAATGGCATCAGCCCCAAACTCAAGTTTGTTAGGGATTTTGTAGTATAAGTAAGCATAGGTTAAAACAGCATGTGACAGTTGAGTGAGCAAGTTGCAAAAGATTTACAAAAATGTAAGAGTTTGGCAAATAAAAATTACAATGAGGTGTAAGTGGCAATTAAAGTTAAACCTGCAATAAACTGCAAAAGGGGAGCAAGGGCAATAAACAGCCAGGGGTGGGGGCAGCCTGTCTAGTTAGCCCTTCTCATTCTTATCTCATCTTCGGAGCTTCTCACTGTTCACAATTTTTTGGCACATTTCTACCACCACTACATTAATAGGTCCAATTTTATTGTTCTTTCAGAGGACAAGCCCTTTCTAAATGTGAGCAGATTTTTAGTTTAGAAATTCATACTGATACAAAATTTTATGTTCCTTATATTCCAAAGCACCCCTTTGTTATGTTCCCAAATTCTTGTTCTATGAATGCAAAGAATGAAATCCACAGCCCAGAGGATATGGTTCAGAAAGATTTTATTATAACTTAAAACTTTATGAGGACATGTAGATCAATGGAACAGAATAGAAGTCCCAAATATTAATCCAGGCAGCTATAGCCACCTGATTTTTGACAAAAATGCTAAAAATATTCATTGGAGATAGCCTCTTCAAGAAGTGGTGCTGGGAAAACTGGATATCTGTATTTAAAAAGATAAAAATAGATCCTTGTCTCTCTCCATGCACAAGAGTCAAGTCCAAGTGGATCAGGGACCTTAATAACAGACCTGAAACTCTGAAACTGCTAGAGGAAAAGGTAGGGGAAACCCTTCAACATATTGGCATAGGCAATGACTTTCTGAATATAACCCCAATTGCTCAAGGAATAAAACCACTAATCAGCCACTGGGACCTCATGAAATTACAAAGCTTTTGTACAGCAAAGGACATTGTGAATAGAGCAAAGAAACAACCTACAGAATGGGAGAAAATCTTTGCCAGCTATACATCTGATTAATATCCAGAATATACAAAGAACTCAAAAAACAGAACAATAGCCAGGTGTGGTGGCACACGCCTTTAATCCCAGCACTTGGGAGGCAGAGGTAGGAGAATCGCCATGAGTTTGAGGCCACCCTGAGACTATATAGTGAATTTGAGGTCAGCCTGGACTAGAGTGAGACCCTACCTTGAAAAAGAAAAAAAAAAAAAAAAAACAGAACAATAAGAAATCAAACAACCCAGTTAAAAAATGGGCTATGGAACTAAATAGAGAGTTCTCAGAAGAAGAAATACAGATGGCATATAAGCATCTAAAAAGTGTTCAACATCCTTAGCCGTCAGGAAAATGCAAATTAAAACTACTTTGAGATTCCATCTCACTACTGTCAGAATGGCTACCATCAAGAAAACAAATGACAATAAGTGTTGGCATGGATGCGGAAAAAGAGGAACACTCCTACACTGTTGGTGGGAATGTAATCTGGTCCAGCCATTGTGGAAATCAGTGTGGAGGTTCTTGAGACAGCTAGAAATGGATTTACCATATGATTCAGCCATAGCACTCCAGGCATATATCTGAAGGACTCTTCTCGCTACCTTAGAGATACTTGCACAACCATGTTTACTGCTGCTCTATTCACAAAAGCTAGGGAATGGAACCAGCCTAGATGTCCCTCCACAGATGGATGGATAATAAAGATGTGGTACATTTACACAATAGAGTTCTATTCAGCAGTAAAGAAAAATGAAATTGTGAAATTTGCAGGGAAATGGATGGATCTGGGAAAGATTATACTAAGTGAGGTAACCCAGGCTCAGAAAGCCAAACATCACATGTTCTCTCTCATATGTGGATCCTAGCTACAAATGTATAGACTTGTGTGTGAACTGGAACCAAACATCAGTAGCAGAAGCCAGTAAGCCAGTAAAAGGCTATAAGGGAGGGAGGAGAGGGAAAGACTTAAGTGGATGGTATTGTACATATGTAAGTAGAAGAAAAGATTACAGGGAGGGAAAAGGCCTAAGTGAGGCTATGGGAAGAGAATGCATAAAAGAAGGGCAGGGGGAGGGTCAATCAAAATTCAAGATAGTCTGAATAAGACTTATGTAAACCTACTTTTTTGAATAATGGCACATCCAGAAGTTATAGATTGTTACTAGAAAATTTTCAGTGCCTGGGATGGGATACCTTCCAGTGACATGTTGGCCAAGGAGGTCCCTATAGACTCCAAAACATTAAATTGCCAAGGCCCTTAGTTTCCCTTGAGAAACAGATGGTAAGATCCTATTGCTGAAGACATCTCTTGCCTGAGAGGCAAGGTCACTGAGAAAGCAAGCAGGTGCTGAGCAGAAAACCTCCTCCTTGTAGACCAGCCAACTGAAAGCTGGAAAGAGCTGCACTGCATTCAGCCATATGGGAGACAGAAGTCATCAGCGATGAAAACAGTGGACACTGGAAAATTCAAGTTTGGCCAGACAGGTCCAATGACTGAATGGGTGCAGTAGTTGCATGTCTGCTCTTGGGGAAACCAACTGCTCCCTAATTGGACTGAGGGCCCTCTCTATGGGAAGGGAATACATGCCTGGTACTGAAAAAACTAATCAAAGTCTATGGCAAGGGAGGTCATGAGCCTTAGGGCTATAAATAAAGCCTGCTCTTGTCTTGCTAAATGTATATATTATTCCCACCAAACTGCCCTGAAAGAACTACACTCAATGTTCACATTGACATATTAATGCTACTCTCACTTCTGGTTAGAGAAGCTTCTCTTTTCAGATGGCGATGGCCACTGGGATGACCCAAAAGGCAACATAGTGCTGAGAAGAAGGGACAGAGGAGTGTCAGGCACTGAAACATCTCTGTCACACCCTCCAAGGCTCAGGGTCCATTGTGGAAGAGGGGGCAAAAAGAATGTAAGAGCCAAAGGAAGGGTATGACTCCTTACAATCCAACTGTCCAGACAGAAATTGGTCTCAATAGCCATGACCTTGCAGTGCCTAGCAATACCTTTGCAAGACCATCATAATAGGAGAAAAAGATGATGACATCAAAATAAAAGAGAGACTAATGGAGAGAGGGAGGGCATATGATGGAGAATGGAGCTCTGAAAGGGAATGGGGGAGGGAAGGGAAATATCATGGTTTATTGTCTATAAGTATAGAAGTTGTCAATAAAAAATGTTTAAAAAAACTTTGGGAGGAAGAAGAAAAGGGGGGATTAAACCTAGAACATAAGAGAAGAAAGCAAGGTGGAGCTCTTGGCCACAGAGGCAAGAGGTTGTTTGAGAAGCCCACTTCATACTTACTTCTGGGTTTTTTTATATGGAGTGGCTATGTGAGGTTTACATGATTTTTATAAACCTCATGGATGGGCAGCTGGTTTAGCCAGTATATTCCTGATGCTAGGAGTCTGTAGTCAGGAATTTTGGAAAGGGGCAATCTTTTCAGAATGTTAATTCTCTAGGAAGGCAGTAGAAAGACTCCCTAAGGGGGAAGAGATAAGGAAAGGCCAGGTCCTTCTGAAGGTTTCTGACCTGTAGTAAATTGTAATGATGTAGACTTTTTCTCCTGCATGCCCAAGTACAATTCCTGCATTTAGCCAAGAGAAAACTATTCATTTTGGGATCAGTAACCCCTAAGCTGTCTAGCCATTTTCTGTCTGCTATCAATGGCAAAAGATATCAGAGAGGTTCTTAGAGTTTTAAGCATGTTGTGTGTGTGTGTGTGTGTGTGTGTGTGTGTGTGTATATATATATATGTAGAGAGAGAGAAAGGGAAGAGAGAATAGTAGGCTTACATAATAAAAGGTGTATGTGGTAAAAATGCTTCCATATTACATCATTTCCTTTTAAAGCATCATTCTTTTCAACAGAAATTTAGTCTTATAATTATTTTAAAATTCTTCTTACATGAGGGGAAAGGAATTTTGTGAAGAGTTGTTGAACCTTTTGTTCCTTTCATTGCTGAACTTTTGTTTTTGCTTACATTGCTTCAGAAAAATATATATCTCAGCTGGGTTTACCCATAGTAATCAAAACTTCTTTAAAGCAGCAAAGCTCACAGAAATATGCAGCATCAAGTATACTACCTAATTGGCAAGTAACTGAAATTTTTACTGACTGTATAGCAGGAATTTCTAAAGGAGAAAATATTCAAAAACACATAACCAGTAACTCTTCAGAGCATTACTAACCCTATATATTTTACTTGCTGGTGTTTCCAGAAGAATGCTACTGAGAATGATCATTTGTTTAAAAAAATGTTAGCTGCTAAGTGACCAATTGAATGATATGTATGTGCTGAGTCTTGAAGGGTGAAGTTGCTAAGTAACCCAAGAATGGGAGAGAATTTCTAAGAAATGTTATATCTTTTCCACTGTTGGGAGAACTATGTAGAGTCCAGTTGGATGACAATATTATATCCAGTTAGATACATAGAACTGTACATAGTCCAGTTAGATACATAGAACTGTATATAGTCCATACATACTGAAATTGTGTGAAATAAGTGTATAAGACTCACAATTTAGGAATTATTCTGGACTTAATGAAGCACACTGTAATCTGAGCTCATGAGAGGCAGGAGGCTGAGTCTGGACTACATAGTAAGTTTCAGGCCAGCCTGGGCTACATAACATACTGTGTCAAAGCACACATACAAGAAATTATATTAAATGCCCATTCCAGTTTATTATGTTAATTATAATAAACTGACATTGAGTCTTTACTGTAATTTCAATACTAACATTGATAGGTAGTATTGTCTATTTTACAGAAAGAATTCGAGCCCTGAAGAGGTTCAATACCTTATCTAACATTAAGAGGTAGATCTAAAGCCAGGTGTGGTGGCGCATGCCTTTAATCCCAGTACTCAGGAGGCAGAGGTAGGAGGATTGCCAAGAGTTCGAGGTCAGCCTGAGAATGCATAGTGAATACCAGGTCAGCCTGAACTAGAGTGAGACCCTACCTTGAAAACCAAAAAAAAAAAAAAAAAAAAAAGAGGTAGATCTAGAATTTAAACTAAGGCAGTTGATACTTGAATCCATATTCTTATCATTCATATATACATTTTAAAGACTCTTGGTTATTGTTAGAATATTCAGTTTACCAAGATTGTCGTTGTTAAGCAGAAAAACAATGTTTTCATTGCATAATAACTATTAATGTACATTTGTTCTAGGAACTGAATCTCCCACAATGCTTAAACTGCTTCCTGCTTAAGACAGTACTGTGTGTGTTGTGTTGTGTGTGTGTGTAGTATGTGTTGTGTGTGGCATATGCACTTATGTATGCAGAGTACATACCCAATGCACACATGGAGTCCAGAAGAGAGTATCATTGGGTGCTCTTCTCTGATGCTCATCTGCATATTTCCTTGAGATGGAGTCTCTCCCACAGATTTGCCATGTTTTGATCAGTGAGCCCCAGGGATTCTCTCTCTGCTCCCCTCCACAGGACTGGGGTTACAAGCCTGTGGGACCACACACAGCTTTTAACACATGTGGTCTGGGGAATGGAGCTCAGGTCTAAGGTCTCAGGTCTCA
The DNA here is from genome assembly GCA_036365145.1 of Orientallactaga sibirica. NCBI lineage: Eukaryota > Metazoa > Chordata > Mammalia > Rodentia > Dipodidae > Orientallactaga > Orientallactaga sibirica. The sequence continues at coordinate 11,499,504 of JAEOAD010000030.1, read as the reverse complement.
GGTCTTGGGTCCTCATTTATGAGCAGCAAGTGCTCTTAGCTACTGAACCATCTCCCCAGCCCAAGGAAGTACTCTTGTGTCATGAATATTAGCTAATAGGAAAAATTATTAAATAGGGACTATGGAGATAGCTTAGCAGTTAAAAATGCTTGCTTTCAAGCCTGATGACTAAAATTAGATCCTGCCCAGCACCCATGTAAAGCTGGACACAAAGTGGCTGTGGGATCTGTGATCCCAGTGCACTTACAACAATGGGAGGAAGAACTATGAGAATGCCTAAACTTTTGGACCAGTTGTACTGGTGTTCACAGCAGCAAAATAACAGGAGAGACCCTGTTTCAAAGAAGGTAGAAGATGACAGCACCTCCAGGATGTCCTCTGACCTCCATATGCACACCATGGCATGTGCATAGACCCATACACACACAAATAATTTTGTAATTGTTAAATAAAGGTAGAATCAATAGATAAGCTAATTTCATCTATTTTTTCTTAGCTTTTAGGCTAAAAGAATACTGAAAGAACTAAAAATCTATTCACTTGATTTCACATGTATAACAATTTAAATATCAAGAAATTCATAACATCAAAAAAATTTCAGGTTCTGTTCATCAAACGCTTCTGAACAAGATGTCTCATTTATTCAATGCCAGCCAGGTGACCATGATATATCAGTGTTGACCAGATTCTACTGAGTCTGAAAAGTAACTTAATCTTTTCATTAATTATTAATAATAACTTTGGCAGTAACATTTCAAACCCTGAAGAAAATGTATCCTGTAAAATACTTTTCAGAAAAGGTGATAGCCAGACCCTGTATTGAATAAAGTAGAAAGCAGGAGCTGACCCTCAAAGTTGTCCTCTGACCATGGCATGTGTGCCAGAGGATATGCACACAAGCACTCATGAACACACATAGAAATGATGTCAACTAAATCAAATTTAATTCTGGCATTTACTGTTCATGATCTAATAAAATTGTAAAAATATAGAATCATTTCCCATAAAGAAGTTTTCTTCTACTTTAATACATGAACTCTTCCAGCCTTGCTTGCTCAAAATTTGTAGGAAAGGTAATAAGTTATGTAGTTAATCTAAACAACTGATATACAAATATATTGTAGGAAAAATACATTCATTGTTTGAATAATGTTTAATTTCCTGAAAACATCTGACCATAATGGCTCTGATAATCTCAATAGTAATAGTTATTTAATTTTGTGTTTGATATAAACTTGCAAAACTCCAATAGTATATCATTGTTTTGAGATTTCTTTTCCTGATCATATCCTCTGAGTGAAATATAGAAATTATACATGATAAATTTATAGAATTGAGCCAGGTGTTTAATCCCAGCACTTGGGAGGCAAAGGTAGGAGGATTGCCGTGAGTTAGAGGCCACCCTGAGACTACACTGTGAATTCCAGGTCAGTCTGGATGAGAGTGAGACCTTACCTTGAAAAAAAAATTGAATTAAATGGAGAAAAGGACAGATTATTTTTTTAAATTAAGACAATTAAGACTTTGAATAGGAAGAACCAGATTTCTCATTGTTTGAGAGAGAAGTTACAGAAAAATTAAGTTTAGAAAGTTAAAATGAATCATATTGACCTGGATTTGGAAGGCATGTATAGGATCTCATAGTAACATTAATGTAGATTAAGAAGGCTGGATACTATATACATATATAGAGAGAGATGTAGATAGAGATATATAATGTCATTTTAGAGAAGAATATTCTCTGTAGAAAAACCATATCTACTTGAGTTAGTAGGTGATCTCAATAAATTTGACCTCTCAACCACATTTTTATGAGATAGAAAATGCTAATTAAATATTCTAAATAATAAGAGTTCTCTAGTAGATGACTTTCTTGTCCACAAAGCCAATCTACCACGCTTGCCAATCACCAATCTGGACCTGAGAAGCCAGCTTATTAATTTCTGGTTCCTAAATCCTACTCAGCATGTAATGACATTGCCATCTAAGTGTCTAACTGTGCCCTAGTGCCCAGGGATGTTAATTTAGTTTTAATTAATTGATATTTCTATACACCACAGGCTCTTTTGAAGTGTCTGGCCTGCACATCACTTTTCCTGTCTATGGTCTACCACATTGTTTGCCCTTTCCTATTGCATTAGGGGAAAAGAAGGTTAGAGTGGAATAATGAGGAAGCCATTTTCCAATGGGTGTTACTCATTCCACCTCTACTTGGGCGCTAGACTCAGAAATATTCAGGGAAAGTGCAGGTGGTAGGGGCTGTCTTCTCTGGCTATAATATGGATGAGGCTGGAAGGCTCTGGAAGGACTGCAAGTTTCACTGACCACCATTCTCCCCAGAGGAATAAAACTATGCCATGGAAGTTGCAAGTACAAAGCAGTTAGAAAGGTGGACTAAGACTGTGGTCCTGGGTTCCTATGGAGTGTATGAGTCTCCCAAGAACCGCAGAGAGAAGATGAGTTGCAGAGAGGAATGGTGTACTAGCAGATTTAGCATCAAGAAAAACAGTACACAAGACTAGGGGGAAAAGACTATGGGCATAAGCCAGGGGTATCAGCACTTCATTAACAAAAGGACATTTGCAGCCAATTGTTCTTTCAGAGGTTCTGAGAAGTAACCAGCCCAGGGTGCAAATTTACCAGCCATTCCTATAGTGGAAATCAGCAAAGACCCCAAGATTCATGAGGATCAACTCCAGAAGCTAGGGGAGAGAACATACTCTCCCCAGAGAAGATATGAAAAGAGCTGTGAATTTTTTTCAGTGTTGACTCTGGAACCCAGGCCTTTGCACATGTTAGTAAGTGGTGTATCACTGAGCTGTCTCCCTGGACTGAATTTGTTTTAGTTTGAAGAAAAGGCACTATTCTTAACAAGTTTTAAGTTGTTTAGATTCTCATGTGTTAGAGAAATTTTGGGGAAAACTGGAGCAGTCATAAGCATACCTAAACAGACTTCTTAAAAAAAAAAACATTTTATTTATTTATTTGAGAGCAAGAAAGAGGCAGAGAGAGAAAGAGAGAGAGAGAGTGTGCACACCAGGGCATGCAGCCACTGCAAATGAACACCAAAGCATGTGCCCCTTGTGCATCTGGCTTACATGGGTCCTGGTGAATCAAACCAGGATCCTTTGGCTTTTCAGGCAAATGCCTTAACTGCTAAGCCATCTCTCCAGGCCCTAAACAGACTTTTTATATCTCTGTATAAATGAATAGATAGCCTCATCACATTATTATTATAGAAAATAAGATAAACTTACAGATCCACAGTTTATTATCTGCAATTCTAAAATATATAAAGATTGGAAACAAATTATTTTTTAATTCTTATGACAACAATATAATTTGGTCTGTTCTTATTCACAACTATTACCTAGGATTCACAAGGACCTGGTTAAATTCCCAGTACCACAAAGTTTGAGGGAATGAAGAGGAATTTAATTTTTGTGTTTGATATAAACTTGCAAACTATCATATCCTCTGAGTGAAATATAGAAATTATACATGATAAATTTATAGAATTGAGCCATGATTATCAAAATAAAATGAATGTGCTAAGACTATATTTAATGTTTACTCCATTTCATGGGAACAACATTACATTCTACTGCAAAAATATTAATGATTATGGTGAATGGATGCTAGCCTAGACCATGCCAATGGTGTTCTGCAATATAGTATCCATATGCAATATTCTATGCATATATTGCATAACAACATATTGTCTTGATGTAATTATATTTATAGCCACCTTATTTTTATGTAATAATAAACATGATATATGTTTTTGTTTCATGAGAATATATGTAATTGCTTCTTGGGCATCCACTTCACCCTGTTCTCTGATCAGGGTATTTCATAGTGTCAGTACCTGAGATCCTGAACACTAGCCAATTAAATCCTATCAGCTATACTTCTACAGACTGTGTATTTACTAGAGCATTGCAATCTTGGGCATTGCTGTAGAGTGAAGCATCCAAGGCCAAGAAGTCAGTTGGAGTGTAGCTGTCTCATATGGCTAGAATCACCAGGCCTGCAGGTCATGCAGGCACTAAAACATCTGGCAACTTTTCCAAAGTACAAAAATGGCTGGGAACCCACTTCCAAGTAGCAACCAGCCTAGACAAATGTTCCCCAAGAATAATAGAGTAGGATAAGCCTTACCTGTTCTGTTCACATTCCACCAACTTCTGTACTTCTCACTTATACCTCAATTATGTGGGTCCTTGCTGTTCCCAGGGGTCTTTGGCCACTGACATCTCAGGTGCAGGAGGAGTTGGGGGGAAGCAGGGTCTTGGAGCGAGTGAGCGCAATGGGCAAGGAACCACCCAGGAGGCCATCTAATGGATAGTGTGCTCTCATTTATTCAAAAGGGAAGTAGGTTTACAAACACTTGAGAAATGTTGAGAAGGCACATACAGACTATAAGGTGATTGGATACATAGATTTATGGGTTGCTATCTAATTGGCTGGTATTGGAAGGCAGAAGTCATGAGGGAGAGGCTGTAAGAGAGATAACAGAAGTGGTGGGGAAAGCTATGTGACTTCAGCCACATATTGGATGGCTACAGCTGCAGTGAGACTGTTTATAAGGGTCTCTTTGGCAGGTAGTCACAAGGTCAGGAACTGTGGGGGGTGGGCAAAGCCTGACTATGGAATGATCAGGTGCTTTTGGAATAGGGGGGAGGGCCTACAGGTTCTGCCCACTTTGGGTGAAGATAGGGAACACTACAACCTTGCCCAAGGGCAGGGAAGGCCAGTCTCCATTGCCAGAATGGGTTCCCGAGGATAAGGCCAGCTGCAACCTCCACAGCCCAAGGTACCTGGCCATGTGCAACAGCCCAGGCCAGCTTCCTCACAGTCTCAGCCCATGTTTAGAAATGCCCAGCACAATTACTTACTTATTATCCTTTAGGTGTTTCTGGTTTTCATCCTATATGTCATAGAAATGATGCCTACATTCATTATTACCATTGTGCATTAGCATTCCTTAACTAGTAGGTTTACTTACTGGCCACTAAAGATATACTTTTCACTTTTGCTCTGTTGCAGTCAGGTTCGCATTGCTGGCAGAAATCACCCGACTAAGAGCAGCTTGTGGGGCAAAAGAAGTTTATTTTGGCTTACAGGCTCGAAATGGGAAGCTCCATGATGGCAGGAAAAACGATGGCATGAGCAGAGGGTGGACATCACTCTCTGGTCAACATAAGGTGGACAACAGCAACAGGAGAGTGTGCCAAACACTGGCAAGGGGAAGCTGGCTATAATACCCATAAGCCCGCCCCAACAATACTCTGCCTCCAGACTGTTTATTCCCAAGTTGCCATCAGCTGGGAACCTAGCATTCAGAACACTTGAAGTTTATGGGGACACCTGAATCAAACCACCACATTCCACAGTTTATAAACTGATAACCGTGATGTAAAATGTAATGCATTCATGCAAATTTAAAAGTCCCCATAGTTTTTATCAATTCCAATGATGTTCATACATCCCCATAATCCAAGGTCTTTTAACTGAGCCACAATACCAAAAATATCCCCCCAAAAAACCCATAATGGCACAGGATAAACATTCACACTGCTAAAGATGGCATTGGGCAAAGCAAAGAAATGTTCAACCAATACAAGATTTTAAACAACCAGGGCAAACATCAAACTCTGTAATTCCAATCCAACAACTAGTCAGTGACAAATCTCCAAGTCCGATAATTCTAACCAGCAACAAGTCTCTGGAGTTCCAATTCCGCCCCTCCAGCTAGGCTACTCACAGTCCTGGAAAACTTCATCCAGGGCTGGCAGCTCTCCTTGGCAGCCATCTCATAGTCCCAGCATCTCCACTGGGTCTCCACTGCAACCCACGGTCCATCCTCATGGCCCCATGGGATCTCCATGCAGGCATCCAGCAAACCTGCTTCACACTGCCCATGGCCATTTCCAAAACACAAGACCATTACAAACTCAATGACCCTCTCTTTCCTGCATTTGTTATACTCCATAATACCATGTAGGGTGCCAATTTGTTAATCCAGGGGGGAATAAATCAGACTTTGAAGAACAGGACACTCCTTCAGCATTCAGGCCCCTTCAAAAGAGTCTGCATTCTTCCTGTTGCCCCAGTGCAGGTTAGCTGGCCCAATCTCAAAGTTTGTAATCTCTCAATTGCAGGTGAATGGGCAGAGTTCACCCAAAGATTTCATTTTTTCTGTGCCATATCCCTCTGCTCACACCAGTTCATTTTTGCTGTTCCAAAGCAACCCTGCACATCTTCTCAGGACAGGACGGAGTTCTCACACAAACTGCTAGCCCAGTCCAAGTAAAGCTCTTTCTCACCCTCATAAGCCAAACCTCACAGTTCATAGTTCTTACTGCATTCAGGTCTTTCAGCTCTGACCAGAATAGTCCATTAAGCTGTACTTACAGCACTGCAAGGCATGTCTTAGGCCAAGATTTCAAATCCTTCCACATTCCTCTTGAAAATCAGCTCCAAAGCCAAAGCCACAGTCAGGTGTCTAGCAGCAACCCCACTCTCGAGACTACCACTTTACTGTTGCAGTCAGGTTCGCATTGCTGGCAGAAATCACCCGACTAAGAGCAGCTTGTGGGAAAAAGAGGTTTATTTTGGCTTACAGGCTCGAGGGGAAGCTCCATGATGGCAGGAAAAACGATGGCATGAGCAGAGGGTGGACATCACTCTCTGGTCAACATAAGGTGGACAACAGCAACAGGAGAGTGTGCCAAACACTGGCAATGGAAGCTGGCTATAATACCCATAAGCCCGCCCCAACAATACTCTGCCTCCAGGAGGTGTTAATTCCCAAGTTGCCATCAGCTGGGAACCTAGCATTCAGAACACTTGAAGTTTATGGGGGACACCTGAATCAAACCACCACATGCTCTTTCATTATTTAATTTGCCATCTTCCTGGACTAATTAGGTAATTTATACTGATTCATTTAGAATCACAAAGTTACATTAATCATTTATAGGACAGAGCATTTTGTGATTTTGTGTCTTCTCTTTTTATGTACATATCCTCCTGTTTTGTGATATATTGTTTTGACAGGAATGTCTAAAATATAACATAATAACAGCATTATTCATTACTTTTGCATTACTATGATTAAATAGATTAAAGAGACAATTCAAAGGAACAAAGAAGACTGGGAGATGGTTCAACTGTTGAAGTGCTTGCTTGAAAAGCCTGCTGTCTTGGTTTCAAATCTCTTGTACCTACATATCCCCAGATGCATAAAGTAGTACATGTGTCTGGCGTTTGTTTGCAATGTCAAGAGGCCCTACCATGCATGCATGCATGTGCATGTTCATGTGACATGCACACATACACACACACACACACACACACACATCCCAATAAATAAAAAGTTTTAAAAAAATAAAGGAGGAATGATTATCTAGGCTTCTGATTTCAGAGAATTCAGTTGTAAATTCTTGGTCACATGAGCATGTCAGCAAGAGGTGGTGGCTAAAGGGAGCTAATCACATCATGGTTGAACCTGAAAGCAAAAACAAAAGATAGTATGAGGAAACAGCCAGGGATAAAAAACCATTAACGTCCCAAGTGATTCCCTTGTTTCAGCAGGCCTCACCTCCCAAAGTTTCCAAAATCTCCCAAAATAGTTCTAACAACTAGGAACCAAGTATTTATAACATAACTATGTAGTGGACATTTTAGATTGAAAATATAGCAAACAATGATACTATGAATCTTTTTTTTTTTTTCCTAATTTCACATAGAATATCACTCTTCCCACTCAGAAAATATCTTCATTCTGCCTTGTTCTCTGAAAAGACACACCTCCCCCAGAAGATAACACTGCACACAACTGGAATATGACCATATATGATGTTATTGTCTGTTACTTGTGTATTATCTAAGGACATAGGGGAAAGACAACCTGTGGGTCTAATTATTATTTTTATTGAATATTTTACTTATTTATTCGAAAGAGCAAGAGGAAGAAAGAAAGAGAGAAGCAGATAGAGAATGAATGGGTGTTCCAGGGCCACTAGCCATTGCAAACAAACTCCAGACACATACACCACCTCATGCATCTGTTTACATAGGTCCTGGAGAATCGAACCTGGGTCTGTAGGCTTCTCAGGCAAGGATCTTAACCACTAACCCATCTCTACAGTCCTCTCATGATTATTTTATAGAAGATTGACTTTTCCTTTGATTTGGGCTCTTATAGGACAGAAAATTCACTTAAATTGTTGTTATAGTTTTTTTGTTGTTGTTGTTTTTCAAGGTAGGGTATCACTGTAGCCCAGGTTGACCTGAAATTCACTCTGTAGTTCCAGGCTAGCATTGTACTCACAGCAGTCCTCCTACCTCTGCCTCCCGAGTGCTGGGATTAGAGGCATGCACCATCAAGTCCAATGTAGCAGTCAGCCTCATGTTGCTGGGATGAACTTCCAAACAAGGCACGGTTATGGGAGTAAGGAATTTATTGAAGCTTACAGATAGAGGGGAAGTTCCATAATGGCAGAGGAAGCTGACCCCTTTCACAGGTCTAAGCAGAGAGGAAAAATGTCATCACCAGCAGTATCACATGCAAGCACACTCTAGGAACATCATCAGAACTCAAGTACTTTGCATATCTTAGGTTGGAGTTCAGTAATAAACACCTTACTGCTGTACCTCAGGATCTGCCCAGTGAAACCTACGCCAGCCAGGTGGCTAGAGATCTAAATTGTAACCTTTAATAAACTCCTGAATCTACTGGGAGATATTCATTCAAACCACCACACCCAGCTTGTTATAAATTTTTGTCATTTTTTCCTTTTTTCTTATTGACAATTTCTATACTTAAAGACAATAAACCATGATATTTCCCTCCCCCCCCATTTCCCTTCAGAACTCCACTCTCCATCATATCCCCTCCCTCTCTTCATTAGTCTCTCTTTTAATTTGATGTCATCATCTTTTTCTCCTATTGTGAGGGTCATGTGAAGGTATTGCTAGGCACTGTGAGGTCATGAATATTGAGGCCAATTTCTGTCTGAACAGTTGCATTGTAAGGAGTCGTACACTTCCTTTGGTGAGGATACAGGAAAAGATGAACCCTTCTACACTGTTAGTGGGCATGTAATCTGGTCCAGCCATTGTGGAAATCAGGGTGGAGGTTCTTGTATAGAATCATATCGTGTGCAGCTAAAGATAATTTGATCTCTTCCCTTCCAATTTGTAGTTTTATCAGTGTCTCTTGCCTTATTGCTATAGGTAAGACTTCCAGTACTATATTAAAATAAAAGTGGGGAAAGTGGACACCCTTTCTTGTCTCTGAATTTAGTGGAAAAGCTTAAAGTTTTTCCCCATTTAGTATTATGTTGGCTGTAGGTTTGTCATAAATAGCTTTTATTATTTTGAGATATGTTCCTTCTATTCCCAGTTTCTGTAATACTTTTACCATGGAGGGATGTTGGATTTTGTCGAATGGCTTCTTTTCATCTATTGAGATGATCATATGGTTTTTGTCCTTCTGACTACTTATATGGTGTATTACATTTATTGATTTGCATATGTTGAACCATCCCTGCATCTCTGGGATAAAGCCTACTTGGTCAGGGTGAATATCTTTCTGATATATTCTTGTATTCTGTTTGCCAATATTTTGTTGAGAATTTTTGCACTTATGTTCATGAGGGAGATTGGTCTGTAATTTTCTTTTTTGTTCTGTCTTTGTCTGCTTTTGGTATCAGGGTGATGCTGGCTTCATAGAAGGAGTTTGGTAGAATTCCTCCCTTTCTATTTTATGGAAAAGTTTGAGAAGCATTGGTGTTAGTTCTTCCATGAATGTTTGGTAAAATTCACCAGTGAATCCATCTGGGCCTAGACTTTTTTTAGTTGGGATTTTTTTTTATAACTGCTTGGATCTCTGTACTTGTTATAGGTTTATTTAAATGGTTGCTCTCATCTTCATGTAATTTTGGTAGGTCATATGAATCAAGGAAATCATCAATTCTTTCAGATTTTCAAACTTAGAGGCATATATATATTCTTAAAGTGTGTCCATATGATTTTCAGAATTTCTTTGGTATCTGTTGTAATGATGCCATTTTCATCTCTAATTTGATTAATTTTTGTCTCTTCTATCTTCTGGTCAGGTTTGCTAAGGGTTTATCAATCTTGTTTAGCCTTTCAAAGAACCAACTCTGTGTTTCATTGATTCTTTGGATTATATTTCTGGTTTCTATTTCATTAATTTCTGCCCTAACCTTTATTATTTCTTCCCATGTACTGATTTTTGGTTTGCCTTGTTCTTTTTCCAAGGCCTTTAGGTGAAGCATTAAATTGTTTACTTGTGAACTCTCTAATTTCTTAATATGGGCACTTAGAGTTATAAATTTCTCTCTTAGGACTGCTTTCATGGTGTCCCAAAGGTTTTGGTATGTTGTATTCTCATCATCATTTGATTCTATGAATTTATTGATATCCTTTTTAATTTCTTCAATGACCCATTCATCATTCAATAGTGTACTGTTTAGTCTCCATGAATTTTTGTATGCTCTGTAGTTTTTCTTGTTGCTGATTTGCAGTTTAATCCCATTATGGTCAGATAGAGTACAAGGGATTATTTCAATTTTCCAATATTTGTTAAGATTTTATTTGTGTCCTAATATATGGCCTATTTTAGAAAATGTTTCATGTGCTACTGAGAAAAATGTGTATTCTGCAGCATTTGGATGGAATGTTCTGTATATATTATTAGGTCCATTTGTTCCATGACATCATTTAATCCAGATGACTCTCTGTTTATTTTTTGCTGGGATGACCTGTCAAATGATGAGAGTGGGGTATTGAAGTCACCCACTACAATTGTGTTTGGTGTTATCTCTGACCTTAAGTCTAATAGTGTTTGATGAATTTGGGAGACCCTGTGTTAGGAGCATATATATTTAGGTTTGTGATGTCCTCCTGTTGGAGTGTTCCTTTAATCAGTATAAAGTGACCTTCTTTATCTTTCCTCACTAATGTTGGTTTGAAGTCTATCCTGTCAAAAATTAGGATAGCAACCCCTTCTTGTTTCCTAGGCCCATTTGCTTGAAATACCATTTTCTATCCTTTCAACCTAAGAAAGTGTCTATCTTTTATTGAGAGATGAGTTTCCTGGAGGCAACAGATGGATCCTGCCTTTTAATCCAGTCTGCAAGCCTGTGTCTTTTGTTTGGGGCATTGAGGCCATTGATATTAAGAGTTATTATTGAAAGATATGTATTTATTATTGCCATTCTTCTTGTCTTGTAGTGCTTCCTATTTTCCCTTTACTCACTTGTTTTAACTGTTATTTGAGTATGGTTTATTTTTTTTTCTATTTCCTCCTGTGTGGGTTTTGCTTTCTCTTCAGCATGAATGATTCCTTCAACTATTTTCTGTAGAGCTGGTTTAGTTGTCATAAATTCCTTTAGCCTGTTTTTGTTATGGAATGTCCTTATTTCTCCATCAATTTGGATAGATAGCTTTGCAGGATAAAGTAATCTTGGTTGACAGTTGCTATCTTTCAGAACTTGGAGTACATCATTCCAAGCAAGCCCTTCTGGCTTTTAAAGTTTGTATTAAGTAATCTGCTGTGATACTGATGAGCTTGCCTTTATAGGTGACTTACTTTTTCTCTCTAACTGCTATCAATATATTTTCTTTGGTTTGCATGTTTCGTAGTTTAATTATAACATGGTGAGGAGAGGTTCTTTCTAGGTTTTGTCTGTTTGGTGTTCTAAAAGCTTCTTGTATCTGCATTGGCATTTCTTTCCCAATTTGGGGAAAATTTTCTTCTATGATTTTGTTGAAAATGTGCACTAAGCCTCTGGATTGAAATTCTTCTCCTTCTACTATATCTTGAATTCTTTTCTTGTTTTTTTTTTTATTTTTTATTTATTTGAAAAGCAGGTCTCAGATAGCCCAGAGAGACCTGACAGAGAGACTATGTGGGTCTCAGGGCCTGGCAGCCACTTGAAACAAACTCCAGATGCATGTGCCCCTTGTGCATCTGCCTTATGTGAGTGCTGGGATTAAACCAGGATCCTTTGGCTTCCACCAAATCCTGCCATTTCTCCAGCCATATACCCTGAATTCTTATGTTTGATCTTTTCATAATGTCCCTGATATCTTGAAATTCCAATTCATACCTTCTTATTAGCTTGTTTTCCCTTTGTTAGACTGTATTAGGTCTGCCACCTGGACTTCTAGTTTAGATATTCTATTCTCTCCTTCATCCATTCTATTGGTGAGACTTTCCACAGAGTTTTTATTTGACTGACTGTTCTTCAGAAATAGGATTTCAGCCTGGTTTTTCTTCAGTATTTCTATTTCCTTACTCATGTCTTGTAATGACCTTTTTATTTCATTAAGCTGGTTTTCTGTGTTCTCTTTCAGGAGTTTGTTTTCTTCTTTGAATCCTTTCATTTCTTTGATTTCTTTGAGTTATAAATAAAATCTTTCTTTTGAAATATTTGTCAGGTATTTCATCTAAAACACATTGGTGATCATTTCTGATGGATTTATTTTGGTGTTATTCTTGTCTTGATTCTTTTTTTTTTGTGCTTGTATTATAATGTAGCAACTTTTGCATCCTGAATTTTTGATGCTTGGGTTTTCTAGTTATCTGTAGTGTTCTTAGATGTGGTGATCCAACTTTATGTACTTTCAGGATATGAGTTTATGATGCCAAGAGTAGCTCTTGAACCCCAATCCAACCACAGAAGTAATCCTAGGTGTTAAGTTTGCTTTCAAAGCAAGTATTCTAGTGGATTGGGTGGAACAATGTACTGGCAAATTCTAAACTTCAACTGAGCAATATACACATTCAATAAAAACCAGCACAGAGTATGTAAATGTGGGGATTAAAACAAACAGATAGTTTTATAAAGCCAAAATCTCTAAGGGTGTGTGTTGCTCTACACCCTTAATCCTGTCAGCTAGGAGGTAGAGAATTCTGTTCTGAATTGTGATCCAGGTCAGCCTGGATCTGCCCCAATAATGACTAAAGCAAATGACAAAGGCCCTATAAATCTGTAAGCATTAAAGGTAGCAATATTCAACCCCCAAGTATAGCTTATTTGAAAATGGTAAAGCCAACCAAAAATATGTAACCCATAACCTGCCCCAACATGCAAAGAGAGATTAGCACTTCCAATGCAGGCCTATGTACCTGGCTTTTTTGGGGGGGCGGGGGGGGGAGGTCAGTTGCCTCATTACCTGTTGGTATGGCTTCCAATCTCACCAATGCTGAGTGCCCAACTTGATCCCTCTGTGTTGTGCTGTGGAGCTGGAGCTCTGCTCAGCTGTGCTGGATGTGCTGCCTCTGGGGGCAAGAGGTTGAATGCAAGAGGTTTGTGGTTCTGATGGTTGGGAAATGGGAGAGTTCAGGAAGCCTGGAGTTGCTCACACAGTCGCCAGTATCTCTTTCAGTAGCTCCTTAGTTTATCTCAGCTGTCTTTCCTTTAGATTTATTGACTCTGCAAGGAGGCTGATGAGGTTGGAAAGTCCCCTTGTTTGGTCTCTGCTGCTGCTGCTCGACACACCTGACAGATGGTTCCGGGTGCATAGATTGCACACATCAGGCGGATTGGGACCACAAGCTCCTCAGTGGGATTCTGGCCATTTTCCTCCTTTCTGGTGGATCTTGGTCTCTCCTGTTTCTCTGCTGTATCTAAGAAAAGCCTATACTCCTGCACTTTTCAGAAGAAGAGTGTGTTTTGCTGTGGTTTTGCTTAAACTCCTCTCTGACCTGGTTTGGCATGGCTCCTATGCTGCCATCTTACAATTTTTTGTCATTTATTTTTATGATTGTTTCGCTTCTCAACTATTGCCACATTTGGGGATAAGAAGCAATTATTACATGTTATTTTGTTCATGTATTTGACTGCCTGATTTCTGAAAGTAAATTAACCCCCATGCATTTATAGCTACATTAGCATCAGCTTTTCTATACAAATAAGTTTCTATAAATTTAGAAAGGAGATACATAATGTCTAAATAATATGCATATCCATTTACATTTAAGTACTGAAGAATTAAATTGCCTAACATGGTCCTACATTGAATCCCAGATAACACATACAAGCACAGAGAAATGGAGGGATAGAAAGAGAAAGAGAATCCTGTTAGCTATAAGTAGCTGCAGGCACAGATTTCCACACTATGGGAACATGACAGATGAGGCATATGAATTCTATGCAATTGCCATTAAGATTTTGATTGTGTTTCTTTGCATGTTTCATTTGCTCACAGAGTGCAAAGAAAATTAGAGAAAATAACATAAAAACTTGCTATACTGTTATTGAATGCTTACCACAGCCTATTAATGGTAAGCATTGCTATAGCCTTTCTTCATATTTTTTCTTTATTATTTCAAGAATTGATATAATTTTGACATATCCAAAATGAAGAAAATGGGGAACAAACACTTTCATTTTAAATAGACAAAGAAGCTTTGCTGGAAAGAGAAATAGAAAGTCACTGTCTAATTCAATATTTTCTTGAGATTTCAGTAATAATTATTCTAATTCCCATCTCTAGGATATACAGAGAACAAAAAAGTAAATAATAAGAAACAAATAAACCAATTAAAACGGGCTACAGAACTGAACAGAGAGTTCTCAAAGGAAAAAATACAAATGATCACTAAATATCTAAAAACATGTGCATCTTTGGCCAATAGGGAAATGCAAATTAAAACCACTTTGAGATTCCATCTCACTCCAGTCAGAATGGTTATCATCAATGTTAGAATTTGGGATTGACCAGAGTAACATGAGGAACTCAAAAGAGAAAGGAAACCAGCACTGACCTTTTTTATTATTAATGTATAATTTTTATTGACAACTTCTATACTTACAATAAACCATAATTCCCTCCCCCCTTTCCCCTTCATACCTCTACTCTCCATCATATCCCCTCCCTCTCTCCAATAGTCTCTCTCTTTAAAATATTTTTATGCATTTATTAGCAACAGACAGAGAGAAAGAAGCACAGAGAGAGAGAGAGAGAGAGAGAGACAACAAGTGCACCAGAGCCTTCCAGCCACTGCACACGAACTCCAGATGCATGTGCCACCTTGTGCATGTGGCTTATGTGGGTACTGGGGAACTGAGCCTCGAACTGGGGTCCTTAGGCTTCACAGGCAAGCACTTAACCACTAAGCCATCTCTCCAGCCCCATTAGTCTCTCTTTTATTTTGATTTCATCAACTTTTTCTCCTATTATGAGTATCTTGTGAAGATTTTGCTAGGCACTGTGAGGTCATGGATATCAAGGCCAATTTCTGTCTGGACAGTGGCATTGTAGACTTGTACACTTCCCTTGGCTCTTACATTCTTTCTGCCACCTCTTCCACAATGGACCCTGACCCTTGGAGGATGTGATAAGAGATGTTTCAGTGCTGGACACTCCTCTATCACTTCTTCTCAGCACTATGTTGCCTTTTGGGTTATCTCAATGATTGTCACCATCTGAAAAGAGAAGCTTCTCTAACCAAAAGTGAGAGTAGCATTAGTATAGAAATGTGAACATTTAGTGTAGTGCTTACAGGGCAGTTTGGTGGGCATAATATATGCATTTAGCCAGACAAGAACAGGCTTTATATCCTAAGGCTTATGACCTCCCCTGCCATAGGCTTTTGATTAAGTTTTCAGTACCAGGCATGTATTTCTTACCATAGAGTGGGCCTGCAATCCAATAAGAGATTAGTTGGTTTCCTCCAGAGCAGACATGCCACTATTTCACCTGTTTGGTCATTTAGTCTGTCTGGCCAAACTTGAGGCTTCCAGTGTCCACTGTCTTCCATAGGGCTGCATCCAGTGCAGCTTTTTCCAGATTTCAGTTGGCTGGTCTACAGGGAGGAAGTTTTCAGCTCATTCCCAGCTTGATTTCTTAGTGACCTTGCTGCACAGGCATGTGAAGTCTTTGTTTCTCATGGGCCCAAGAATGACTCTTAAATGATTCACAAAATTTCCAGCATGGGGCCAGATTGAGAGGAATTTACTGAGAAAAAGAGACACTCCTGAGATGCCCCTGCCATGTTCTGTGTGTGGCAGAAGGATTTCCATGTGGAGCTACCCTTATCACAGAGGAAACACTGACTATTCTTTATTGGAGGAACAGCAGCTTTCTGGGATGAAACTGGCATTGCTGTCTTTTGAACGTGGGAGACTAGAGATTTTTAAAGGGCCAGGGGATGCGGGTCTTTGGAAATGAAGAATGGAAAAGGAAGATTAGGCCTTTCCTACTAGAAAGTTTTCAGTGTCAGAGATAAGATACCTTCCAGTCAGTTGTTGGCCAGGGATGTCTCTGATGCCCCCAAACATTATAGGCCATTGCCAAAGCTCTTGGTTTCCCACTAGAAATACATGGTAAGACCCTATTGCTGAAGATTCCATATACTTGGGCTGTAAAGTCACTGAAAAATCTTTCTGGAGCTGAGCTGAAAACCTCCTCCATGTAGATCAGCTGATAGCAAGCTGGAAAAAGCTACACTACATGCAGCTCCATGGGAGAGAAAGAAGTTATCAATGAAGATGAACAACAGTGGACACTGCAAGCCTTTAGTTTGGGCCAACTAGGCCAAATGAGTCAACAGGTTTAATAGTGGCATGTCTGTTATGGGGAAAGCCAACCACTCTCTAATTGGACTGGAGACCCATTCCACTGCAGAGTGGAGTTGTGAAAGGGAAGTGGGAGGGGGCAGGAATTATCATGGTTTATTGTCTATAATTATGGAAGTTGTCAATAATAAAAAAAAAAAAGATTAGGCCTTTTCTGTCCAGGTGCCTGATAGCTCTTGAGGCCAGATCTTTGAGTTATGAGCTTGCTTTGTAACAGAAGTCTCTTATCATGCTATGGTCCTGGAAAGTTTTATGGCCCACCAACATCAGTAGTCTGAGCCTAGAGGTTCATTAACCCTTCAATTAAGAAATCAAATAAGGCCGGGCGTGGTGGCGCACGCCTTTAATCCCAGCACCCGGGAGGCAGAGGTAGGAGGATCGCCGAGAGTTCAAGGCCATCCTGAGACTACATAGTTAATTCCAGGTCAGCCTGGACCAGAGTGAGACCCTACCTCGCAAAACAAAACAAAACAAAAAAAAAAAAAAAAAAAGAAATCAAATAACCATTAAAGGTGGTGCACACCTTTAATCCCAGCACTCAGGAGGCGGAGGTAGGAGGATCGCTGTGAGTTTGAGGCCACCCTGAGAATACAGAGTGAATTCCAGGTCAGACTGGGCTAGAGTGAGACCTTACCTCAAACAACTAAAAATAAAATAAAATAAAACAGAAGAAATCAAATAACAAATTCTGGAAAAGGTATAGGAAAAGAGGACCTTTCTCCATTGTTGGTGGGAATATAAATTGGTACAGCCATTATAAAAGTCAGTGTGGAGATTCCTGAGATAGCAAAAAACAGATTTACCATAGGATCCAACTATATTACTCCTGAGCATATACCCTAAGGACTCTACATATTACTGTAGAGACACTTGCTCAACAATGTTTATTGTTGGTCTATTTACAATAGCTAGAAAATGGGACTAGCATAAATGCCCATCAACTAATGAATGGATAATGAAGACATGGCAAATTTATACAATGGAATTTTATTCAGGAATAAAGAAAAATTAAATTGGGGCTGGAGAGATGGCTCAGCAGTTAAGGTTCTTGCCTGCAAAGCCAAAGGACCCAGGTTCAAGTCCCCATTACCCACATAAAACCAGCTACACAAACTGGTGCATGCATCTGGAGTTTGCAGTGGCTAGAGGCCTTGGCATACCCATTCTCTTCCTCTCTCTCTCTCTCTCTCTCTCTCTCTCTCTCTGTGTGTGTGTGTGTGTGTGTGTGTGTGTGTGCATGTCTTTGAAAATACAAAAAATGAAATTTTCAGGGAAATGGATACTGAGGTAACCCAGGCTCAGAAAGTCAAATGCTGCATGTTCTCTTTCATATGTGGGCCCTAGTTTCAAGTGATTATGGAAGGGGTGGTAGAAAGAAGGTAGGAACCAAAAGAAGGGTAGGAGTGCTTTGCAATACTGTTGTTCAGACACAAAGTGGTCATGGTATTCATGACCTCACAGTGGTTGATGCTTCCTACATAAGACCTGCATAATAGAAGGGGAAAATGATGACATCAAAATAGGAGAAAGACTAATTGGAAAGGGATACAATGGAGGGAAGGTTCAGGAAGAGTAAAAGAGGGTATGGTGGGGAGAGCACTATTATCATGGTATAATGTTATATGTATGAAAGTTGTCAATAAAAAATTGTTTAAGAGTTGGAGAGATGGTTTAGTGTTTAAAGCACTTGTCTGCAAAGCCAAAGGACCCAGGTTCAATTCTCTAGGACCCATGTAAGCCGGATGCACAAGGTGGCATATGCATCTGGAGTTCATTTGCAAGGTCTAGAGAGCCTGGGTCACCTAATTTCTCTCTCTCTCTCTCTCTCTTTCTCTCCTCTCTCTCAAATAAATAAATTATTGAAAAATAATAAAAAAAAATCTCACCCTTCAAGGTGACTTGTTGCAAACATGACCTGAGAATATCACATGTAAGACCACATAGCACCTTGAATTCTTGACACCCTCAGCAATAATATTCATGGATATTCCAGGTCAATTGCCTCTTTTAATAGGAAAATGATCTAAGAGGCTTGTCTGCTAGAAAGAAACAACAAATTTATCTGTAGTAAGGGGACTTATTTTTTACTAGGAACAAAGCTACAGAAAGAAACCAGTGAGAAGTTCTCATGAGTATTCACCACAACTGGGGACAGGCCATTAACTGTAAAGGATCTAAGAAGGATCCATTAATATCTGCTCTTCCTTGGTTTTTTTCAAATTTTATATCATCAATGACTACTACAGCTTTTGTTAGAGAAGGTTCTAAATTTACAACACAATATGCAAACAGTTGTCAAGCTTCAAATAGTTTTATACACAATCCCAAGATTCAGCAGAAGTAAATACATACTTTTGAATAGTTTGATCTTTCCTTTTTTTTTTAACTAATTAAAAAGTACTAATTTGGGGGCTGGAGAGGTGGCTTAGTGGTTAAGGCCCTTGTCTGTAAAGCCTAGGGAACCATGTCTGATCTCTCTCAAGATACCACTGGGAAATGCAACTTGGATCATTAGATTTTGCAGGCAAGTACCTTAACCACTGAGCCATCTCTCCAGCCCTACTGTTTATTTATTTGTTTTTAAAGAGCGAGCAAAGAATAATGAGTAGGTGTATAGCTGCGGGGGCCTCCTGCCTGCCCCACTAACCAGCTCTTTGGCATTGGGCAAATTGCCTCTTTACTATGCCTTTTCCTTACCTGTGAAACAGGGCTCATAATAGTGTCTGTTTCATGAAGTTTTCTAAGAGTCAGTGCCTGTTTTCAGGCACTTGGAAAAATGACCAAAATGACATTTAGTAAAAGAGTAATACATTCTTGCTTATATTTTTCAGATTCTCTCCAATATTTCTGTCCTCTTTTTTTTTTTTTTTTTTTTAGTAAGGAGAGCTTTCATTTATTTAAAAAATACTTTTTGTTGTTGTTGTTATTTTGAGGTAGGGTTTCACTCTAGCTCAGGCTGACCTGGAATTCACTACATAGTATCAGGGTGGCCTCGAACTCATGGCGATCTTCCTACCTTTGCCTCCTGAGTGCTGGGATTAAAGGTGTGCACCACCACGTCTGGCTTTAAAAAATATTTTTATTATTTATGTATTTGCAAGTGGGGGTAAGTAAGAGAATATGGGCATGCCAGGGCCTCTTGTGGCTGCAACTGAATTCCAGATGCATGTGTCATTTTGTTCATCTGGCTTTACATGGGTACTGATGAATTGAACCAGAGTCATCAGGCTTTGCAACCAAGTGACTTTAACCACTGAGCAATCTCTCTGGCCCCTCTAACATTTCTTTTAGTAATAACAAAAACCATGTGCAGTCTTACAGCCAAGCAGGACAATATGAGTGCAGATGAGTAAGGTATTATTTATGTCTGTTTCACTTCTGATGTCCTTCTTGGTATGCTAGGTTTTTTTTCCCTTAACCTTTTAAGATTCAGTAACATATGTTAATGTCTTCAGTGAACACAAAACTCCAGTCTGTAATAATTGACAAAATATCTTCATCCTATTTGATTGTTCTCTTCTACATATCTATATTGCTTTACCCTATAGTTCTTTGGGAATTTTACACTTTAATGCTACCATATATTTTTGAATTAATATAGTCCAATAATTTTATTTATTAAGGAAAAGGATCTAAGAGTGTTAGTCCCCAACCTAGTTACAGTAGTTCAAACTACAGATGAAGAAATTAACTATTTAAAAAATTTATTTATTTGTGCATGTGTATATGGGTGCATCAAGATGTCTTGCAAATAATTCCAGTCACATGTGCCCCTTTTGGGCCTGGCCTTACATGGGTGCTAAGGAATTGAACCCAGGCCTAGCATTACATGGGTACTGGGTAATTGAAATCAGGCCAGTGGGTTTTGTAAGCAAGTTCCTTTTATTGCTGAACCATCACCACAGCCCATAGCAATGAACCCTTAAAAAGAATAAATGACTGTGACTGTTCTAAAATCACAGATATTTTAGTGGCTATTTTACTAGCTTCCTGAATGTTCTCTTTTATTCTCATCCAATGAAGCAGCTTATTGTGTAACATAGTAAGCTGTGGGTATATAAATTCAGTTTTCCAATAGCAAGAAGGGTCTCTTGAGATCTTGTCTAGACCACCAATCAGGAATCTTGATTGGAAGCTTTCACCTGATCGGTGAAAGTAAGTAGAAACAGTAAAATGTGAAAGCGTAAACAAAAAAAGCATAGAAACAACAGAGTTTAATATCTCACTACCCTCAGCCTATGCCAGCCTGGACTCTCCCAAATTTTATACGGGATTTTATATTTTACATTTTATCTGAAAGCTCTGATTTACCATTCAACTACAATCCAACTTATAACATCCAATACAGACAGGAAGAGAAGACAGAACAACAAAGCTAAAAACAATGTATTCCCAGGTAAAGTATACAGAGGCTTTCATTTGAACTGGATTGCTATGAGTGAGCTTTAGTTGCAAGGCAACAGGATGACATCTGTGCACAAGAACTTTATCCTGAAAACTGCCACTATTCCCACTAAGGGGCATTGGTTGTGGGAGATTATATGACTCCCTACAGTGTGTGACCTCATAGCCAGATAGAACTTGTATCACATTTCATCAGTAATTCCATTTGTAGAGACAAACATGGAGGGTCTATGTCTCATGGCTCTGGAGGGTCCTTGGTTTCCTAGGAAAAAACGTTCATATTTCAGAGCAAGCACATTTAGTGTCCTAGTGCTAGGCAGTGAAGAGGAGGAAGTTTTTATAATGGGCGCCAACTAGGAATGCAGTCTTTCTTTGCACATTTCTAGGGGAAGAAATGTCTACTATCTTATTTGCTATTCTTTACAGAATACACATTGTGGAAACAGGATGAATTTGACCAGTGAAAAGTTGCCCAAGAACCCCTACTATGCATCAATATCTCAGTATGCTGCCAAGCACCAGAAGTTCTTTCACTGGAAGAGGGAAAAGCCTGGTATAAATCTAGATATGTACTCTTGGTTTGGGAGATATTCTTAGTGAAATTTCATTATATATGCTAGACAAGAAATATGTGTCTTCTTGACTTTAAGGAAGTGGTTAGCTTTATACTTCTTTCAAGCTTTCTGGCAAAAGTTTGAAAACTCTTACTCTGATAGCAAATTATCAGTGGAGAAGTATCACAATTCAGTCCTGACTCTGATTTTACTCTTGAAATTTAAGGATATGCCTCTGGAAAAAAAGAGAAGCCAGATGCCATTTCTGTCAAAAAGAATACCATACCTGGGTGTGGTGGTGCATGCTTTTAATCCCAGCACTTGGGAGGCAGAGATAGGAGGATTGCCTTGAGTTTGAGGCCACATTGAGACTACATAGTGAATTCTAGGTCAGCCTGGGCTAGAGTGAGATCCTACGTAGGGGAAAAAAAAGAATACCACCATGATTTATTTACTCCCAATGGGCATTTAAAGTTATTTGTTCACAGGCTCAAAATATTAAGCTGGTCAGGTTCAGCTCATTTGATTAGAGTTCTATTTATGGGTTAGGGTAAGAATTTATCTTGCCCACAAGGCAGCTTTGCCCAAGACATACACATAGACTAAATGAGAGTGCCTACCTGGCCATGAGCAGGCACAGTCTAAAAATCAATAAATGAGGTGTTTTAAATTTTTTTTTATTTTTGGCTTTTCGAGATAGGGTCTCACTGGTCCAGGCTGACCTGGAATTCACTATATAGTCTCAGGGTGGCCTCCAACTCACAGCAATCCTCCTACCTCTGCCTCCCAAATGCTGGGATTAAAGGCGTGCACCACCCCGGGCTGAGGTTTGTTTTTTTTTTTTTTTTTTTTTTTTTTTAATGATACAAGGTATAGTGTTATATACTGTGATTATGCTTTTGCATAGGTCATGCTTTTTCTTAATTTTAGGCATGAGAACTAGGAAAGAAACTAATATTAACACTGTGTAATGAGTTCTATATTACTACATAAAGAGAGAAGGTTCATACTCTATGGTTAATGAAACTTTTACCTTCCTAAATTAGATCATTACACCCATGCTGATTTGGTGGATAAGGCATTGCAGCTCTTGAAGGAAAGAATAAGAAGAGGGGATGCTCTGGCATATTTTCTAAGAGGCCAACTATATTTTGAAGAGGTACTTTTCTGTCTGTTTCCATTCCCCATAATTTTGTTAGTGAATCTTCATTGTTGTGGTTGTTAGATCAATGGAAGAGCACTTGCTTAGCATGGACAAAGTCCTGGATTCCATCCACAGCCCAAGATAGATAGAAAATAGGGATAGCAGAGGTATCAGATGCTCACAACAACCTTTTTATTAGTTTCAAGTAGGGAAATTCTGAAAAATCACATAGACTATGGTTTTGGCTCTAAGTGTGATACACACCTAACAGAGTGAGCTATCTGTACATTCTTCACAAAGGTCATTTATGTGAGTGATTTTGTTATAAAAATCCATGTTCACATACAAATTAAAAACATGCCGGGCATGGTAGCACATGCCTTTAATCCCAGCACTCAGGAGGCAGAGGTAGGAGGATTGCCGTGAGTTCGAGGCCACCCTGAGAATACTGAGTGAATTTCAGGTCAGCCTGGGCTAGAGTGAGACCCTGCCTTGAAAAACCAAAATAATAATAATTATTTTAAAAATATTTTGCTCTCAATATTTATATAATTTATTATATATTTGAATATTAACAATAATTAAAGGCTCTGATTCTTTGTTCCAAATGTAGCTAGTTTGATTGCTCTATAGCATGAAGAAGTTAGTTCCTTCTTTATCCACATTATGCTTGGGGTAGCCTGGGAGACAGACCTAAGAAAACCTATGTATGCTACCATATTAAGTCCAGTAATAAAGCTTCAATTCCTTACCACCCCAAAGGAAGATTTGAAAAGAGACTGTCCCCAATCTCCCATGATCCATTGGGATTGGGAAGTTACTAATCCATCTTTTACTTTCTTGACAACTTTTTTTTCTGATATGTACTTGTCTTTTTCTTTCTTTCTTTCTTTCTTTCTTTCTTTCTTTCTTTCTTTCTTTCTTTTTTTCTTCTTCTCCTCCTTCTTCTTCTTCTTCTTTTGGACCTTTTAAAATTAAGTATATACTTTGGACATATCATGTGTTGGTACCATCATTTCCCTCCTCCCTGCCCTCATTCCACTGAGGGCCCTCCTCAGTGAGATGGTTGTTATTCCCAATGGAGTTGTGGGTTACACGTTATGAGAACAGCAGTCAGTTATTGGAGTGTGGGGGGCAATGCCTCTGGGTATGCCTCCCAGCCTGTGGCTCTTACATTCTTTCTTCACCCTTTTCTGCAAAATTCCCTGAGCTGTGGTGGGTGTGTTTTAAGTCTACTACAGTGTTGAGCTCTTGGGAGCCTCTGGATCTTTGCTTTGGTGTGTGTTGAGTATCCTCAGTGTCTGTCTCCATCACCCTGGTGCAGGTTGTCATGGCCAACCTTTTGATATTGGTACCTTCATAAGTATTTGTTGAAGCTTCAGCATGCATGTGTTCTCTTGAGACACCATAGTCCAATGGCTAAGAGTGTGGTGACCAATGTGGCTGCACTGTTTGTTAACTGGGTATCCTTGGGCACAAATGACCCATTGGTACTTCAGTTTGATGTTAAGTTAAAATCATAACAAAGTTAAATATTCTCTGGGTTTTACAGGGGTGGTATAAAGAAGCATTAGAACAGTTTGAAGAAATCAAAGAGAAAGATCATCAAGCAACTTACCAGTTAGGAGTGATGTATTATGATGGGCTCGGGACCATTTCAAATGCTGTAAGTTACTGTTCATGGTGTTTCAGATTTCATTGTCAAGCAATTCTTTGATCTAATTAAATTACTTTATAATATCTCTATTTTACATCTTCATAACTACATTTCAGCATTTTAAGAATATTGGTATCATTTTTACATATGTCCATCCTCACCTTCAACTCCAGGCTAGCAGCTTGTCTTCAAAACCTATCCAGACACTTACATAACTATATTCAACTATCAAAAATAATGAGCCTCTTAGCTGTTAAGGCGCCTGCCTCCTAAACCTAAGAACGCTGGTTCCAATCTCCAGCGGTTCCAATCTCCAGGTCCCGCGTTTAGCCAGATGCAAAGTGACACAAAGGCGCAATGCCACACTTGACCACAAGGAGGTGCACACATCTGGATTTCATTCACAGCAGCTGAGAGGCTGCTGGCGCACCCATCTCTATTTGTCTTCCTCTCCCTCTCTGTCTCTATCCAAAAATAAAAATAAAACATAAATAAAATAATGAGCCTTGGGCTGGAGATATGGCTTAGCAGTTAAGGTGCCTGCCTGCTAAGCCTAAGAATGCCCATTTGATTCTCTGGGTCCCACGTTTAGCCAGACGCAAAAAGTGATGCAAGGGCACAATGCTGCACTTGCCCACAAGGGGGTGCATGTGTCTGGAGTTCGTTCACAGCAACTGAGAGGCCATTGGCTCACCCATTTTCTCTCTCTCCCTATCTCTCTCTGTCTCTCACTAATAATAATAATGAGCCTCTTTGTACATAAACTTGAATAATCATCCCCAAATGCTAGAGAAATGTGTATTCTTTCCACTTATTTTCTCTTTGATATTAATAATGAATTAGGGCTCTTTTATCAGTTACTGTCTTATTATTGGAACAAAATTCCCCGCCCAAATAGCTTTAAGGGAGGAGGGGTTTATTTAATGTTAGAGTTCTGAGGGAAATTTCATCACAGCAGGCAGGGAAAGCACGGCATGAATAAGAACTAGCTCACATCATCACAGAAGAGAAGTAATTTGTATGAACCAACCCTGAACATACAGGGGGCTGGACAAATAAACCTCAAGGTTTGCCCCCAATGACACACCTCCTCCAGCAAGGGCCTACCTCTAAAAGGCTCCACTACTTTCCCAAACTGCCACCATCTGGGGACCAAGTACTCAAAACACATGAGCACATAGGAGACATTTCATTAAAACTATCAGTTATACTAAGGAATTTCTTGCATATGGATTTGGCCACTACATTTTTATTTATAGGGTGAACAAATTTGGTGAAATACACATCAGTTGCAACTTCCTGTTCATTGTATACCATTTGTGACTTCTTTGTCTTTTCTGAAACATATAATTCTAGCACTGAATTATTCACTTTGTTGAAGGATAGGGAAGGGCAGAATTCAGATTCCTTTTCTGAGCATGGTTCTCAGAATTATCAATAAAATCTTTGACATGTTAAAATATTTCCTGAAAAGATTATCAATATGTTTTTTCAAACCTAGTGATTTTAAATAAGAGTAGAATTCTGACACACTGTACAAATAGTAAGGACTCTGTCACTCTAAATTTTGAGAGGACAGGTGAGACATAATGCTGTGGGAAATTCAAAAATCTTGGCTGAGAAATGACCTTGTCAGATTGCCATGACTTTTTACAGTTGTACTATTTTGGTCTCTAAAGGTCAATTTGAATTTTTCTCCCACAGGGAATGTGCTTTTTATTTTTTGAATTATTTATTTTATAAGTAACTTTGTAATTATAGACAATAAACCATGATTATTCCCCCACACACTTTTGCCTTCATAACTTCACTCTGCATCATATTCCCTTCCCCTCTCAGTCTCTCTTTTATTTTGATGTCATTATATTTTCCTCCTACTGTACTGGTCTTGTGTAGGTAGTACCAGGCACTGTGAGGTCATGGATATCCAGGCCATTTTGTGTCTAGAAGAGTGCATTGTAAGGAGTCCTACCCTTCCTTTGGTTCTTACTTTTTTTTTTTTTTTTTTGAGGTAGACTCACTCTAGCTCAGGCTGACCTGGAATTCACTCTGTATTCTCAGGATGGCCTTGAACTCACGGTGATCCTTCTACCTCTGCCTCCCGAGTACTGGGATTAAAGGCATATGCCACCATGCCTAGCTGGTTCTTACATTCTTCCCACCACTTCCACAATTGACCCCAAGCCTTGGAAGGTATAATAGAAATGTTTCAGTACTGAGCACTCCTCTGTCACTTCTTCTCGGCACTATAGTGCCTTTTGAGTCATCCCAGAGGTCATTGCCATCTGAAAAGAGAAGTTTTTCTAACCAAAAGTGAGAGTAGCATTAATATATGGGCATGAACATTAAGAGAAGTGCTTACTGGGGAGTTTGGTGAGCATAGTATATACATTTAGCCAGATACCCTAGGGCTCATGACTTGCCCTGTCATAGGTTTTCAGGCATGTGTTCCCTCCTACGGAGCAGGCCTCCAGTTTAATTAGAGAGTGGCTGGTTTCCCCCATAACAGACATGCCACTATTGTACCCGTTGGCTTGTAGTGTCCACTGTCGTTTACTTCCACTGATGACTTCTCTCTTTCTCATGGACCTGCATGCAGTGTAGCTTTCTCCAGCTTTCTGTCAGCTGGTCTACACAGAGGAGGCTTTCAGCTCAGCTCCAGCAAGATTTCTCAGTGACCTTATAGCCCAACCATGTGGAGTCTTCAGTAATAGGGTCTTACCATCTAGTCCTGGTGGAAACCAAGAGCCTTGGCAATGGTCTATAGTGTTAGGGGGTATCAGGGACCTCCTTGGCCAACAACCCACTGGAAGGTATCCCATCTCTGGCACTGAAAATTTTCTAGTAAAAATCTATGGCTCCTGGATGTGCCATTGTCCAAAAAAGTAGGTTTCCATATGACTTATCATACCCTCTTAGATTTTGATTAACCTCCCTCACCCTTCCTTTACTCAATCTCTTCAATTTGAATTTTATTTATTTATTTATTTATTTATTTATTTATTTATTTATTTATTTATTTTTGGTTTTCTGAGGTAGGGTCTCACTCTAGCTCAGGCTGACCTGGAATTCACTATGTAGTCTCAGGGTGGCCTTGAACTCATGGTGATCCTCCTACCTCTGCCTCCTGAGTGCTGGGATTAAAGGCGTGCGCCACCACGCCTGGCCAATTTGAATTTTTGACTTGACTTCTATAATTTACAATATAAGATGTACTTCACTATCATTAGCACCTGACATTTCATAAAATGCTTTCCCTTATTTTTTTTAAAAAAAGTTGCAAAGCTACATGAATATGAATAAAAATTAGAAAATACCAATTTTCTGGAGATATGGCTTAGAGGTTAAGGCACTTGCCTGCAAAGCCTAAGGACCCAGGTTGGATTCCCCAGTACCCACATAAGCCAGATGCAAAATGTGGTACATGTGTCTGGAGTTCATTTGCAGTGGCTAGAGGTCCTGGCATGCCCATTCTGTACCTGCATCCCTTCTCTCAAGTAAATATAAATAAATAAGCCATTAAAAAAGAAAATACAAATAGATTACTTGGAATTCCATTAAATCAGAACATTTACACAATTGTTATGCAGAACATTATACAATCATTGTGCAGGCATTACTATGATGACAGATATATTGCCAAAGAGGGACATCTAAAATTGTTAGGTTAAAATGATATTACAAAATGGTATGGCTAATGTAGTCCTATATTGAAAAATTGACACTTTTATAAGTAATCTAATGGTAACAAAGTATATATAATAGGATGTGAGCTGATCATATGAAAATACTATGCCATCTTATATAAGGGACCTGAGAATCCATGGCATTTGGTACCCATGGAGGGCTGGAAGAAAGCCCTAGGAGATCAAGGGATGACTGTGTGTATGTGCAGTTTTTCTCTCACTGCACAAAGCGTTGCATATGTTGTGAAGTAAAATTTTGAAATTTATTTTTTCAAAGATATTTAGAAATATATATCTCTGTACTGAGCAAAGCTGGACTATCCATATTGGTCTATTAATAATTCCAAAATGTGAAAAGCACACAGGCTTTCCAATCTTGGCTTCATCACTGATTTCAAATCTTGGCTTCACAACTTGCAATATGGTCTGTGAACATTACTTAATATTTATTATGCTTTGTTTCATCACTTGAAAAATTAGGATAAATAAACCTAACTTGGAGATATATCTGCCATTTTTCCCTTCTTTTTGCCATGGCTAACTTTGATAATTGATCATGACTCACAATCCAGCTGAGTCTATACCAACCATTAACAATTTTAACATATGCACTTTGGAGATATTCCCAGTTCAAGCATTGGAGTTGACATAAAATAATACTAATGATCCTAACTCACATAGTTAACAAGACTGATTGATAGTTTGTAAAAACACCTAATACAGGACACATAAAATATTCAATAATTATTGTCCTTTATCTTGTATAAAGCTGTTGATAGGTCCTATGCTTTAGATTCCTAAGACTTTTTTTTTCAAAGTAGGGTCTCACTCTAGTCCAGGCTGACCTGGCATTCACTATGTAGTCTCAGGGTGGCTGTGAACTCACGGTGATTATCCTACCTCTGCCTCCAGAGTGCTGGGATTAAAGGCGTGTGCCACCATGCCCGGCTCCTAAGACTTTTTTTTTTTATAGTTTGCTTTTATAATTGTAGCATCTAATAAAATGAATGATAGAAAATAGAATTTTAATATATAAACATATAGAAATTTTATTGTGTTCCCATTCTATTCATCCTCATTTATGCCCTCTCACCATCATCCATCTACTGAAGACCCTCCTCTTTCAAGATAGTCCTTCCTTTGCTTTGTTGTCTTATTCCATTTGTCAGCCTCTGTTCTTCACATCAAAATGTTGATGGGGGCCTGGAGAGATGGCTTAGCGGTTAAGCACTTGCCTGTGAAGCCTAAGGACCCCAGTTCGAGGCTCGATTCCCCAGTACCCACGTAAGCCAGATGCACTAGGTGGTGCATGCATCTGGAGTTTGTTTGCAGTGGCTGGAGGCCCTGGCATGCCTATTCCCTATGTATCTGCCTCTTTCTCTGTCACTCTCAAATAAATAAATAAATAATAAAAAATAAAAATATTTATGGGCTCAGAGCAGTGCTGGTCTTGTGGGAGTATCGGTAACCACTATGGGGTCATGAATATACCAGTTGTTTCATATCAGGGGGACAGTGCCCCAAAGAACCTCTATGCATGCTGTGGCTCCCATATTCTTTCCACTTCCTCTTCCACAGTGTTCCCAGCCATGGAGGATATGATAGAAATATCATTTAGTATTGATTGAGAAAGACTGATAGCTGGACATGTTTGCACACGCCTTTAATCCCAGCACTTGGGAGGCAGAGGTAGGGGGATCGCCAAGAGTTCAAGGCCATCCTGAGACTACATAGTGAATTCCAGGCCAGCCTGGGCTAGAGCAAGACCCTACCTTGAAAACCCAAAAGAGAAAGAGAGAGAGACTATTCATATTAATATATTTAAGTGTTAGGATTGAGATAGCTGTAGGTGTTAGGCACAAAGGTGGGGTCACAGAAGTTTTATTTGAATGGCTTACACAAGCTGAACTTTACTGATCAGAAGAGCATAAAGGAATGGTGTTTAGATGGAGGAGGAGCAGGAGAGAAGGAATGGTGTTTAGACAGAGGAGGAGCAGGAGGGAAGGAGAGGTTTTTAGATGGAGGAGAAAGAGGAGGGAAGGAATGGTGTTTAGACAGAGGAGGCAACATGAGCAAAATTGGGAAACTGTCCTAAGTAGCAGATATCTTACTTCTCCAGCCATGTCAGTAATGCTGCCTGAAGTAATCATGGGGAACATTACTAGCAAACAGTTGTCCAGTAACTGTGCTGGAGATAACTAGGCAGCTTGGCATGTGAAAGGCATATTTAGGATACTGGGCTTGAACAGTTTTGTCAGTATCTACCCATACACTCTGAGTCTTGTACCACTTAATCCCTCTGACCATTATAGTCTATGAAATACACACACATATACAACACACACAATCAATCAATCATTGAAGTGAAAGGCTTGGGGTTAGTTTAGTGGTAGAACTCTGGGCTAGTATGTGTGAGGTCTTGGTTCCATTGTTATCACTGTAAAAATGAATAAAATAAAATAAAATCAGAAATGTAAATTGATCTGTTAGTTTTATGAATCTTATATGGTCTTCAAATAATAAAGTGGTCTTTAGGGGATATTAAAATTCATTCTTAAAAACATTTTAAATAAAACTATTCACCAGCAAGATGAATAGTTGAAAACTATAAGATTATTATAGTCAGGTAGTGAAGTATTTAAGCATCACATTTAAATATCTGGCAAAAAATTAGTCTCAAGTAATTCATCCTATCTAGATTTGACTTATTAAATAATATTGTTTACAAATGCAGGAAAAGACTAAGTATCATTTTATTCATGTGATTTTCTTGATATGCTAGAATGTCAAGAACTTATTGTTTTATATCAATATTAGGTTGTTATAAAATCCAGTGTGCCTTTAAAAAACATAATCAAGGGCTGGAGAGATGGCTTAGCAGTTAAGGCGCCTGCCTCCTAAGCCTAAGAACGCTGGTTCGTTTAGCCAGATGCAAAGTAATGCAAAGGGTACACGCATCTGGATTTCATTCACAGCAGTTGAGAGACTGCTGGCGCGCCCATCTCTATCTGTCTCCCTCTCCCTCTCTCTCTCTGTGTCTCTTTAAAAAAAAAAAATAATCAACAAGTCTCAGTCTTTTCAGATGTTCATTTTGTGAGCATCTCTGGTATTTATCAGTATTACAATGAATTAGTCAGTGGCTGCTAACACTAATTGGGAATTAGAACAGCAGAAGAGAACTAAGAGGGAAAGTATGAGATACTATTATTCCTTCATGAGATAACGTGGTGGAAAAAATATAACCATTACTCAGACACACTTACCATGAAACTTCCTATGTCTCTTTCTTTCTGTCTTCTGCTAGAATGAAAAATTATTTCAAAATATTGGTTTTACATTTATTTTCATTTTCAGACTCAGTTGTCCCCTATTTACATTTAAATAGTATCAAGGCTGAACCATCACACAAATTATAGCATTATTTAACATGACATATAGAAATATGTGCTCAGAAAATTGTAGTAATGGTAGGATAATATTCATACCTTTCTTTTCTCACCCATTATTATAATACTTAACCAGCATGAGCACTTTAAAAGGGCTGTTTAGGTGGGAAGAATGAAGGATATGAAAATATCTTGGATTTTACAATATCATTATTTTTTCTAAAGCTGTTTGGAAGTTTGTTTCTGATGGATTTTGAGGGGGATCTTTTGTTAGTGGTTAGCATGTTCTATGCTTTCTTTGTGACTATATAGATGCCATGTGAAGGTTAGCATTTGGATATACATTATTACTGAGCTCACTTAATGAACACATCCCTGAAGAAAAGAAAGTATTTGTTATGAGCTTATGACTATACCCTAAGAACTATGAAAGAAAGTAACTGGTAATTTCTAATTGATGTTATAAACTGTTGATTCAGAATAAAGAGGTACAAGATAGGAAGCAGGGAATAAAAAAGAAATACATGTTGACACTTCCTTCCAGAAAGTATAAAGTTAAGATTTCTTATATTGCATAGCTCCTGGGAGCACCTGCTCAGCAGATGTACTGTCATACATTCTTCCCTTATCTTCAGCCCCCAAAATGCAGAACATGTATCCCCATTATGCATAGGTTTGTGACCTGACATATTGTGTTCAACATGGACACTATATAGTATTGGAAAAATTTAAGTAAATTTTGAGTAAATTTAAGTAAAACTAAAAACTGGGGTTTTCGTTTGTTCTTTTCCTTTGCGGAAGGAAAAAGGAGTGGAATATATGAAGAAAATTCTTGATTCTCCATGTCCCAAATCGAGACACTTAAAGTTTGCTGCTGCTTACAATCTTGGAAGAGCTTACTATGAAGGAAAAGGTGTTAAACGATCTGATGAAGAAGCTGAAAGGTAATCTCACCTGAAAAGATTTTGTTGCTAAAATGCTGAAACCAAAATTAACTTGCCTTGCTTGTTTTTTCAGACTATGGCTTTTTGCTGCAGACAATGGAAACCCAAAAGCTAGTGTGAAGGCTCAAAGCATTCTAGGATTATACTATTCAACAAAAGAACCCAAAGAGTTAGAGAAGGTAACAGTTCCCTCCTTCCCTCCTCTTTATACAAACATAACACACACAACTTTCTTCTTGTGCTGGGGTCAAACTTCAGGCCCTGTATGTGCTAGGCAAGCACTCTAGTGCTGAGCTGCATCCTCAGCCCTCCCCTTTTAAATTCTGGCATTTTAATTAAATATGATTTCCTCTTTCTTTTTGGAGAAGACAGTGAGGGAATTAATGAATGATCTTAATATCTCTTATATTTCCTTAAAAATGTAAAGAAACATATAATTTAAGGTCTTGTGATAGACTGTTGCTGTGACAAACACCTGAGAGAGCAGCTTATGAGGAGGAAAGATGTATTTTGGCTTAAAGTTTATGGTTAGTGGCTCCATTGCTGAAGGCCTATAGAGAAGCAGAACATTACGGTAGCAATAGTATGTGGCTGAGCAAAGTTGCTCTCTTCATGGTGGCCAGGAAATAGAAATAAAAAGAATGCCTGCAATAGTGGGCCTCCTCCAGCTTCCCTTGTCATTCTATCCTTGCCCGCAGTCTATCAAATGGATGGTGTCACCCACTCAAGTACATCTTCCCTCCTTAATCTTTGGAACCTTCTCCAGACACACTCAAAGTGTTGTTATCATAGCATATCTCAATCCAATGCAGTTGACAATCAAGATTAATCATCTGAAGATCTCAAAGCTGGGCTGGAGGGATGGGTTAGTGGCTAAGGCATTTGCCTGCAAAGCCAAAGGACCCAGGTTTGATTCCCCAGGATCCGCATTAGCCAGATGCACAAGGGAGATCACGTGTCTGGAGTTCATTTACTGTAGCTGGAGGCCCTGGCATGCCCATTCTCTCTCTCTCCCTCTTCTCTGTCAAATAAATAAATAAATAAATAAATAAATAAATAAATAAATAAATAATTAAAGATCTCAATGCTTATTCCATACCTTGTACTGATGTATGGAAGTTGCCTTCCTGCCTGATCCAAAGGAGACCATGGATGTGAAAATATTTTATATACCAGTGTAAAAACAAAATGAAAGAGAATATCCATGAAATTATGGCCAAATTCTTTTTTAAGTATTTGATTTGAAGAAATAATACATGACATTGATAAGTAAAATATACTAAGAATCAAAAGTTAAAGACATTATATTTCTGTGAATATATAATCTCATCATGAATGACTGGAAGATTTTCCAAGAAATCCTCCAGGGTGAAAGACTTGTAAGACTAAGTCCTACTTGTTAGAGGAAAGTTAGTGGCAAATAGTAAGTGGTAGATAAGTGCTAAGACTGCCTCAAATAACCAAGCTGCCACTTGGAAATAATTGTTTAAACAAAGTTCAAATTTATAGCGGTTGAGTACAGGGCTTTGCTGTCTTTGATCTTGGCAGCCTGCATCTCAGAGATCTACTTGGCGCTTTGTTGTAGATAGAATGTGAAATGATCCCTACATACTCAGTATTTGAACAGCCAGTCCTCAGCTGTTGGCACTGATATTTTTTTGGGGGGAGGATGCAGAACCTTTAGGAGGAACCAGAGGTTTTATAGCTTAGTCTTACTTCCTGTCTGCCCTGTGGAGGAAATGTGACCAGCTACCTCATTTTCCTGTTGCCATGCCTTACTCATCATAACAGACTTTTTTAAAAAAATTTTTTAAAGTTATTTGTTTGAGAGAGAGAGAGACAGAGAGAATGGGCATGCCAGGGCCTCCAATCACTGCAAATGAACTCCAGGTGCATGCACCACCTTGTGCATCTGGTTTATGTGGGTCCTGGGGAACCGAACCTGGGTCCTTTGGCTTTGCAGGCAAATGCCTTAACTGCTAAGCCATCCCTCCAGCCCCATAACAGACTTCTTAAACTGTGTGCCAAAATAAGGCTGGATTCCTTGAGTTGCTTTTTAGAAGGACTTGGTCACACCAACAGGAAAACTAATATAAGCTCTAAGCTTTTCTTTAGCATCAGCAGCAGTTTCCTCCTGACTGTGCCTCCTTATAGAAGTGCCTCTGAGACTTTTTCTTAGTTCCTATTTCACAACTTCTCCATCTTAACTCTGGCAAATTTGGAAGGTCTTGAAGTCCAAGACAGCTGATGCATCTCTGCCAAGAATGCTCTGCTACATGTGAGTAGACATGAGGAACTCTTCCGGCATTCATCACCAATGGAAAACACAATCCAGGAGCAATTCCTGTAGGACTACTTCCCAGAGATGGATAGTATAATCTTATTTTTTTCTTTCTGGTGTTACCTTGTAATTTCCTCTGGATGACATTATGCTTCCTTAGGCATTTTATTGGCATTCAGAAGCTTGTGGCAATGGAAATCTGGAGTCACAGGGTGCGCTTGGTATCATGTACTTTCACGGACAAGGCATCCGCCAGGACACCCAAGCTGCCCTACATTGCTTGCGAGAAGCAGCAGAGCGTGGAAATGTCTATGCACAAGGGATTCTTGTGGAGTATTACTACAAGATGAAATTCTTTACGAAGTGTGTTGCATTTTCCAAAAGGTGACTACTGTAGTTTGTTTCATATGGGGCTGTATCCTTGGGAGGGGAACGATGCTGTATCCCCACAAGGTCCCCAGAGGCTGTGTGCAGCCTCCTATCCAGGGACTTAGTCTTATTTGTGGAGGGGCCCTCATGACTGAATCATCTCCTAAATGTCTTAACACTGTCACGTTGACAACACATGAATTTTTCAGGGGACATATGCAAACGACAGCATGATTTGAATAATGAGATGATGGAGGCAGTGTATTAGATGTCCTGTGCTCTATCTCTTCTGACAGAACTTTCTGCCATGTTGGAATGATGGTGACTGAACACCTGAAATGTTCCAATGCAACTTAGGACACAACTTTTTTTTTATTGACAACTTCAATTGTAGACAATATCCCATGGTACTTCCCTCCCTCCCCCCACTTTCCCCTTTGAAACTTCACTCTCCATCATATCCCCTCCCCCTCTGTTTTTTTTTTCAACTTTTTTTTTTCAGATGATCTCTCATGTAGCCCAGGTTGGCCTCAAACTCATTATGTAACAGAGGATGACCTTAAATTTATTTTCCTGACTTCCTCTCCTGAGTATTGGAATTATAGGCTCGTGCCACCATGCCTGGTTTTACATAGCACTAGGGATCAAACCTAGGGCTTCATGCATGTTAGGCAGACACTCTACCAACTGAGATACATCTCTAGTCCTTAACTTTTAAATTCGATTTAATTTTATTTAAATATCTAGGATGGCTAGTGATTACTGTGTTGGATAGCACAATTCTGTAACATTCATCTTAGTGATGTCAGTGTTATTAATTCAAGCAAGTTTAACTTTATAAAATATCAGCTCCTTTATTTTCAAGAATAAAATACTTTTATAACAGAAAATTTATATAAAATACTTAACAGGTTGACACATTAGAAATAAATGTCTATTACTTTTTTTGTTTTTTTTTTTTTTTTGAGATAGGGTCTCATTCTAGCCCAGACTGACCTGGAATTCACTATGTAGTCTCAGGCTGGCCTCGAACTCACAGTGATCCTCTACCTCTGCCTCCTGAGTGCTGGGATTAAAGGCCTATGTCACCCATGCCCAATTTAGAATTGTTTTAATTTCTCTCTGTATTCCTCAGTCATGCAGATCTATTAGTGCAGAATCAAAATATACCTTCACGATTGTCAGGTGATACTAGTTCAAAGATTTATACTCACATCTTATAAATCACGCAAGTCTCATAGTTTCCCACACTTATTCACCCATCCATTACATAGCAGTATGCCAGGAGTACCAAATCTGAACCATCTTATCAGACTATGGGTCTGCTGAAGTTTTCAGTCAGTGATCCAGAAAGATGAAGGCAGGAAGGAGCTGCTCTTCCCTTTCTCTCTCCAATATGTTAGCTTCTCGGCAGCAGCCACTGAAAAGAATAACCTCCAATGTACCCAATGTCCACCCTGGTTTGAACAGATCTTTAAAATCTTCAGAGCTTTCCATTATTTTCCATATTCATATTCTCCTTAATAGTGGTTAACATGGACTTGACAAAAAAACATTCATTTTCACATAATTCTCCATATTTGTGCCTGGATTACAGAGGCTGACTTATTTTTTTATTGCACATGTTTTTAAGATAGCTATGCTACTTTCTTAAAGTGTTAAAGTGGCCCTGTGTGACTACTATCCAGATTGAAAGTTAATGTTGTTAGATGTTATGTTATAGAACTCCTTTCCTTAATTCAGTTTTCCCTATGGTGTTAAGATTAAAATATTAACATCCTAAGAACAACCTGTTTTCTAAAAGCTAAGTCCAGTGAACATGTTTCCACAGTGAAGCTGCAAACTAGCCTGCCAGTTCATCTTTCCCTATATTTGTGGATTACTTTACATTAACACTTTACCACACAGCAAACTTAGTTATCAAAGAGGTTACAGACATCACTTTGAGCATAAAATTTATACATTTTGCTTTATGAAAATGTAAACCCATAGCTTAGTCTTATATTTTCACAATTTAACATCTCCTCAGGATTGCTGACTATGATGAGATTCACGACGTCCTCATGATATCCCAGATCACAGACTGTCTCCCGGAGTTCATCACCAGAGGCATGGCCATGGCAGCCTTCTACCATGCACGGTGTCTTCAGCTTGGTTTAGGCATCACAAAAGATGAAAAAACAGCTAAATTATATTATTCTAAAGTAAGCTTTGGAACAAATACAAATTTACCTAAATAAGAGTGGCTGGGGTTTTCCATGAGAACTAACAACTTAGTGGCTATTGTTTTTTTTCGAATCACTGTGCAGATAACCTGTCTACAGGCTATACAGACTGTACTCAATTCTGATAAATTCATTTTTAAAATTATGAACTTCACTGTATGAACACATTGCATGTTGGTCATATTCCCATCTGGTTATACTCATATCCCCTTCTCCCCGCCC
Source organism: Orientallactaga sibirica (assembly GCA_036365145.1). Classification (NCBI taxonomy): domain Eukaryota; kingdom Metazoa; phylum Chordata; class Mammalia; order Rodentia; family Dipodidae; genus Orientallactaga; species Orientallactaga sibirica. The sequence continues at coordinate 11,462,010 of JAEOAD010000030.1, read as the reverse complement.
CCATTGCATTGAGGACTCTCCCAGTGGAGTTATTCACGTGGGGTCATGAATACATCAGACAGTCTCTGTGGGGGAGGGGACAGCGCCTCACAGTACTCCTTCCCACCCTGTGGCTCTTAAAATCTTTCCGCCCCCTCTTCCTCAATGTTCCCTGAGTCTTGGCTGGTGTATTGTAAGACTACTTTAGTGTTAAGCTCTCTACAACCTCTGAATTTCTGCTTGATGAGTTTTGAGTGTCCTCAGTGTCTATCTCTATCTCCCTGGAGCTGGTTGTCAGGCCAGCAGTCATGTTTAAATTGCCACTTCTGTACTGTCTTCTAGCAGAGGTGATAGAGGTGACTCATCTCTTGCCAGGAAGTTGGCTATCTTGTAGTATTGATGGATCCTGGTTTTCCCTAGTATTTGTTGCCATCTTTGTAATTAGCGTGATTTAGCTCTGATGATAAAATGTCCTATTTTGATGCAACTTATTTTCTTCAACTCTGTTTTCATCTGTAGCCAAAGGCCTAGTACCAAGACCTTAAGATAAAAAAGCTCATGTTTTCACCCAGAAATCATGAAAACCTATTATTATACATATACATATGTATAATATATATAGTCTTCATTCTAATATATTAATTAAATGCAGAATTTGGGGGGGGTTCTTAAAAATGAGGGCTGAGGAGATAGCTCATTCTGTAAAGTGCTTGCTGTGTGGAACCTGAGTTTGATCTCCAGAATTAATGTGAGAAATGCTGAGTGCAGTGTTTCACACTTGTAATCCCAGCACTGGGGAGGCGCAGATGGAAGGACACCTGGGGCTTGCTGGCCAGCAATTCTAGATTCCTTGGCAAGCTCCAGACCAATGAGAATCTACCTCAAAAACAGTGGATGACATTCCTGAGGAACACCTGAAGTTGCTCTCTGGCCTCCACATGCATGTGCATATATGTACACTGCCCTCCCCCCCCCATGCATACCAAAAAAAAGAAAAAATAAAATCCTTTAAGGAACATTTTACTACACTTAAATGTTTTATAAGTTTGAGATTGATCAGTTACCATTTCATATTTTAATGCAAGCGATGAAAGCAACTATTAGATGGATTTTGGGGTTTATTGTGAATAGTAACTATAAAAGCATTTTTCAAAAAGAAAATAATTTTTTGAGGCAGGATATTGCTATGTAGTCCAGGTTGACATGAAACTCCTGCTAACCCTGCTGCCTCAGCCTTCTAAGTTCTGGGATTCCAGGCTGGTGCCACCATGCCCAGCAGCGTTACAAGGAACTATGTAATGCAGGAACAAGACAAGAAACAATATCATAAGTCTGCAGTCTGATATTATAGAACTGGTTCCTGAACTTGTTTGCATATTAAAATCACCTGGAAAAAGTCATCTAGGAATGCCACATTCCAAGGCTTATTTAGAAGAATTAAATCAGACTGTGAGAGTGGGATACTACCATACTTGTCAAAGCTCCCTGTTGCAGCTACCTTCTCATTGATGAGACAAAACACCCAACCACAAGAAGTTGGATGGGTGGAAGAGATTTATTTTGGCTTATAGGTTTTTTTTTTTTTTTTTGGAGAGAGACACAGACAGATAGAGATGGTCACGCCAGCAGCCTTTCAGCTGCTGCAAACAAATCCAGATGTGTGCGCCCCCTTGTGGTCAAGAGCGGCATTGCGCCCTTGCGTTACTTTGCATCTGGCTAAATGTGGGACCTGGAGATTGGAACCGCTGGAGAGTGGAACCGGCATTCTTTAGGCTTAGGAGGTAGGCGCCTTAACCACTAAGCAATCTCTCCAGCCCTTGGCTTATAGTTTTTGAGGGTAAACTTCATGATGGCGAGGGAAAGGACAGCATGAGCAGAGGCTGGATATCACCTCCTTGCTACAGCAATGAAAAACAGCAGCAGACGAGTGTGTTGAGCTCTGGCAAGGAGGAGCGGGCTATAACATCCCTAGACCACCCCTAACAACACATATTCTCTAGCAAGACTCCACCTCCCAAATTACCAAGCATTCAAAACATAGGAGTTTTTAGGGGGATATCTAATTCAAACCACCACAATCCCTAAGAGAGTCTAATATTCAGACAAGTTTGAGAACCTTGAATTATTCTGTATGAAATTTAAAACTGCAAAGTGTCAAAACCGTATTTGCACATAAATATAACCTAGTTCACAACCAAATACAACTGACCATGGCACATTTACAACCTCACCATCCTACTGATGTACTGAATGTGAACAAGGTTATCTTTGTTAACTTCCTAAAAATTTAAATGCTTCCTGCATGAGACCAAATTCAATGACAGTGTTTTAGAGAAGGCAAGGCAGTAAGATGAGTAGCCACAGACTCAAGGCCAGGAGCCTTATCCAGGTCTCAGCCTGCTATCAGGCTAAGAGCCTTTGCTAATAACTTTTCCCCTCTTATACATTCTTCTATACAGTAAATTAAGGGAAATTTCACCTTAATACAAGGTTGTTCTAATGTAATGTTTAGAAAACAAATACAAAAGATCTCTTCATAAGGTAATGACATCCCACCAGTAACAACAAACAAATACCTTGTTCTGGGTACTAAAGAGACAATTTCTGCTCAGAAAGGGGTTTGTATTGAGTAACTGCAGATGATCTGCCAGCACTTCTAGAAATCATGCACTCATCACTACTTACTTTAGGCATAATAAAACTACATATATTTCAAAATAAAATTACTATACATTCTGCTGTTCACATAATGATATAATAATAAGCTTGAGGCTAACTTTTTCTCTTTTTAAAAAATAATTTTTATTTATTTATTTATTTGAGAGAGAGAGAGATACAGAAATAGGCAGGTAGAGAGAGAGAGAGAGAATGGGCACGCCAGGGCCTCCAGCCACTGCAAACGAACTCCAGATGTGTGTGCCCCCCTTGTGCATCTGGCTTACGTGGGTCCTGGAGAATCGAGCCTTGAACCGGGATCCTTAGGCTTCAAAGGCAAGCGTTTAACCGCTAAGCCATCTCTCCAGCCCGAGGCTAACTTTTAATGCTTCTCATTTCAATTATTCTTTTTGTTAATTCTGAATATACAGTGTTCCTATCAATACTTAAATTCCTTTTATTCTTGTCCTTGAAACAGTTTTACCTTTTTCAAAGAATAACATGGTTATTTTGAGTTTGCTCTATTTCACACATGTTAACACTCCCTTATTTCTAGTAGGAAATCAAAAAATATAAAGTATCTTAAATAAGAAGTTCCCTTGAGGTGCTAGAGAGATCAGTGGCTAAAGGCACTTGCTAGCAAAGTCTGATGGCCTGAGTTCAATTCCCCAGAACCCACGTAAAACCAGATGCACAAAAGTAGTGCATGTGGGTCCACTGTGGGTGAGGGGGCGGAAAGAATGTAAGAGCCAAAGGAAGAGTAGGACCCCTTACAACGTGCTCCTCCAGACACAAAATGGCCTTGATATCCATGACCTCACAGTGCCTGACACTACCTACACATGACCATCATAATAGGAGGAAAAGATCATGACATCAAACTGAGAAGAGAGACTGATTAAGAGAGGGAGGGCATATGATGGAGAGTGAAGTTTCAAAGGGGAAAGTGGGGGGAGGGAGGGAAGTACCAAGGGATATTGCCTACAATTAAAGAAGTTGTCAATTAAAAAAAAGGGTGTGTAGAGTTAGTTCATTTGTAGTGCCTCTAGGCCCTGACATGCCCATTTTCATTCATATTCTCTCTCTTAGCAAATAAATACATTTTTTAAATTTTTTATATTTTATTTATTTGAGAGAGAGAAAAAAAGGTAGAGAGAGAGGGAGATAGAGAAAGAATGGGCACACCAGGGCCTCCAGCTACTGCAAGTGAACTCCAGATGCATGCTCCCCCTTGTGCATCTGGTTTATGTGGGTCCTGGAGAATTGAACTGGGATTCTTTGGCTTTGCAGGCAAATGCCTTAACTGCTAAGCCATCTCTCAAGCCCTCAAATAAAAAAAAATTAAAGAAATAAATTCCTTTGAGAACTAATGTAAATTCAGAGGTAGAGGCTTGCTTAACATGTTCAAAGCCCTGGCTTCAATCCTCAGCACCATATATAGAAAAGAAATTCCATTGAAATGCATTGTACTTTACTATTCTTTTTAAAAATATTTATTTATTTATTTATTTATTTATTTATCTATATGAGAGTGAAAGAGAGGAGGAGGAGAAGTAGATGAAGAAGTAGAAGTAGTATGGGCATGCCAAGGCTACTGCAAATGAACTCCAGACACATGTGTCACTTTGTACACCTGGTTTTATATAGTACTGGAGAATTAACACCAGGCCGTCAGGCTTTGCAACCAAATGTCTTAACCACTGTGGCATCTCTCCAGCCCTATACTTTACTATTTTTGAAAACAGATTTTGGGGCTATAGAGATAGCTCAGTGGTTAAGGAGCTTGCCTGTAAAGCCTACCAACACAGGTTTGATTCCCCAGAATCCACGTAAAACCAGATGCACAAAGTGGCACATGCAATTAGAGTTTGCAGTGGCTGGAGGTCCTGGCACACCTAATCTGTTTCTCTTCTCTCTATGCATGCAGATAAATGAAAAAAATATTTTAAAAAAGATTTTATAATAGAATACCCAAACAACGAGACTATATCTAAATACCTGACTCTATCTTCTTTGACTTTTAGGCTTGTCGTCTGAATCCTACATTAGCAGATGAACTACACTGCTTACTTATTCGTCAGAGAATTTAGACCACAATGCATTCCAACAAAGACCATCAATCCTAACATCATGCAATGTATGTCTAACCAGCTATGTCTGTTAAATTCATTGTATCCCATTGCATTATTTGGGGTAATTTCACAAATGATATGTTAACTTTCATTCTTGAATTTGCAATCTGTGATTTTTACAACTGAAACCTAGCCATAAGATCAAATCTGACACCATTCCATGAAGCATCTTTCTGCTTTCCTAAATGCAGTGTCAAAAATGACTTAGCACAGACTGAGCTTAATAAGTTCCTGAATATAAATGCTACCAAGTTACTTACAATCTTCATTTGAAAGTTTAATTCTTTAAATTTTCTTTGGCTTCTACATAGTTTGTGAATTTTGATTAACACATTGTTAATTAATTTTTTTTTGTTTGTTTCAGTCACCTAAAAATGTTTACAAAATTCAATCAGGGCCAATGAAATTTATAGAATTAGAACATCAAATGGTTTCTGAAAAATGTATATAGTGTATTTACAAGTTTCTATAAATAATTAGCTAATTTGTTAAACATTTTAAAATATAGGTTTAAGACATTATTTAGAATTTTGCACCTTCAAATTTACCCTCAACATACTCCTAGTAAATAGTCATAAGATTAGGAGAAGCAAAATGTTATTTTTTTTTTCCCTTTGTGAACTCATTTTCTGCATTTAAAAACTCTTAGAAACATTTCAGTACAAGATAAAACATGAAAAAACTTCACTGAAATCATTCACAATGCAAGAACATCATCTAATAATTGCTTTGTAAGTCAACCTGACAAAGTTTATTTACAAAGGATTTAAATTTTTTTAGATTAGCACATGAAGTAATGACTTCATCATGGCATCTTCACTGTCATTTACTTTCTTATTTGTTTGTTCCCCACTGCCCTCCTCTGTGCTCCCTGCCCCTACAGCTGGTGCCCTTTCTCCAGTTTGATGCTTTTACTTTACCACATCAATCCCATTACCCTATTTCTCATCTCCCTTAGGATCTCTTCCTCTGTGATCCTTTCTAGTTTCATAACCTACCCACACACATGTATAAACACACACACACACACAAATTCTAAATCTATGTCCCACATATAAGAAAAAACATGTTACTCGTGTTTCTGAATCTGGCTTATTTTGCTTAACATGATTTCCCTTTCCATCAATTTTCCTGAAATGTCATGATTTCAATTTTCATTATGGCTGCATAAAACTCTATTTTGTATATGCACCACATTTGCTTTATACAATGCTGGTTCCATTTCCTGACTGTTGTGTATAATGCAGCAATAAACATGGATGTGCAAGCATCTCTGTGGTAGGACTTAGTCCTTTTGACTATATTTCCAGGAGTGGTATAGCTGGGTCATATAGTAGGTTTGTTATTCATTCATTCATTCATTGACATCTCCATAATGATTTCTGTAGTGGTTGCACAAGTTTTCCTCTTTCCCTACATCCTCATCAGAATTTGTAATTTGTTTTAAATCTAGGTTCCAACTTGAGGGTCTGAAACCACCTGAGTTTTCCCAGAACCCACATAAAAAGCTGCACATGCACATCCCATGCCCATCTATAAACAGTCTGTGAGGCTGGAGGCCAGAAAATTGCTGCAACTCACTGACTGATATGGCAGCTATGGGCTGAGGAGAAACTGTCAAGGAAGTGCATGGATGAGCAATAGAGAAGGGTATCAAAAGTTTTCTTCTACTTTCTGCATGTGCACAGAGCCTGTATATCTACACACATGTGTACACCATACCATATGTAACTCTACACACACACACACACTCTCTCTCTCTCTCTCTCTCTCATATGCAAAAAAAAAAAAAAAAAAAAAACGGGTCTGTTAGGAGTAATAGTTAGAAGTAAAAATGGGGCACTCACTAAGCAGCAACAAGATCACTATGGAGACCAGAGACTGACCAGGGACCAGCTTGCACACTGATATGCAAATGAACTAACCCTAAGGTGGCTATCAACAGCCAGGATGACTGAGGAAAAACTGGGTATAAAACCCCAGCAAAAGCTCAGAAAATTGTCACTCAATTCAGAGAGCAGGACCCGGACCCCTGACCCCAAGGGCCAAGTAACATGGAGCATGTGAGTGCTCCAGGGAGTTAGGCTAGTTGAGAGAATAAAGGAGAAAAGGGACCTGCTTAATTAACATGCATGAAGAGTGAATAAAGTGTGGCAACTGAATTAACATAATCCACCTCTTGACTAATGAGTTTAGCACTCATCTACAGGTCTCTGGTTTTGGTGGTGGCAGGTCTATAATCCCAGCATTTGGGAGATGGGGGTAGAGGAATGAGGAACTCAAGGCAAGCCTTGGTAACATACTGAGTTCAAGGCTAGCCTGGGCTTATATATAGCACCTTGTCTAAAAACAAACATAAAAATACTACAGGACTCAAACTGGGTGTGGTGGTTTACACCTATAATACCAGCTACTTGGAAGCTGAGAAAGGAGGACCATAAACTCACGGCCAGCCTGTCTCAAAATGAATTTAAAAAAATGTAAAAGTGATGGTCACTATGTAGGCTGGTAGCAGAGTACTTGCCTAGCATAAAGAAGGCCCTGGGTTCCATATCCAGTACAGGAAAAGAAAAGAAAAGAAAAGAAAAGAAAAGAAAAGAAAAGAAAAGAAAAGAAAAGAAAAGAAAAGAAAAGAAAAGAAAAGCAAGTCTCAGGGTTGGGGTTGTAGCCTAGGGTTAGAAAATTTACCTCAAGCTGGACATGGTGGCGCATGCCTTTAATCCCAGTGAGTTCGAGGCCACCCTGACACTCCAGGTCAGCCTGAGCTAGAGTGAGACCCTACCTAGGGGGAAAAAAAAAGAAAGAAAATTTACCTCACTTTATATAGGGTTTGATCCACAACAATGAAAACAATTAAATTAAAATTTAAAAATCAAGTCAAAACTTTCTTATGCATAGTACAAATTTAACATCCAGAGTTTAAATAACAGCATAAAACTGACACTTCCATTCCTTGTTGTATGAGTACTTTAGGTTTGGCAACTTCACATTATTTCTCTTCCCTGAATCTGTTTTAAATTTCAATATTCCTCTAAAGGACAATTCTTAAGCATCTAAATAGCCAACTTTTTCCCCCCAAAGTCTTGCATTATCTTTTTGGTTTGAAAGAAAGGGTCAAAGAGCTGTAACTAGAATCTCAGTAATAAAATTTGGTGTACAAAGTTTGAATCATTTATTTTCAGAACTTGTTTCTTATCAAGAACTTGTCAATTATGACCTATCAATATGATTGCCTATACCATTTGAATACTTTTAATATTTTTGTTTTATGGTCTGGATTTTTACCTTTAATTTTGGTCTAAGCATTTCTGGGGACTAGAGAGTGGATAGTGTTATCTTACCTCATAAGAAATGGATTCAGTGATTTATCCCCACCCCCACTACCAATAACAAAATCTAGACTCTGCCCCTAACCTAACATTCTTGTAATCCCCAAGACTTGATGATATCACCAAGAATTTCTATTTTGAAGTAACTTCCTTCCTCTTTCCATATTCATTCGTCCAAGGCTCAGCTCATATCTCACCTCCCTAATGCCTCATTTCAAGCACTAAGACCCATATATTTCACATATGTTGTGTTTGGACCCAGCAAGCTTTACACATTCTTCCAGAAGCACATAGGTGGACAAAGTTTCTTATGAAAAAAGGCACTCACTAAATATTTGTACAGCCCGAAGTATTCCAACTTCTCTGAGATGCATCTTTAACATCACTGAGCACTTGGATTTATTTTTATATTTTATTGCTCAAATGCTTCAAACTATGGGAAATCTTTGGTAAAAATAAAAACAATAAAATTTTCACAACAGCTTTACACAAAGCATAGCACAACAATGTTCTTCAATGCACATGAAATAATATAGGAATGTTCAGAATCCTCAGTGAGGAAATTAACTGTACAATATTCATAGTTCATTTCAAAACAAAACTTTTTCATAAATATTTAAAATATTTTCTAAGTTCTTAACACATATCAACATTTGTATTTCAACCAATTTGTTGAGCTTTAAAGTATCTATTGTATTCAAATAAAAATCAATGTTGCCTACTAGAGCATCAAGTCCCCTCCCCCCAATTCTGCTTATTTCACATAAATCTAGAGGGAGGTAATGAAAATGAAAATTGATATAGTTAGGCCCTCTGTGGAAAAGAGGGAAATGTTTCATGTCTATTATTACACAGACATTTCTCTGGTGGTTGATTTGTGCAGTCTCAAACTTGACCAGCTTTGAGTTGATCTAAATGAGTCCTCAGCTCAGGACATAGTTCAGTTAGCAGCAGCTCCATCAGCACCTGCACAAGGAAGAAGAGAAAGAAGAAGGGTGCACACAAATACATACACGTACACAAAATGAGTAGGAAACAGCTTGCAGAAATAAGAAAACTAAGCAGCCAAGCAAAAATGTTGAGTCAGAAGTCAATAGACAGCAGGTGTGTGAGAATGAAACTACAGCACTCAGTGGGGTATTTGTATTCATTGAGTAAAAGTAAAGAAAATGGAGTATCTGAGAGTATGCAGAATTAAATATTATCCCAATAAGTGAACAGAAATATGAAATCCAAGAAACAGCCAATCTTCTGATAGGTAGATTTCAATTTACTCACATATAACAGATGCTTGTTGGCTCTAGTTTCTTGAAGGGCTTTGAATATTTTTATTATACCATGGCGTGCATTTTGTTGCCCAACAAGGCTCTGAAGTGTATCTGAAAAGAAAAAAAAAAGATTTTGGCATTTGTTTTATTGCACTGCTGAGAGGTGAACTCAAGGCCTTGTACATGCTAGAATAGTGCTCTACCACTGAGCTACTTCCTGAGCCCAGAAAAAACTAAGTTTCTGTTCTAAGTTGCTATTGATAAAGTGCACAGGACATATTACATAATGCATAGTAAATAAAGACACTGAGTCATGAGAATCAAGAGTGTTCAGCTCTCTGAAATGTTTAAAAAGAAAATTTCATTAGAATTTTTAACATAAGGCATTTATACAAGCTACAATTTCAGTGTGTTGCTACTACTAGTTTCAGCAATTAAAACAGATATTTAAATGTATTTCTAAAATTTTATAGTACACTTTAGCTTGATATTAAAAGCACATTTATTTAATTTGCTCTAAAACACTTCTGTAGAAAAATTCTTATAAAGATTCTCAGAACAGCTTCTTAGCAAGAGACAAGAGGGAAAAACTAGTGTGATGTTTTTTAAATCAATTAATTAACTAGTTTGAGAGAGAGAGACAGAGAAAGAGAGGGAGGGAGAGAATGGGTGCACCAGGGCCTCTAGCCACTGCAAATAAAACTCTAGATGCATGCACCACCTTTGTGCATCTGGCTTTATGTAGTTACTGAGCAATCAAACCCTGGTCCTTAGGCTTTGCAGGCAAGCATCTTAACCACTGAGCCATCTCTCCAGTCCTGTGATGTTTTTTAATTGTAAAAAATGCTTCTTGAGAGATACCACTGCAAATATTTTAGCAGGGCTCAATCTCCTTTTCTCTTTGCCTCAGGCTGAGAACACAGGCCTCACCTGGAATGTTTTCAAGTAGTTTTTGCTGTGCTCTCTGCTTCGTCTCCTGACTCTGCGCTGCACTTCTTATTTTGGTTGGTGGTGCCAATTTCCCATTCGGCCAAAAAGCATCCCGGAAAACACTGATGTAATAAACCAACATTTGCTCACTGAACATCCAGTTCACTGTGTCCCGGATTTGTCTTTTAGGAGAAAGAAATATTGCTTGAAGTTTTTCAAAAATTTATACTGCATTCTTAAAAGGTATTCAACAATAGGTAGGTTAAGTAACATGCAGCCTGTTTGATGAATAAACTGTGAATTGGATTTTGAAACTCTGGCCATGAAGTTATTTTGGTTCTAATACTGGATGACCTACTCTTTCCTAGGAGTCCCATTTTCACTGGCACCATCTTCTCCAAATATTTGTCTTTATGACCTGTACAGACAAGAACTGAGACTTACTTGTTCCAAGTGTGCAACTCAACTCACACAATCACTTCTCCATGAAGCACAATGAACTGGAAGCACAAGTCCACCGTCAGAGACTGATGAAAGTGGTCTGGAAAACTCCCTGAGCCCCTGACATCCTGGAAGAGCACCAAGCTTGTTCGCTGACTGTCTTTTATAGTGACTGTGGTAGATAACCCCTCAGCAAAATACTCTGACATCTCACATGCTCAGAGGCAAGGAGAAAGATTCTCCCTTTCACAGGTATAATACTACCTAGTCAATTTCTAATGTCCATGGAAATACAATTGGGTTGGGCAGACATTTGACTTGTACATTTATGCATAAATGAATTTTCTCTAGTTACAGGTCTTCCACAGAATCCTATTAGTCAAATTTTAACCAGCTCTGCTCTCATGAGGCAAACGTCAAAGAGTCCCGAAGTAGCTTGTTAGGCTGCAGAGCAGCTGAAAAGGGGGGGAGGCTGGTCTTACACTAATGGCAATATGTCCTGAACCCTCAAGGGTGATCCATGAATAACACCAGTAATCAAAACAATCTTTTAGAATCTTATCAACCAGATTCATAAAGGACATATGATGAGGGGTTCAGAAACACTCTCTGAAGTACATGTTACAAGCCTAGTACTTTGTTCACAGTTATCAGTCATTACTGAATGAATGTTTAAACTCTAAAAGTCAAACTATAACTCTACCACTGAAAATTTCCTAAGATACTTGGTCCTTCTAAGAATGGTGCAATTCAAAAGTCTACAATAAATGAAATAATTTTATTGATTTAATGGGACTTCTTCTAGTACCTGCCAACCTGCCTGCCTACCTTCCTTAACAAAAATCCCTATGATGCTAACATCATGTTTTGTTTTCTGTAGTCTTGCTGTGAGTTAATCACTGGTACTCAAGAAGAAGAGAAATAAAATTTCAATTTATGACAATATTAGTCATTTCTTACCAAAGATCACCACCTAAGAATTTTCCGTTATGAAAAGCTTTTGAAGCAAGTCTACTATGAGAGATTATGGTCGCTACAAGACATGAGGCCTACATACATAGTACATAGCAGTGTTGCCTAATTTTAGGATGTGCCACCATCTGTTCCAGGCAAAGAAAGCAAATACCACTGACATGAACAGCCTGAAGCTTTTGTACAAGAAGCCTCTCTTCCATCCCCAAGACAAAACCCCTGACATATTCATCACTCACAAATCACACAATGCTCGGCTTATAAGCAGGAGGCAGTGTCACAAAAGGAACAGGAAAGTAACATGACTTGCCAAATCTGACAAGGAAAGTAAATGAGTAGGTCTGGTCTCAAGAACAAAGGAAAAAAGGGCATTTTGAAAAGTTCTTGATCTAAAACCTGTTAACACTAAAGAGGCTTGCCTAAGACAGAAACAATATGGTAATCAGACTCTTTCTCTGGTTAAGACAAATCCTATGATGCTAAGAAAGTCTCTGAAGTGCCCAGAGTTATAATGCTTATTTCTTAAAGATACTTATTTGGACATAGTTACTACTTAAAAGAATTTGACAAATGTAGTTGCAAACTCAAGTCACTGAGGTGACATGGAACATGGTGGGGTGAGCAGACTCTGGTCAGGCTTGGGTCTCATGACCAGTATAATAACCACAGATAAATCATGTGATTTCATTGATTCTGTTTCCTCGCAGATAAAATGAAGACTTAGACCAAACTCTAAGACCCTCTTTTTAGGATTGACTCTACCTAAATCATTCAATTTGACTTCTACTGACATCATGCTCTCGGTTATAAAAATGCCAATAAAAGAAGTAATACTGGGCTGGAAAGGTGGCTTAGTGGTTAAGGCATTTGCTTGTGAAGCCAAAGGACCCAAGTACAATTCCCCAGGACCCTAAGCTAGATGCAAAAGGGGCACATACATCTGGAGTTCGTTTGCAGTGGCTAGAGGCCCTGGTGTGCCCATTATTTCTTTGTCTCTCTTCTTTCTATCTCTATCTCTGCTTGCAAATAAATAAATAAAGTTAAAGTTTAAAAAAAAGTAATATTGACTGACTACAAGTTCTCAGTAACAGACCCATGGCTTCATGCATAAACAGCCAAAATATAGAACATTTTTTAAAAACAACACTAGAATACTCTGTGAAAGATTCTATGTTCAGATATCTTCATATAAATAGATAATGTAATATAGTTTAGAATCTACAAAAGGTTTACAGTAGTGCTACATGATAAACACAGCCCTCCACCATGGACACCTAGAAATTAACGAGAAAGACTAACATTTAATCCAAATTAAATTAAATTAAATCCAAAACAGTCAATGTTTTCTCTTTCCCATTATGTAAAGATTTGCCATCTGATAGTCACCCTTTTCATGGTTGCTAAGTCTTAGTCTGATTCTAATATGTGACATGAAAACAGAATACCCAAGGCATGCTAGTATTCATGATTAAAAGAGAACTTGCAGACACTACCTTCTCACTCCTGTCAGCCAGAAGGCTGGAATGAGCAAAATGTACTAGGAAGATACTTTCAGCTACATTCTTTGGCTACTTTAAGGAATTTCAGGCAAAGAGTAAGTTGTGGAGTCACAGATAATTGAGTATAACTCACTTGTTGATAGTTCTTCCAAAAGTGACCTGAACAAGAGCAATTAATGTTCTTCTCACCCATTTGAACACTAAAATAGAAATCAGAGGAAATCTTTTATTATTAAAGATAACTCAATTAAAACATTTTCATAGCTGGACAAAGTATACAGTTTTACCACTTAATTCAATCTGATTTTTACCATCAATCAAAGACTATACTTTCTACACAATTTGGGTCTAGGCTAACAAACTCCTACTCAGGAAAGCTCCTCTAAGTAAGTTTTAGCTTTTCACTAAAGCAACTGGTGAGAGGAAACCCAAGAGGATTTTTTTTTTCAGCTTTCAATACCCAAGAAAGCTGGGCTAGTAAAAATAATACTTCACTTCCTATGTCTCTAGGCTCTGACAACATGCCTATTTCCTACTAGCAGACAGTTTAGTTCCTTTTCACATTCCTGCCTGGTTTGCTGAACCCATTTTTTAAATGCATAGTTCCAAGTGAGAAACATCTAAAGTCACATGTTTATAAACATTATCAAACATTAATGAAATGACAGATCTAACTGTTCCCTTTTGAATACTAGTTTGTTCAAAATCATGTACTTTTATATTTTGTGTGTTTGGGAAAATAAGGAGAACTGTGATTTCCAGTCTCTGGAGCCATCTATTCGACAAGCTGGGCACACTTCACCTTGTTAGAGTGCCAAGTTTCTCATCTGGTAATAGACGAGACTGTAATGGTCTTGCATTTCTCCTTCCTGTTGGTAATTTTGTGTATGAAGGGTTCCATACATCTCAACTTTGATTATTAACCCAGGTAGAAACATCTTATAGTGTGGAATATGAACATAAGCCAAAGAAAGCAGAAAAAAAAAAGCTGTGATGATGTTTTAACCACAAACTAGAACATAAGGCAAACTATTATCTTTTCACCCCTAACTCCTGACATGTGTGGCTACTGACATAGAAGGAAATGAGAAATTCAGACTTGGCTATACTGGATCCAAAATGTTTAGGTCTCCAGTGCCAGCAAGAAAAGCGAAAGGGGCATTTCACAAAGACCTTTTCCCAGGGGCACCACAAAAGGCATTCTAATGTCACTCCTAATTTTTTAATGAATCTAAATACTGAGTTAAAGCAGTGATAATCCTCTAAGCACAAGTCACACCTTGGGTTCCTTAAAATGCCTGGACTTTCTTGATGAAATTTGGTGGAATTCTACCAAGTATGTGCATGTTTTTATTCTAGGCTGGCATTTAGGTTGGAATGAGCATAACTATTTGTGATGATAACTTCATTTGGCCTTTCTAGGGCAGGAAAGAGGAAGCTCATAGCCAGAGGGCCTAGGACAAATTCAACTCTAGGAAGACTATCTGAGTTTGGAAAACAAACAAACATACATACATGCTATATTACTGGGTCCTTTAGTGCTACTGAAATAGAACAGGAACCCAAACCAATTTTGCTAAAAATTCTCTCCCATCATTTATATCTTCTTACTCTACTATTCTTCCTAATGTTCCCCAAGCCCAACTCCTTTCAGAGTCTTGTCTGTTCAAAGCACAGAAGCAGCTGCAGCAGCTAGAGGGTTTTGCTAATGGCAAATATATCACATCTCATTATAAAGGCTATTCTATTTATTCCCCTCTGAAATGTCACAGCAAAACCAAACACCCTTCCTAAGCCAGTGTTCCATGAAGGACATGCATGCTGAAAAGCCAGCATTTTGAGTTCTACTGTGGCTGTGACTGCCTCTAACACATCTTCAATTTCTTAATCTATGGAAAACACACCAATGACAATGGATAGAATAGCAGACCTTCATCTTTATTACCTCTGTGGGAAATGGAGAGGACTTGATTTTGTGGGACAGATTTCAGTGAGGAAGAACAAGACTTTGAATGGAATACTTTTTTTCTATCTAGCCTGAATTAAGTTGAATAACAATGTATATGTTAAAGCATCTAAGATATGGCAAGGCTACAGATTTTTTAAAAAATTTATAATATTTGGATGATAGTCTATCATATGGATATCTCTTAAATAATTTAACTAGTCCCTACTTGTAAGGCTTATCTTAGTTCTTTTTATTGAAATTATGTTCAAATAAACCTCCTTACATATAAGTATATGCCTTCAGTACAGGATTTAAGTGATAGTGAGTAAAATTGTATATTTTCTTAGCTTTGTCTTAGGAGAAACAGTTTATGTGCATAGTTCTATGTAAATATTACTAAACCATTTTCTTTTGTGTGTGTGCAGATGCATGTGCCCAGTGTGAACACGTGTGGAGCCAGACAAGAATGTTGGGTGTCCTCTCTTACTCTTCTGCATTGTTTCCTTGAGAAATGTCTCTCACTGCACCTGGGGCTGCCATTCTTCCAGGTGGACTGGCTTACCAGTGAGCCCCAGCAATTCTGTCTCCATCTCCCCTCAGCACTGAAGCTACAAGCGTGCATTGGAATGTGCAGCTCTTTAAATGGGTACTGGGGATTGAACTCAGGCCCTTATGTTTGCACAGCAAGTGCTCTTACCTATTAAGCCATCTCCCAAACCCTAGTTCTTCTGATTTTTCGTGTTGAGGAGCTGTGAAGGAATATGCAGAGAGCACACATGCTGGGAAGGACTCAAGATTAAGCCATGTAGTGTAGTGTACTCTGCTCTGGGGACAGGCACTTGTAAAGCTCTTAGCAAATGGATTGTGATCCTCATTCTTCTCATTTCTTCTAAGTACATCTCCTTCAGGAATTGCTCAGGCAGGATGTCTCAACCTCACCTCCATCACTGTGGGCAGGTGAATGGCCATGCTGTCATGGGGGCCTTCCTGTACAGTGTGACATGCTTAACAGTATCCCTAGCCTCCTTATTAGATGTCAGCAATACTTCCCAACCAAAACCAAAAACACCTCCAGGGATCTCCAAATATCACTCCTCCCTCCACTGAGAAGCACAGATCTAGGGGAAGGTTGGAAACAGACCTGAAGCATACCTGCATCCCTACCCATCACACGGCTCTAGCATCAAAACTGCACCTTTAACAAGAGGCTGCTTCCTGTGCTATGTGAAATGATCTTTTAAATTTTGGTGATGAGGCAAAGAAGCCATGCTGAATCACACAAAAAGAAATGCAAAGCATTCTCTCCAAAGTATCTGGTTGGCCCTTCAAAGTACTTGAATGAAAGAACAAAAGAATATGAATATGTCAGGTGTATTTCAGGAATAAAGAAACTTTAAATGAGCCCCACTTGACTAGCAAATGCAACTAAATAATAACAAAGAAGCTTACTTCCTCTAAGTTCAAAAATTTCCCCAATCAACATGAAACATGGTTCAGCCAAGGCGTCTTTCTTCCCATCCACATCATCACCGTAATCTGACAGGTCACTGTCTTCCTCTATCTCCTCCTGGGGGCAGAGCAAAGCCACAGGAAGCAGGTCACTCACCCAAAAACACCTTATAGTTCCTCTCCTTAAAGTATAAATTCCAAGCTATTTGCTTATTCTTTAGATTTATGTAATCCCTCAACTTTTATACAGAAATCTTCCTTTTCAACATGGAGGACAAAATTTCTTTATACTCAAGGAGGAAAAAAGCTTGATTCTAAAGCCATATTCACAGTTTAGATAGGCTAATTACACACAAAAAAAATCACCATATAAATAATCAGTGAATTAATAGTAAAAAAGTAAAAGGTGGTTTTTCTATTTTAAAGTAAGACTTCTAACTTAAATGATTTTGAAATTACTGTTCTCACTCAGGTACATTTAAAGTAAATGAGTTATTTATAAAGCTCTATTTTAAGCTTTTACTTCTGCTTCCATCCCTGATTTACATATGAGCATGTTTCGATGCCAACCCTTTTGTATGCTAGGCCCCAAGCAGTCATGCAATATGGATCAAGACTTGTAGTGGCTGACAGTGTCTGGAGACACTCACGAGCGCACGCAGAGTTTGTTTTTACAAGGCAGGATTAAGTGCTGTCACAAAGCCTCAGTTACTAGGCATTAGAAAGGCAGCCAAGGACCTCCGCCTTAAGGTTTGCACAGAAGTAAAAGTTGAGGATACAGACTAAGCACTGGGCTAAGGAGAGGACTTTGGGTGACAGCAGGTGAGCAGAGCCAAGGGCTGATACTTCACAAAAGTGACATGAAATGCTTTGAAGACAATGAACACTGAGAAGCAGCCACCAGCCCTTGTCTTTTAAGAACCATTTTATAGTGACAGAGTCATCTGTGTATCCAAAGGGTTAGGACATATTGGGGGAAAGGATGTCAGCTAGCCAGGTCTAAAGAGACACGGAGGAGCAGCAGCAGGGGAGCTTAGGCACAGACCTCTTCTCAAGGCTCAGAATTCAGTAAAGAAGCAGGCTCCTTTTCACAGCCATTCCTCTGCATAAACTCACCAAGTCAATTGTGAAGAGATTGTGCCATTATCAGTGGACTGAGAACTCAAATTGGAAGCTGGCCTCCTATAATTTGCTGGAGAGCCACAGAAGGGGCCTCAATATCCTAACATGTAAGTCAAGCCTCACATGAGATCAACAATGCCCACAGTCTCTCTGCTTCACACACTGCTGCCTGGTTCATCTTGCTTCAAAATATTTCATGGTTTTCCATTTCCTGAGAATGAAGTCTTAAGCCTCTAGCCTGGCATGAACTTACCTTATTTCCCTCTAAAGTGATACAGAAACCTACCCATCTAGTGCAAAGACTGACCATCTCACAGATATATCCTCTTGGTGAATCTTCAGTTCCAGCTCAACTTCTCAGATGGTCTCTACTCTGCTCCCCATTCCGGGGGACTGGCTCCAACAGCATTTCCTATTCACAGCCCCACTATCTTCCCTGTCACTCATCTTTTTATTTCTGTAGTGTAACTCTTACAAGTGACTTACAGGGAAGCAAAATAGATACTCCAAAATGTGACAGCAATAATAACTGAAAATACATGTTTTTGTCATTCCTATGAGCAGCAACTTTTCAACAAGTATATGTGACTTCAGACAGCTTTCACAAAAATACCTCCTTAAATATGCCACAGAACTACCTCCTTAAATATGCCACTGAAGTGGGCAGCCTTTGTGCAGCTCACCTCCTGATGGGAGAAGAAGTCACGAGGAAGTTTTTCCAAAAATGAGGATAATGAAAAAGAGTTTTTTTTCCCCTGCACATCAGTAACCTTGAGGTAGTCAGGAGAAGGGCTCAAAAAGGCATAAAGGGCTTCACTCTGACACAGTCTTTCATCTGAAAGTAGATTCTGAGAAAAAAGGCATTGATTAGTCCCACTAGTTAACTCTGTGTTGTTGAAAGCTATTGCAGGCAAGGTAGACAAGATAAAATTGACTATGCTGGGCTGGGGGGATGGCTCAGTGGTTATGGGCACTTGCTCACAGAATCTGATGGCCTGGGTTCAATTCCCTAGTACCCATGTAGGGCCAGATGCACAAAGGTGCATGTACCTGGAGTTTGCAGTGGCAAGAGGCCCTAGTGTGCTCATTCCCCACCCCCTTGTAAATAAATAAATGAAATTATTTATTTTAAATTGACTATGTTATAAATTTACTTTCACCGTAATTCTACACTCAGAAGTTACTTCTTTATTTCCCATAAATAAATTATGTAATATCAATTTTTATTTATCTTAAATGAAAATTAGGGTAAGTAGTGGTACCCTAAGCACTCTGCCTGTGGGTTAGACTGTGTAGATAACAGAACTTCTTCCACATTGTACTGCTGGACACCATAAAAAAATTCTTATTTTGCACGCAATTCATAAGCCTCACAGCTAATGCTTCTGAAAGAACTCACTTAAATTTTAATTTTTGTAAATTACACATGGATCCTACAAAAGACTCTATTATGGTTATGTCCAGACACGTTGACCATGCCTTTCAGTGAACAGTTTGATTTTAGTGATCCACCACTTTTCAGATAGTGCTTATTTATATGATTACATTAACTGGCACTAACTGGGAATTTCCTAGAGTTGCATGCATACTATCTGGCCTAGGAGAGAGGTAAGCATGGCACAAGCAAGTGCTATAACAAGGCAGATTAACAATGTGGTGACAAAAATGTTTCTGTCAATTTTATAGGATGTTAATGGAAACCATTACCTATTGAAGAACTAGCCCTCTTGATCAGTATAATAAGCAGCAGTTATCTTTAGGCTACAGTGATAGGAAGACAGCTGTATGGTTCTGATAACAAGTTGGGCATAGATGTAAAAACAAAAATCAAACTATAAAATACTTAGGATGGTGACAATTTACCTCCAGATAACTAACTTTCCTTCAAACATCCCAAACTTTTCATTTGCTTACCTTTAAAAACTTATTTAATTGAGTCTTTGACTTTTCCAAAAATTTGTGATCTATAGATTTGAAAGGCAGCTTGCTAAGAGAAGGCAACTGGACTTTTTTTAAAGAAGGGACACACTGTGGATAGAAAAATTTAAATGTTAATGTTTTGAAACTACATTTTAATCTTTTGTTGTGTTTTGTTGAAGCAGGGTCTGGAACTCATCGTGACCCTCCTACTTTGGCCTACCAAGTACTGGGTTTAAAGGCATGGGACATCATTCCTGACTGGCTACATTTTAATCTTAAGAAAGGCTTACAAAGTATAATTAGAACAGACCAAATAGCTTCTTTTTGTACTTATTCTTCTGGACTTTGAAAAATACATACATATGCATGCACATACACTTTATTATTTTTTTTTTTTGAAAAAGGATCTCACTATGAATTCAGAGTGATCTTCCTGCCTCAGCCTCACAAGTGCTGGGATTACAGGCATCCGCTCCCACAATCAGCTGAAATGCATGCATTTTAGAAGGAAAGAAGCTAAAGGAAGAAAATATTGGACAGGAAGAGTTAAAGGTCATCTTCAGATCTACAAATGCCTACTACATGCTGGAAATCATGAAGCCAGGCTCACAGTGCACATCATGCTAGCTATGGAAGCCCAGGTCACAGAGGTTTTCTGATAGAAGATTTATTTCCAGCATCTTTGTTAAGGTCATTAAGGTTAACAAAAAGCACTGAATGAAACCTTAGTTGTAGCTCTGTTCACTGCCTTTGAATGATAAACTATAGAATGTAAATACATTAATAATAATGAAATAAAAATTTCCCATTGTGGATGGAGTACCACCTTTCATCAACCATGGTGCTAGAAATGTGGCATGTGTTACTTCATCCTTACAACAGCTCACAAAGAAGCAGGCAGTGAGATTTGGAAGGGAACATTAAATCACTTGGACCCAAAAAGCTGCTCTCCTTGTTGACATGTCATGAAGGAAGGTTCTCACAATAGGAGATGGAAAGGGAAAGAAAACAGTCCAGCATCAGTTCAGATGAGAAAAGGTGGCAAGGAGATAAGAGGACCCATGTGGAATTATTATAAAACTTGAGTCTTACAATATTTCAATGTAATTCTTTTTCTTCATCTAGGTAATTTTATTTTCCACATACATTTTATTTCAAAACTATTTTTTCCTTCTATTTTTATTAGCAACTAGATTAACAATTAATTTTGGTTTCACAATGGTTTGCTACAGTCATTGTTACTCAGCAATTTTGGGAAGTACTTATGGTTATATTGAGATAAGCATTCCTTTACACTGGTGGAGTGATCATAATAGATTTCAGAAATGCTATAATATGTATGACATTCAGTTTGGGCCAATATTCTTTTTAAAAGCAGTTGGGGGCTGGAGAGATGGCCCAGTGGTTAAGATGCTTACCTGCAAAGCCTAATAACCGGGTTTCAATTTCCCATTACCCACGTAAAGCCAGATGCACAAAGTAAAGCATGCATCTGAAGTTCATTTGCCTTGCTATAGAGGCCCTTCTGTACCTATTCTCTTTCTCTCTTGCTCCCTCTCTTTCTCTCTGCTTGCAAATAAATAAAAAATATTTAAAAATGGGGGAAAAGGCAGTTGAAGAAGATGTTATGGTGTTCAGAAGTTAGTAGGGAGGGGAAAAAAGGATTCAAAAAAAAGAATTACCCAAGGAGACAGTTAAAGGAAATGATGTATTTCATATGTGAAAGAGGAAACTGAGAAGTGATTGGGGTTTTACCAATAACAGTTCATTCTAAGCAAGAGGAAATGGCCTTAAATTAAAGTACAAGTGCAAAGGTTTTCATTACTAAGGTAAATGGCAATTACTTTCAGTAGAAAGTGGGAGTTATTTCCAGAGAAGAAGCAGAAGAATAAACTAGATTCTAATCTTGATTTGGCCACTATGCCACCATCTTTAAAGCTCTTCAAAGAGCATTGCTTAATAAATGGGACATAAGGATTGCTTAATAAATGTTAGTTACAACTACAATCTTTAAAAACATCATCTTTATCTGAGAATTTTAGAAGCTAAATAACTTCTCAAGGGCCCCGTATGTAAACAATAGAACTATGATTCTACCCAGGCCTGTGTGGCTTCATGACTTTGGCTAAAGTGATAGCATGAGCATATGAACCCAGAAAGCAACATGATTATGAGGCTTTTCTAGGTATGTCTGGTAGTAAAACTTGCAGATTGAAGTATAGATCAGTCCATTAAGAATTTTTTTTAAGTTTTATTTATTTATTTGAGAGAGAGAGAGAGGGAGAGAGAGAGAGATATAGAAATAGGGAGAGAGAGAGAGAGAATGAGCGTGCCAGGGCCTCCAGCCACTGCAAATGAACTCCAGATGCGTGCGCCCCCTTGTGCATCTGGCTCACATGAGCCTCAAACTCGGGTCCTTAGGCATCACAGGCAAGCGTTTAACTGCTAAGCCATCTCTTTCGCCCTTAAGAAGGTTTTTTAAGGCCAGGTGTGGTGGCACATGCCTTTAGTCCCAGCACTCAGGAGACAGAGGTAGGAGGATCTCTATGAGTTCAAGGCCAACCCTGAGACTACATAGTGAATTTCAGGTCAGCCTGAGCTAGAGTGAGAGACCCTACTTCAAAAAAAAAGTTTTTTTTTTTAATTAGATGTACATATTTGAAAGTCATCTGTCCACATGGTATTTAAAGTTGATGTGAAAAAAGTAGCTGAGTGGTGGGGAGGAGGTAGCTTAGTGAGCATGTAGACCTGAGTTTGATCCCCAGAACCCATATAAAATGCTGGGCACAGTGGCATACAGTATAATCCAAGCATTGGATATACAAAGATAGGTATATCTTTGGGGCTTGCAGGCCAACCAGGTGAGCATACTTGATGAGCTTAGGCCAATGAAAAACCCTGTTTCAAAAAACAAAAATAATGGATGGTATTGCCAAGGACTTGCACCTGTGGCTGTCCTCTGGCCTCCACATGCATGTGCACATGCACTAACACACATAGGCACACACACACATTAAAAGAAAATAGATGAGAAGAAAGGAGGTTCAGGGATAGGCACTAGTGAATGTGCACCCTCTCATTTAAAAAAAAACCACAAAAATGCTTACTTGCACCACACGCCCTTTTAGATGCTCTGTGTAAAAGCACTTCCTTAATCCTTACAACAACCCTGGAACTGTGGATATCTGGTTTTTTTTTTTTTTTTTTTTTTTTTGAGGTAGGGTGTCACTCTGGCTCAGGCTGACCTGGAATTCACTATGTAGTCTCAGAGTGGCCTTGAACTCATGGTGATCCTCCTACCTCTGCCTCCTGAGTGTTGGGATTAAAGGCATGCACCACCACGCCTGGCTTGGAACTGTGGATGTCTGTATTTCACTGATGAGGGCAAACAAGTACAAAAAGATTGAGTGACAGGGCTGAAGAGATGGCTTAGCAGTTAAAAGCACTTGATTGCAAAGCCTGAAAGCCTGGGTTTGATCCCTCAGTATCCACTTAAAGCCAGATGTACAGTGACACGTGTCTGGAGTTTGTTTGTAGTAGTAGGAGGCTCTGGGGTGCCCATAATCACTCTGCCTCTGTCTACCCATCAACCCTCTCTCAAATAAATAAATAAATAAATAAATAAATAAATAAATAAATTTTAAAAGAACTTGAGTGACAAACTCAAGTCACACAGCCAGTAAACCATAGAGGTGGGAAGCCAGGTCCAGCACTGTGGCTCTGGAGACTGTGGTTTCTCACCACTCCGCATGCCCGTGTACACCAAAGAAATTCAAGATACTCTACACCCCTTCTCATATTCCTGCAGCTCACAGTTGATTTCATGCTCCACTAAGGAACTCCAGAACCTCCAGCTCTAGACTTCTCTTCCATTTTTGGAGTGTTGGGTTTTTTTTTTTTTTTGGTTTTTGAGAGGTAGGGTCTCACTCTGGTCCAGGCTGACCTGGAATTAACTATGTAGTCTCAGGGTAGCCTCGAACTCTCAGTGATCCTCCTACCTCTGCCTCCCGAGTGCTGGGATTAAAGGCATGCGCCACCATGCCCGGCCCATTTTTGGAGTTTTGTGATAGTTTATAAGCAAAATCAGATAACCACATGTCCTGAAGGGTTTAAGACTAAGCTAGATGGCTAGAGCTATGAGTAATTTCCAAATGTTGAGCTGAAAAGGCCACTGTGCCCATATCAACAGAGGATTGATTAGTTTCAATAGTATGATACAGCTCTGATATCTCCTCCTGCTCTATTAATTCTAGAGTCTTGTGTTCACAAGTTTTCATACCTCGTTAAGTTTCCGGTGTAAATTCTGAAACTCACTGAGCCTTCTTGGAACTGTCCAGTTCTTAGTTTCGACCCCTCCAACTTCCTGTAGGCTTACCATGACAAAATAACAAGGCATTTGCTCTCCATTTTCTTCCGTGACCTTGAAAAGAATAAAACTCTATTTAAAAAGCAAAATCATGATCAGTATGTGTGGTAGGAAGATTTTTAAGTGTCCCTCCCCTCCAAATTTCCCTCTCCTTGGTATATCCTGCATAGTGCTTCAATAAGCCTTAGATTGTAAGTATGATGGGCTTAAGATGGTGATCAGATCATGTAATATGACATGATAAACCTTAAAACACAGATTATCTGAGTGTATCTAACATAATCATATGAGCCCATTAAAAGTAGAGTGTTTTTTTTTTCTTTTGTCTAGTAACAGAAAAGTTAAGACAGAAAGATTAAACATCCCAGCAGGAAGCCTGCAAGGAAAGAGAAACCTCAGGTCTATAACCACAAGGAACTGGATTGTACAGATAACCTGGAAATGGCCTGGCAGTAGGTTTTCTTTGTTGTGTTTTTTGTTTATTTGTTTTGTTTTTCCCCAATAGTGTAGCTAAAACCTCAGTTGGGGGCTAGAGAGATGGCTTAGTCATTAAGGTGCTTGCCTGCAAAGCCAGACCAATTCCAATTTCCCAGGACCCATGTAAGCCAGAGGCACAAGGTGGTTACATGCGTCTGAAGTTCATTTGCAGTGGCTGGAGGCCCTGGCATGACCATTCTCTCTATCTGCCCCCTCTCCCAGCTCAAATAAATAATTTACAAAAAACAACACTCAGACTAACATCTTGACTTTAGCCCATTATGCAAAGAGTAGAGAGCACAGCCATACTATGCTGAGTTTTGATCTATAGAAGTGTGAACTGATAAGTATTATGTAATTATGTATTATGTAATATTAGTATTATGTTAAACCATGGAATTTACTACTTGGCAAAAAGAAAAAAAAAAAAAACAACTAACACAATAAGCTTAACCTTGTCACTGAGGGCCTCCCCAGTTTATTTTCAGGATTCAAAAAAAAAAAAACCTCACGGCTTCTATTCTTGAAATTTTACACTGAGAGATACAATTTGCTTTACTGCCCAACTTCCACGATACACACACACAGCTACTAAAATTCAGAATAGGCCACTATTATTCTTTTTTTTATTGACAACTTCTATACTTACATACAAAAAACATATATTTCCCTCCCATCCCCCCATTCCCCTTTAGAACTCCAATCTCCATCGTATCCCCTCCCTCTCTCCATTAGTCTCTCTTTTAATTTGATGTCATCATCTTTTTCTTCTATTATGAGGGTCTTGCGAAGGTATTGCTAGGCACTGCAATATCGAGGCTAGAATTCAGAATAGGCCACTATTATTCTTAACCCCCAAATAAAACTCACCCAGAAAATGTACCGATTTTGAGCATGAATTACAGTCATAAATTAGAGTCAAAAAGAAAAGAGGGGCTGGAGAGATGGCTTAGCGCTTAAGGCGCTGCCTCCTAAGCCTAAGAATGCTGGTTCCAATCTCCAGCGGTTCCAATCTCCAAGTCCCACATTTAGCCAGATGCAAAGTAACACAAGGGCGCAATGCTGCACTTGACCACAAGGGGGCGCACATATCTGGATTTCGTTCACAGCAGCTGAGAGGCTGCTGGCATGCCCATCTCTATCTGTCTTCCTCTCCCTATCTCTCTGTCTCTCTGTCTCTGTCTCTCTGTCTCTCTCCACAAAAAGAAAGAAAGAAAGAAAGAAAAGAGATGCAAGATTTAATAAACACCCTCTTGTACCCTGAGAGGTAAGATTCCTATTACACTGTATAGATGGGGACATAGAGGCATGAATTGGCAACCAACTTTCTTAAGGCCACACAACTAGGTGTGTGTGTGAACCAGAATCAGAAGTCAGGAAAGTCTGGCTGGATGTAATTGCATGTCTTATGCATTCTTATATGTGCTCCATAAGAAGTCCATGTGACCATGGCAATAGGGTTGGCCCGTGTTTCTGTTTCCCTTACCCTTTTCAGTGGCCACAGCAAACTCCAAAGTAACAACTGATTACTAGGGCAAATGCCTTGAGGGGTTCCACCCCTTCCTTTCCTCCCTCCACATCTGCCTTCTTTGGGGAGTGGCATCTCTTCCAGAACAAAGGCTCTTCCCACAGGCTTTCTCTACTATCTTTTGACACTACAAACTGCTAAAGCCTATCATGTTACCCACAAATTGTCACTTGTTCCATTTTCCACATGGTATTATAAGGCTGAGTATAGCTGTCTTTGATTACTGCTCCCTCTCCCTCATATGGCTTACTGCTATACAGCTCAGCTTAATTCTTTGTTGGAGTGCTAACAAGAACGCCTGGTAAACACTCATACACTGCTCATGCTTTCAGGTGCCTGTTACACAGCATGCTTTGTTTTGGTCTCTCTCTAGAGGTGAACTTCAGGTTGTGAATTTTCAACCCTGCCCCCGGTTTCACACTAGGCATGTAGCCACTGAGGTGATGGCAGAGAGGAACAAAGGTAAGCCGCTTGAAACAATGATTTTTGAAAAAAGAATGGTAACAACTCCATCCTCAGATTCCTTCTATTTGATGTCAATATGATGGCCCCAATTCTAGACTAAGAAGGGGTGGGAAGAAAGTGGCTGTTGGCAATAACTATCCACAGTAATTTTTTTTTGAGGCAAGCCCAACAGAGAGAGAATTGGCACACCAGGGTCTCCAGCCACTGTAATTGAACCCCAGATGAATGCACCAGTGCATGTGTAACCTTGTGCACTTGTGTCACCTTGTGCATCTGGCTTACATAGAATCTGAATAGTCAAACATGGGTCCTTAGGTTTTGCAGGCAAGTGCCTTTACTAAACCATCTCTCCAACCCTTTAGTAATTTCTTATACACACCTTTCCCTAAATGAAATTATTTTTATAAACAAGTGAAAACGTATAAAGTAAGGAACAAAAGAGGTAATGGGGAAGAAAAAGATCAAAACACATTATAAATACATGTATGAAAATGTCATAATGAAATCTATTATCTTATACAATTACTATACATAAGTAAAATGGGTAAAAGAAAAAAGGGATAAAGTATATTCTAGAAACTATTATCCCATACTCCTCAATTAACAGCCAAATAAACAAAAGAAAAAGATTTCATGATTAAATATTTAGAGTTTCTGAGATATAAGTCAACAGGATGGGACAAAGAGATAAACTTAAATTTTTAATTTTCCTCTCAAAGTTTCTACTTTATTTCAGCTATACATGAAAAAAAAATAGTAATGCAAGGAAATTAATTATTATCAAATCAAAGTTACTTAATAAATTTCCACGAACAAAGACAACTTTGTCTGATACAGGATGTGGTGAGATCTGCCCCATGCAGCCTAGAAAAGCCCAGAGAGGAAATATAGCAGAAAAGGTAGTGGACAAAAGTGGCTGAAGAACAAAGAGGTTTTGAGTTTCAGTCTTAGGACTCTTGAACAGAATCTTGCTTATAAGGAAAAACTTGTAGGGAAAAGTAGCGAAGCTACCTCTGCACTAGTGATAGAAGCTTTCCACATGCCGAGGTTCTCGCACCACCAGTCTGTTCTTGCCATATGCAGCTGGAGGTCTGTGCATTCTTTCTCTATGAGAAGTATTTCCTCTTTCAATTTGGAAATGATCTGCCACAAGGAAAACATTCTAGAAGTTATGAAAACATTGAAAATGCCATGCAACTCACCAATGTAGCAGAATACAGAATCAACACATGAAAAGGAAAAAAAAAAAAAACTTCATTGAAAATAGCATCAAGGGTTGGAGCAATGGCTTAGCAGTTAAGGTACTTGCCTGCAAAGCCTAAGGATCTAGGTTCAATTCCCCAGTACCCATGTAAGCCAGATGCACAAGGTATTGCATGCATCTGGAGTTCACTTACAGTGACTGGAGGCACCTGGCGCACCCATATTCTCTGTCTCAAATAAATAAATAAATAAACAAATAAATAAAATAATCTTTAAAAAAGCATCAAAAAGAACAAAATAGGGGCTGAAAAGATGGCTCAGCAATTAAGCCTAGTAACCTAGGTTCAAATCTCCAATACCCATGTAAAATCAGATGTACAGAGTGGCACATGAATCTGGAGTTCATTAGCAGTGGCTAGAGGTCCTGGTGCCCATTATGATCTATCTATCTCTCTATCTATCTATCTATCTATCTATCTATCATCTATCTATCTACCTCCTCTCCCTGCTTCCAAGTAAATAAATAAATAAACAAAATAGTTCTTTTTTAAGAAACAAACACTTGGGTATTAAGGAAGTGAAAGAGTTCTATAATGAAAATTACTAAACTTTGATAAAGAAATTATAAAAGATGACAAGAGACATCCTCAGTTCAGAACTGAAAGACTTATTATTGTTAAGATAGCAATACTACCCAAAGTAGCCTCCAGATTAATGAAATCACTATGATCATTTCAATGGTTGAAATAGAAGCATCCATCCTCAAGTTTATATGGACTCTCAAGGGGACCCCAAATAACTCAAAAAGTTTTGAAAGGTAAGATAAAAGTGAGAGCAGTCACACTTCCTAACTTCAAAACTTATTACAAAACAACAGTAATCAATCCCCTGGGAATGGCATAATGACAAGAATACAGATGGATGGCATAGAATGGGAAATAGAAATGCAGTGGGACAAGCCCCAAATAGATTCTCACCCAAAGGGTCAAGAATGCCAAGCCCATTTAATGAGAGGAAGGACAGTGAGCTCATGATACTAGAGATAATGGATAGCTGCATGCAAAGGATGGACCATCCAATAATTAACTCAAAATGGATCAAAGACAAAAATGTAAGAATTACAAAAATAAAGAAAAATAGAGGGGAAGCTTTATGATATTAGATTTAGCTATAGTTTCTTGGCTATGACCTCAAAGGCATAGCAAAACAAACTGCAAAACAAAAAAAGGCAAAACAAACTGCATTTTTTAAAGATAAAAACTTAGCCAGGCATGGTGGTGCACACCTTTAATGGAGCACTTGTGAGACAGAGGTAGGAGAATCACCATGAGTTCAAGGCCATCTTGAGATTATGTAGTGAATTCCAGGTGAGCCTGGGCTATAGGAAGACCCTACCTTGAAAAGCCAAAATAAATAAATAAATATTGTGCTTCAAGGAATGCCATCAAAACAGTGAAAAAGCAAACCACTGAATCAGAAAAAGCATTTACAAATCACATATTTGATAAAGCCTTAATATTCAGAACATATGACATAAAACAACAACAAAACCCAAACAACCCAATTTAACAACAGGCAAAGGATTTGAATAGACATTTCTCCAAAGAAGATACACAAATGCCTAATAAGCACATAAAAATATAGTCAACCTCACTAGTTAGTAGGGAAGAGGAGGAGAAAGTATTGACAAGCATATGGATAGCCTAGGTCCTTTATGCATTGTAGAAGGGTGCATCCCCTGGAAAATAATATGCTGGCTCCTCACAA
This sequence comes from Orientallactaga sibirica, assembly GCA_036365145.1. NCBI lineage: Eukaryota > Metazoa > Chordata > Mammalia > Rodentia > Dipodidae > Orientallactaga > Orientallactaga sibirica. The sequence continues at coordinate 11,432,560 of JAEOAD010000030.1, read as the reverse complement.
AATAAAATAGTGTTACCAGATGACCCAGCAATAACACAATATATATTATGTCTCCATCTGCTTGCAAATAAATAAATAAAAATATTTACAAAAAAAGATGGACAAGAGCCAACTCTGAAAAGAAGACCACACCATCACTGCATGCATGGGGAAAGTTTTGAATCATATTTACTTTGGAAAAATCCTCCTATTAAAAGGATTTTCTGGGTGTCTGTTAACTCCTAGATTACCAAAGCCTTTTCAGCATCAATCTAAACTCCAAACAAATTAACTGTTGGATATATTTTGTTTTTACCAACCTGAATGAAATGCTTAAAGGAGCATGAAGCCTCCTCCTGGAGCCCCCTTAGCCCAGCTCAGCTGCCAGAAGCAGGGTGCACCCTTGTACAGCCCTGGGGAAATCTGACTGAACAGGAAATGTACTGTCTTTACTGGCATCAGAGGCTGGTGTTCAAATTAAGCTCTCACATCACAGAATCTCTCCACATCCACTCAGAATTCTTTCATAAACAGAATGCTTATCCCATAATTAGAAATTCTTTTAAGAAAGGTGGAGGAATGTTTTTCAGTTTAATGATGAGCCAAACAAAATAATTCAATGAACTTTCTCTTGTTCATTTTTCATACAGATTCCCAAAAACACATTTTCATTTATAATGAAATGAATCCAGCATAAATAAGACAACTGTTCTTACATAGGAAGACTGCAGGGCTTTCTGTGTTACACACACACTATTTGGGAATAACTCCAGTTGGGAGAGAGGGGATAATGATCCCACAAACCCAGCTATTTGTTTTCTTTTCACAGTACCAGAAAGGATCATTAAAGTGACTTTCACATTAAACTTGTTTATCCCTCGGAACTTTGGAAAATGATTAACAATAACAAAGACTACATTCTGTAGGATTCTGCCTTTTCATTTTTAAATTATTTCTTGTGTGTGTGTGTGTGTGTGTGTGTGTGTGTGTGTCCTGCCAGATGCTTGTGGCACTTGTTGCATCTGGCTTACATGGGTGGATGGGGATTGAACCCAGACTAGCAAGCACTGCAAGCAAGTACCTTTATTTAAGGCTGAGTCATCTCCCATGCTTGTGCCTTTTCATTTTTACTGATACTCCCTTGGCTTAACAGGATACTAATTGGGTTATAAATGAAAGGATATTATTACTGTACATTACTTAAACACATTATCTGGGTTTCCTCACAAATTAGTTTCAGGAACATTCTGTTATAAATTCATTTGAATATTCATGTATTAAGGAAACAACAAAGAGGAAAATCCAATGTGATTCACTAAAATGGTTTTATTTAAAGTTGCTTTCATGTTGGTCACTTGAAACCCTCAAACACACACCAAAGAAATGCCAGGAGGGCTCCATAAGGAAGACAAGAGCGGGTCAGTCATACCTTGATTTTAGAAACCTCCTTGTTGGGCTCCAAAGAGACATGAAGACAAAGCAAAAGCCACACACCAACACATGGGCTTAGGAAATAGCAAATAGTAAGATGTTGTTTATATTTTTAACTTCCAAATCCTGTTGGCATTTAGCAAAACAATTTATTTTTGGCATAATTCTGTAAGGTTCTCTACACTGTATTTGTGAAAGCTGAAAGGAAACAATGTCTGTCTAGAGAAAGCTTAATCTCCTTTCCCAAAGGTTCTGTAGGCCAGCCAGTAAAAAGAACACAGATGATGACTGAGAAAGAACTCCAAGTTATAAAAGATTAAGAACAAATGTTCTAGCCAGGTGTAGTGGTGCACACCTTTAATCCCAGCACTCAGGAGGCAGAGGTAGGAGGATTGCTATGAGTTCAAGGCCACCCTGAGACTACATAGTGAGTTCCAGGTCAGCCTGGGCTAGAGTGAGACCCTACCTCCAAAAAAAAAAAAAATAAAGAACAACAACAACAAATAAAGAGGTTCTAATTCTACCCTGGCAGCAAAAACCTGACTTGCTCACTGTTGAAATTCTTCCCAAGGAAACTGACACTTCTCAACATAAACTGAAAACTACTATCTATCAATAAGACAAGTAGAAACTTTCAGAGATAACCTCAAAAGCAAGAGTTACCTTCTTGTCAGGTTTCGGAGCATTCTGAATAGAACTCAGAGCTTGCCTTTTATATTCCAGCTTCTCATTTAGCTCTCGGAGTCTGTTGCCAGCAAAACTGGCTTGTTCACTAATCCCACTAGTGCCTTCTTCTGCAGCTTCATCACCAGCCTCACCACCTAGGCCCTGGGGAAAGACAATATTCCACCAAATCTTATGAAGATGAGAAATTCAGTAGTTATCTACTGTACATATCCTATGCCATTAAAGCACTGTTCCAGAGGACTAGACCTCAGAAAGTAAAAGACTACTATAAGATAATGTTTAAAAATAACTTTTTCTTTCTTCTCAGCAATGATTTACAGCCAAAGACCAGGTCTTCAGAATTATAGCAAAAAAGGAAAACATTTAATAACCAAGAGTTGGGTAAGGCCCATATCACTATTTCCCAAAGGAACATCCAAGGGAATCTACATGGAATAAGGGAAGGAGGACAATTTTTGTTAATATTACTTCTTATGTCATAGTCCAAATCCTTATCCAATTCCTTTGATAGGTACTGAACATTTTTAGTCATTTGAATATCCTTTTTGAAACAGTAACTACTGTAATACTAACCACTTTAATTTTTCATGTTCATGGATGGTTTGTATGTTTGTGTGTGTAGAGGGGGGGAGGCCAAAGGGCAATACTGAGTCTTTTCCTCAATCACTTTCCCACCTTGTTTTTGAAATAGGGTCTTTCACTGAACCCAGAATACACTAATTTGGCTACACTAGCTAGTTAGTAAGCCTCAGGGATCCTCATGTTTCTTCTTCCCTGATGCCGTGATTACAGGTGTGCACTACCATGTCCACCTTTTATATGGATGTTACATGGGTATCCAAACTCAGGTCCTCATGCTTGTGCAGTAAGCACTTTACCTACCGAGCCCTCTCTCCAACCCCCTACTTTAATTTTGAGCACAAAATAACACAGTTAAAATAATCCTTGATCTGCCTTAAAAATAAAAGGCAATGAGAAATGAGTTTAGACCTACTGGTTCTGGAATTTTATACATAAAGAACTAAGTAACTGAACTTTTATTAAAAGTCTGAATGGAGGGCTGAAGAGATTGCTTAGTGGTTAAGGCATTTGCCTGCAAAGCCAAAGGATCCCAGTTCGATTCTCCAGGACCCATGTAAGCCAGATGCATAAGGGGGCGCATGCATCTGGAGTTCGTTTGCAGTGGCTGGAGGCCCTGGCACACCCATTCTCTCTCTCTCTCTCTAGGCCTTGTTCTCTCTCTCAAATAAATACATAAAATGTATTTAAAAATAAACAGACTTAAAAAAAAATGTCTGAATGGAGCCAGGTGTGGTAGCTCACACCGTTAGTCCCAATACTCAGGAGGCTGAGGTAGGAGGATCACTGTGAGTTCCAGGCCAGCTTGGGGATATGGGTTGAGTACCAGGTAAATCTGGGCTAGAGTGAGGGAGACCCTACCTTGAGGGAACAAAAAGAAAAGAAATTAAAAAAAGAAAAAAGTGTGAATTAACAACACACTTCAAATACCACCAAAAGCCAGCACCTAAGAAGGGCTTTATGGAGAGGGGAGGGGAGACAAAGGAGGGTGGTGAGAAGGAATTATGATCAGGGTATGCTGTGTATATGCATGGAGGTGTCAGTAAATTTGCTGAAAAAAGAAAACCTCAAGAAAAATAATAAGCACTTTATTTCTCAGGGCCAGTGATATAGAAAACTGGTTAGAAAAAAAATTAAAGATAAATTATGATCTTTTTATATACCAATCTTAAAGTTCATAAATCACTAATAGCAAACAAAGGATGCCATTAAAGTACACTTTAAGAAAATTTTGACCCAAGCTATGGCTTAGCAAGGTTTCTTTTGGAGCATTTTATGTTATTTATTTATTTATTTATTTATTTATTTATTTATTTATTTATTTTGAGAGAGAGACACAGAGACAGAGAGAGGGAGAGGAAGACAGAGAATGGGCGGCCAGCAGCCTCTCACCTGCTGCAAACACACTCCAGATGTGTGTGCCCCCTTGTGGGCAAGTGAGGCATTGTGCCCTTGCATCACTTTGCATCTGGCTAAACGTGGGACCTGGAGATTGGAACTGATGTTCTTAGGCTTAGCAGGCAGGTGCCTTAACTGCTAAGCCATCCCTCCAGCCCCATCTTATGTGTTTTTTTTAATGCCCATTTTTTCTAACTCCTCCCACATTCCCTCTTCTCATTTTTTCTTCTCATCCCTTCTCTATTCAGAGGTTAGGCACAGCCTAACAGATTCAATGAGCTTCTCTAAGCCATAAACAGCCCACCCCACAGATATCTGTCCTCACATTTTAGGAATCAGCCTAGGGTGTGTCCAAGGTAGTTGGAGACCTCTGACCCAGGGCTTCAGTAGCAGCAAGGAGGTCAGAGGAGTAGAAGAGGAAGGACAGAAGGTGAGGAGGCACAGGAAGTAAACAAGGTAACTTGGTTTATAGTTCATTCCCCTGTATAGTAAATAAGTCCTATATAGTAAATAAAGTATGTGTCTACTTAATCATATTCCAAGCCTTCCACTGGAAAGAAAAGGGAGATAATGCTACCAAAGCTGCAAGATTTAATCTCTGCCCTGCTGGTTTGTTCTTGTTTTGGCTTGATCTTTCCCAGCCATGCTGCATTCCTCCCTTTTCGAATAAAAATGTTTACTCTGTCATTGTAAACAGAATGTAACATGCATTTTGATTGAATAGGGGGCTCACAGTTAAAGAGATGGTCTGGAGTCTCAGAAGAGAATGTAGATTTCTGGACAGTATTGGAAGTGATAAGACTATGCAGACTTCTAAAGTTGTATATAATGAGATGGCCATGAGCCTATGGAGGCCAGGAATGGAATGTTATGGCTCAAAATCTGGGGCTGGAGAGATTGCTTAGCAGTTAAGGCACTTGCCTGCAAAGCCTAAGAAGCCAGGTTTGATTTCTTAGTACCCATGTAAGCCAGATGCCCAACATGGCAGACGCATCTGGAGTTTGTTTACAATGGCAAGAGGCTTTGGGGTGCCTGTTCTAAATAAATAAATAAATTAAATATTTTTTTTAAAAAGTGGTATGATTGACTGTTGACAAGAGGTGGACTTGATTATACTTAGTGAGGTAACCCAGGCCCAGAAAAAGCCAAACATCACATGTTCTTTCTCATATGTGGATTCTAGCTACAAATGATTGTACTTCTATGTGAGTAGGAATAACACTCAGTAGCAGAGGCCAGTAAGCTAGAAAGGAGGCGCAGGATGTAAACAAGGTAACTTGGTTTACTTCCTCTGGGAATAGAAAGGGAGGGAGGGGAGGACTTAATAGGATGGTATAGTATATATGTAAGTAGAAGAACAGATTAACGGGGGTGAAAAGGCCTAAGTGAGGTCAGGGGAAGAGACTGAGTAAAGGAAAGGTAGAGGGAGGGCTAATCAAAATCTAAGAGGATATAAATAAGTCACATGGAAACCTACTTTTCTGGACAATGGAATACTCAGAAGCCAGAGATTGTTACTAGAAAATTTTCAGTGCCAGGGATGGGGTACCTTCCAGTGAGTTGTTCGCCAGGGAGGTCACTCATACCCCCAAAACCTTATAGGCCATTGCCGAGACCCTTGGTTTCCCACCAGGAATAGATGGTAAGACATTATTGCTGAAGACTCCACATACTTGGGCTGCAAGGTGGGCTGCAAGCCTCCTCCATGTAATATAGACCAGCTGACAGAAACCTGAAAAAAGCTATGCTGTATGCAGTTCAGTGGGAGAGAGAGAAATCACCAGTGAAGACACTCAACAGTGAACACTGCAAGCTTTAAATTTGGCCAGCCAGGCCAAATGAGCCAACAGGTGCAATAGTGGCATGTCTGTTATGGGGGAAACCAACCGCTCTCTAATTGGACTGGAGGCCCACTCCATGGGAGGGAATACATTCCTGACTGAAAACCTACAACAGGGGTAGTCATGAGCCCTAGGGGTATAACGTCTGCAGGTATCTGGCTAAATGTATATACTATGCTCACCAAACTGCCCAGCAAGCACTTCTCTTAATGTTCATAACCATATATTAATGCTACTCTCACTTTTGGTTACAGAAACTTCTCTTTTCAGATGGCAGTGACCTTGGGATGACTCAGAAGGCACCATGGTGCTGAGAGGAAGTGACAGAGGAGTGCTCAGCACTTAAATACCTCTATCACATCTTCTAAGGCTCAGGGTCCATTGCTGACAAAAAGACTATAAGAGCCAAAGCAAGGACTGCTTACAATGTGCTCCTCCAGAGTTTCTAAGGGGAAAGTGGGAGAAGAGAGGGAATTACCATGGGTTATTGTGTAAAATTATGGAAGTTGTGAGTAAAATAACAAATTTTTTAAAAAGGTGGATTTGCAATGGTTAAATTCAACTGTCAAGTTGATTGGATTAATAGTCATTAATGAGGTATGTCTTTATTAAGTATGTCTATAAGGGTGTTTCCAGAGAGGTTTATCTGAGGTGGGAAGACCCACCTGAATGTGGGCAGTATCATACCATGGGGAAAAGAGAAAGGCAGCTTAGCACTGGCATTCCCTTCTCTACTTCCTGTTCTGCTGAGATATAAGGAGACAAGAGTCCCAGCTGCATGCTCTTGCCACCATGTGACCATCTGCCATCAGCCTTCCTTACTGTGGCCCCTCCAACTGTGAACTGAAACAACCCTTGAACTTCCATTAAGTTACTTTTGTCATGAAAATTGGTTACAACACCCAGAAAGATAACGAACACAGAAAACTGGAGTGAATGTTTAATGTGACTCACCATCTCATCCTTGTTAGAAATCTGTGAAGCATGTTTTTCTTCTTCTTTGATTATCAACTGCTCATACAGGTCACTGACAATAAATGATGGGTAATACCTTTCCCTCAAGGTCTCATATACATCTCCCTGGATTTTGCAGAACACTTCAATACCTTTATTTCCTACAAGACATTGCTGGATTTCTTTGTAAAGTGACTTTTCCACATATATTTCTTTGCTTTCCACAAAGAAATTCTGATAAATTTCACCAACTAATTGTGGAATTTCATTCTGAAAAGATAGGAAGATGAAGAAAAACATAAGGAATGTTATTGCAGAGAAATTATTTTCTACCAAATTCTCTTCAAGCTAAAGCTAGAAAGAAGATATTTAGAATGTGTCCTGAACTTTTATGACTGTGATGCTTAGTTTTCTGTGTCCCACATTCAAGGTCCAGAGGGAAACCTCAGATTCTAATGACACTCTCTTTCTGTAACAGATTCTTCTTCTATTCTCTCTATCCTATAGATACAACCTAAACTAAGATATTATTGATTTTTAATCTAATATCCATAACTGGAAGTACTCACCCAACTAATATGAAAAATGTCCTACTCTTGAAAGAAGACAATACAATAGTTTATATTTCAAAAAAGCCAAGAGGGATGGAGAGATTGCTCAGTGGTTAAAGGCACTCACTTACAAAACCTGAGGGCCCAGATTTTATTCCCCAACACCCATGAAAAGCCAGATGCACAAAGTGGCTCATGAATCTGGAGTTAATTTACAGTGGCAAGAGGCCCTGATGTGTCCATCATATTCATTCTCATTCTCTCTCTCTCTGCTTGCAAATAAATAAATAAATATTTTTAAAAGCCAAGACAGATATTCTTCAAAATGATTACTACAGAATTACAGTGTCACTGAACTATAGTCATAAGCATCATACTTGCATCATAACTGGCCTACGTCACAAAGCAGACATTCCAATTGATTAATACAATTTCTCATATCTGCTCTAGAGGCATTTCACTAACTCTAGGAATGGAATACAAAGTTTACAACACTAGTGAAAAACACATACATCTAACTTAATGAATATGACTATCAGTGTTCCCAGGTCAGAATATGACTATTTTGAGGAAGCTATATGGCTTTATTTCATTGAAAAATTTCAAATTATATTCAGTACTTTAGGAAAACTCTTTGGATTACTGATTATTATAGTCTTTCTTTTTTAGTTGTGTGTGTGTGTGTGTGTGTGTGTGTGTGTATACAGGTGTGCCAGTGTCTCTTGCCCATTGCAAATGAACTCCCAACACATGTGCCCAGCTTTAAGTGGGTGCTAAGAAATTGAACGTATGCCTAAGGCTTTGCAAGCAAACATCTTTAATCACTGAGCCATCTGCCTAGCCTCACAGTATTCTTTTGAGAGTAGTCAAAAGTCATCTGGAGTGAAAGGTTGGTAATTTTAAAATGAGTAGTAAAGTTGGCATATATGATACTAGGTAAAATGAGATAATTTTTGGTTTGTAAATTAATAATGAAAAACATTCCTCAGATTTTAAAGCATTATAAGACTGGATTTGGCTCCTTAACTGAAAGCAATTTGTGATTTATGATGTACTTTAAATTGGCTTTATGGTCTAACAATAATCATATGCAAATAAAATTCAGTGTGCAAAATGTCTTCCATGCTTATGTTAATAAACTACTCAAAGTACTATATGTTATACTTATGCTTATATATAGTTATGCACATATTCAAAAGGACCATATACTTATTCTTTAATTCTTAAAATATACTGAGAACTTAATAAATGCAAAGCACAATGTCTACTTTTGGGTTCTTCCCTGGAAGAGGCACATGTGGCAAAAAGATTTTATTCATTCATTCATTCATTTATTCATTAGAGTCACAGAGAGGGAAAGAGAGAGAGAGTGAGAATAGGCACACCACTGTAAACGAACTCCAAATGCATGTGCTACCACGTGTATCTGGCTTACGTGGGACCTGGAGAATTGAACCCAAAAGAACCCAGCCCAAAAGATTGATATTTTTTAATTTTTATTTTAAAACTGTAAAAAGAGCTGCAGAGATGGCTTAGTGATTTAAGGTACTTGCCTGCGAAGCCTAAGGATCCAGGTTCAATTCCCCAATACCCATCTAAGACAGATGCACAAGGTAGTGCATGAGTCTGGAGTTCATTTGCAGAGGCTAAATGCCCTAGTGTGCCCATTCCCTCTTATGTCTCTCAAAATGAAACAAATTCAAAAATATTAAAAAATATATAAGAATCCAGGGATGGTGGCCATGTCTTTAATCCTAGTACTTGGGAGGCTGAGGTAGGAGTACCACTGTGAGATCAAGGTCAGCCTGGGCTACTGCAAGACCCTACCTCAAAAACAAAAACAAACAAAAACTCAAAAACAAAAAAAAAAAAAAAAAAAAACAAAAAAACAAAAAAAAAAAAGGGGTGCTGGAGAAGATGGCTTAGTGGTTAAGGCGTTTGCCTGCAAAGCCAAAGGACCCTGGTTCGATTCCCCAGAATCCATGTAAGCCAGATGCACAAGGAAGCATATGCATCTAGAGTTCATTTGCAGTGGCCAGAGGCCCTGGCATGCCCATTCTCTCTCACTCTGTCTACCTCTTTTTCTCTCTCTAAATAAATAAATATTTTTTTAAAAAAATTTTAAGCTCTCTCACCAGAACTGTGGCATAACATTTTTGAGTTTAAACATTGGCAAGATTTTGTTCTCCCAATCTGGCAACCATGCCAGAGTGTGAAGGGACAATTCTTATTTTTATTACTGTCTTTAATCCTTTTGGAAGCACATGCTTTAAAAAAGAAAAAAAGCCCTTTTCATGATTTTTTTTTCCAATCCAAGATCCATGTTCACTTTCATGGGCTCCTAGGCCATGTAGTTTCTCTCCACTTTACATTTCCCTTCCTCAGCCCTTTCCAACATTCCTGTGACATCTGAATAAAATGTGATGTTTTAAAAATTAAGAAAAACTTTTAAAAATATTAATTAAGGGCTGGAGGGATGGCTTAGCAGTTAAGGCATTTACCTGAAAAGCCAAATGACCCAGGTTTGATTCCCCAGGACCCACGTTAGCCAGATGTACAAAGGGGGGCATGCATCTAGAGCTAGTTTGCAGTGGCTGGAGACCCTGGCAAGCCCATTCTCTCTCTCTTTCTCTGTCAAATAAATAAATAAATAAATAAATAAATAAATAAAATAAATTAATTAATTCATTTAAGAGAAGGGGAGAAAGATAGAGAGGCACAGAGGGTCTCCTGATGCTGTAAAGGAAATGAATCCCAGATAATGTGGCAATTTGTGCATCTAGTTTTAAATGCGTACTGGGGAATGATCTCAGATTGTCAGGCTTTGCAAGCCTTCGCCTTTAACCACCGAGTCATTTCTCTAGCCTGTTAAACATATTTTAAATGAAGTAAAAGGAGAAAACAATGTCAAAAACTTTACTTCACAAATAAAAGTAAAAAGCACAAAAAAGAAAAAAAAAGTGCACTATAATAAACCAATGGGCATGGTTACAAGACTGAGGTGGGAGTGTTTAGACCAAGCTTTTAACAGTAAGGTGGGTAAGTACAGATGCTTACATAGGCACATGTGCTTATAACAGTAATGTGGGTATGTACATGTACTATACATATGTATAGTATGCTAAAAGAGAAACTATATAAAATAAAATTCAGTGAGGTAACACAGGCCCAGAAAGCCCAATGTCACATGTTCTCTCTCATATGTGGATCCTAGCTACAATGATGGGACTTCTATGTGAGTAGGAATCAATCTCAGTAGCAGAAGCCAGTAAGCTAGAAAGGGGATATAAAGGGAATAGAAAGGGAGGGAGAGGGGACTCAATAGGATGGTACTGTATATATGTAAGTAGAAGAACAGATTAACGGGGGTGAAAAGGCCTAAGTGAGGTCAGGGGAAGAGATTGAGTAAAGGAAAGGTAGAAGGAGGGCTAATCAAAATCTAAGAGGATATAAATAAGTCATATGGAAACCTACTTTTCTGGACAATGGGAACACTCAGAAGCCAGAGATTGTTACTGACAGGGATGGGGTACCTTCCAGTGAGTTGTTTGCCAGGGAGGTCACTCATACCCCCAAAACATTATAGGCCATTGCCGAGACCCTTGGTTTCCCACCAGGAATAGATGGTAAGACATTATTGCTGAAGACTCCACATACTTGGGCTGCAAGGTGGGCTGCAAGCCTCCTCCATGTAATGTAGACCAGCTGACAGAAAGCTGAAAAGGCTAAGCTGCATGCAGTTCAGTGGGAGAGAGAGAAATCACCAGTGAAGATACTCAACAGTGGACATTGCAAGCTTTAAATTTGGCCAGCCAGGCTAAATGAGCCAACAGGTGCAATAGTGGCCTGTCTGTTATGGGGGAAACCAACTGCTCTGTGATTGGACTGAAGGCCCGCTCCACAGGAGGAAATACATCCCTGATACTGAAAACCTATGACAGGGTAGTCATGAACCCTAGGCATATAATGTCTGCTGGTGTCTGGCTAAATGTATATACTGTGCTCACCAAACTGCCCAGTAAGAACTTCTCTTAATGTCCACACCCATATATTAATGCTACTCTCACATTTGGTTAAAGAAGCTTCTCTTTTCAGATGGTGGTGACCTTGGGATGACTCAGAATGCACCAAGGTGCTGAGAAGAAGGGACAGAGGAATGCTCAGCACTAAAACATCTCTAACACACCTTCCGAGGCTATGGGTCCATTGCAGTAGAGGGGGCAGAAAGAACGTAAGAGCCAAAGGAAGAGTAGGACCCCTTACAACGTGCTCCTCTAGACACAAAATGGCCTGGATATTCATGACCTCACAGTGCCTGACACTACCTACATAAGATCATCATCATAGAAGGAAAAGATCATGACCTCAAAATGAAAAGAGAGACGGATTGAAAGGGGGAGAGGATATGATGGAGAGAGGAGTTTCAAGGGGAAAGTGGGGGGAGGGAGGGAAGTACCATGGGATATTGTCTCAATTAAGGAAGTCATCAATAAAAGTAAATAAATAAATAAAATTCAATTTTTTTGGTATTCTTACAAATCTTTTTACTTGGGACTACTTGTTCAAAAGCATCTTCTGGAGCTGGGTGTGTGATGGCGCATGCCTTTAATCCCAGTAGTCGGGAGGCAGAGATAGGAGGATTGCTATGAGTTCAAGGCCACCCTGAGACTACATAGTGAATTCCAGGTCAGCCTGAGCTAGAGTAAGACCCTACCTCAAAAAAAAAAAATTAAAAGCATCTTCTGTAAAAATATTGTGACATTTTATTTGCTATAACGAGCTGAAAAGTGTCAATATCATATTTAATTTAAACTATTCTTTAAAAATTTTATTTGAGAACGAGACAGACAGAAAGAGAGTATGGGCATGCCAGAACTTCTTTCTGCCACTGCAAACAAACTCCAGATGCATGCACCATTTGGTGCATCTGGCTTTACATGGGTACCGGTAAATTGAACCTTGGCCATCAGGCATTACAAGCAAGTACCTTTAACCAGAGCCATCTCTCCAGCCTTAAACTGTTCTTTTAAAATATATTTATCTTACAACTTCATTGAAGTTCATTGAAGCTTAGCATGTACTTTTTGTCAGCTAGTGATTAATTTTCTTGTAAGTCTATATACACCACCTTGTTAGCATTCTTCAGATGTTCCACAGACTCCCACAAGCCAATCAGAGTTCTCTTGTCCACTCTTTCCATGTACATGCGAAAGTACTCTCGGTAGAAAGTATTGGCCAAAATATCTTCAAACTGAAGAATCTATCAAGAGAAATAAAAGTTTTCTAAAAATCAAATTTGAAGTATCAGTTTGCTTTTAACTTCCCTGATTAACCATCACATTCAGGGAAACATGCATTTTTTTCAGGTAATAGCTAATGTAATATATCTCTGATAGGCTGAATTATCTATCACATTCCTACGGAATATTCAAAATGCATATATTCAAAGATTACCAATTTTATATTAATCATTCAGTCATTCACCAAGGACTTATTTGACATCAACTTGGAAAGAGGCTCAAAATTAGAACATGACTAGATGCACTTCTGGGTAAGATGGCTGCATAAGAGTCACATTAATCCAGCCTAAGGAGGGATTTCAGCAAAATCACAGAAAAATACACTCTTCATCTGAAAAGTGAAGGTGTACAGGTTTTTAGCCAAAACAGTGGAGAAGCAGGAGACACTAAGATCTATCACAAAGGAGGAAATCAGCCAGAATCCCCTCTTGGAGCTTGCGGACCTGGACCTGAGCTGCGGGACTTCACAGATCCATGTGCCTACTTGACACCAAGCTGCAGCAGCAGAGACCAAACACAGGGATTTTCCAACTTCATCAGCCTCCTTGCAAAGTCAAGAAATCTGAAGGGGAGACAACGGGACACAGGTGGGACTAACTGAACAGTTTCAGAACAACTCCAGGCTTCCTGCACTCTCCCATCTCCAACCATCAGAACTACGAACCTCCAGAGAAGGCATTCAGCCCCTGGCTTTAGGGCATCCAGCACAGCTAATCAGACCAACAGATCCACAGCACAAGAAGGAGGGATCTAGGTGGGCATGCAGCACTGGTGAGATCTGAAGCCACCCCAAAAGGTAACAAGGCCAACTGAAAAAAAAAAAAAAAAAAGCAGGTACACAGGCCTGCACTGGAAGTGTTAACCTCTCTTTCTATGTCAGAGCAGGTTATGGGTTACACATTCTTGGTTGGATTTACCATTCTCAATTAAGTTGTATTTGGGAATTGACTATTGTTGCTTTTAATGCTTTCAGATTATTTGGGTCTTTGTCTTTTTCTTCTGTCATTATTGGGGGCAGGGTCTGATTCACAACCAGACTGAACTGGAACTCATGTCAAAACAGAAATCTCAACTATGCAGCTGACAGGATTAAGGGTGTAGAACAACGCACACCTTAGGGTTTGTGGTTTTATAAGGTTATCTGTTTGTTTCAATCCCCACACTTGCATACTCTGCGCTGGTTTTTATTGAATGTGCATATTGCTCAGTTGAGTTTAGAATTTGCCAGTAAAATGCTCCACCTAGACCACTAGAATACTTGAACAGCAGGCAAACTCAACACCTAGGATTACTTCTGTGGTTGGATTGGAGTAGAAGAGCTACACTTGGCACCTTGAACTCCTATTCTGAAGATATATAAAGTTGGACTTCCAAATCTAAAAGCACCACAGATTATTAGAAAACCTAAGTATCAAATCAACTCAGGATGAAAAAAAATCACAACATTGTAATACAAGAAACACAAAGAATCAAGACAATACAATCCCACCAAAATTATAAATACACCAGAAAATGTCCCTGAATGACACAAAGATTTCAAAAACATGATTTTATCTCTACTCAAAGGAATTAAAGAGGAAAACAAAAGAATTAAAGTACAAAACAAACTCCTAAAGGAATTCCAAGAGAACATAGGAAACCAGCTTTAATAAGGAGGTCACTACAAGACATGAGTAAGGAAATAGAAATAATGAAGAAAAACCAGGCAGAAATTCTACCAATGAAAAACACAGTCAGTCAAATAAAAAACTCTGGAAATTCTCACCAGTAGAATGGATGGAGAACAGAATATCTAAACTAAAAGACCATGTGGCAGATCTAATACAGTCCACCAAAGAGAAAGACAAGGTAATAGGAAGGTATGAATGGGAATTTTAAGATATCAAGGACAATATGAAAAAAATAAAATGTAAGAATTCAGGGTATAGTAAGAGAAGAATTACAGAGGAATAATAGGCATTTTCAACAAAATCATAGAAGAAAAATCTCCCCAAATTGGGAAAGAAATGACAACACAGATATAAGAAGCTTTTAGAACACCAAACAGACAAAACCTGGAAAGAACCTCTCCTCGTCATGTTACAATTAAACTACGAAACATGCAAACCAAAGAAAATATATTGAAAGGGCAGTTAGAGAGAAAAAGCAAGTCACCTATAAAGGCAAGCCCATCAGAGTAACAACAGATTACTCAACACAAACTTTAAAAGTCAGAAGGGCTTGCTTGGAATGATGTATTCCAAGGTCTGAAAGACAACAGTCAACCAAGATTACTTTATCCTAAAAAGCTATCTACCCAAATTGATGGAGAAATATGGACATTCAACAATAATAATAATAAACAACAGGTGAAAGGAATTTATGGCAACTAAACCAGCTCTACAGAAAATATTTGAAGGAATCCTTCATGCTGAAGAGTAAGCAAAACACACACAGGAGGATATAGGAAAAATAAACCATACTCAAATAACAGTTAAAACAAGAGAGAAAAGGGAAACAGGAAGCACTACAAAACAAGAAAAATGGCAAGAATAAACACATACTTTTCAACAATAACTCTTAATATCAATGGCCTCAAAGCCCCAACCAAAAGAAACAGGCTTGCAGACTGGATTAAAAAGCAGAATACTGCTGTTTGTTGCCTCCAAGAAATTAATCTCTTAATAAAAGATAAACACTATCTTAGGGTGAAAGGATGGAAAACGGTATTTCAAGCAAACAGGCCTAGGAAACAAGAAGGAGTTGCTATACTAATATCTGACAGGGTAGACTTCAAACCAACATTAGAGAGGAAAGATAAAGAAGGTCACTTTATACTGATTAAAGGAACACGTCAACAGGAGGACATTACAATCCTAACTATATATGCAACTAACATGGGGGATCCCAATTTCATCAAACAAACACTATTAGACTTCAGGTCACAGATAACACCAAACACAATTGTAGTGGGTAATTTCAATACCCCACTCTCATCAATTGACAGGTCAACACAGCAAAAACTAAATAGAGAAACATCTGGATTAAATGAACTCATGGGTCAAGTGGACCTAACAGATATCTACAGAACATTCCATCCAAATGCTGCAGAATATACATTTTTTTGTCAGCAGCACATGGAACATTCTCCAAAATAGACCACATAGTAGGACACAGGAAAATTGAAATAATCCCTTGTCCTCTATCTGATAATAATGGGATTAAACTACAAATCAGAAACGAGAAAAACAACAGAGGATACAGAAATTCATGGAGACTGAATAGTACACTATTGAATGATGAATGGGTCACTGAAGAAATAAAAAAGGAAATCAATAAATTCATAGAATCAAATGATGATAAGAATACAACATACCAAAACATGTGAGACACAATGAAGGCAGTTCTAAGAAGGAAATTTATCGCTTTGAGTGGCTATATTAAGAAATTAGAGAGTTCAGAACTGGGAGTGGTGGTGCACACCTTTAATCCCAGCACTTGGAAGGCAGAGGTAGGAGGATGGCTGTAAGTCTGAGGCCACCCTGAGACTGCATAATGAATTCCAGGACAGCCTGGGCTAGAGTGAGACCCTACTTTGAACCCCTCACCCAAAAAAAAAAGAAATTAGAGTGTTCACAAGTAAACAATTTCCTGCTTGACCTTAAGGCCTTCAAAAAAGAAGGAGGCAAACCAAAAATCAGTACATGGGAAGAGATAATAAAGATTAGGGCAGAAATTAACTAAATAGAAACCACAAAAAGAAAAACAACAATAAAAATAAAATACAAAGAATCAATGAAACAAAGAGTTGGTTCTTTGAAATCATAAACAATATTAATAAAACCTTAGCAAATGTGACCAGAAGAAAGAGAGAAAAGACAAAAATTAATAAAATTACAGATGAAAAAGGCACCATTACAACAGACACCAGAGAAATTCAGAAAATCATAAGGACATACTTTAAGAATATATATGCCTCTCAATTTGAAAATCTGAAAGAAATGGATGATTTCTATGATTCATAAGACCTAACAAAATTAAACCAGGATGAGATTGAACCATTTAAATAGACCTATAACATCTACAGAGATTCAAGCAGTTAAAATGTCTCCCAACTAAAAAAAGTCTAGGCCCAGATGGATTCACTGGTGAACTTTACCAGACCTTCATGGAAAAATTAACAATAAGGCTTCTCAAACTTTTCCATAAAATAGAAAAGGAAGCAATTCTACCAAACTCCTTCTGATACCAACACCTGACAAAGACAGAACAAAAAAAGAAAATTATAGACCAATCTCCCTCATTAACATAGATCCAAAAATTCTAAACAAAATATTGGCAAACAGAATATATCAGAAAGATTATTCACCCCAACCAAGTAGGGTTTATCCCAGAGATGCAGGAATGGTTCAACATATACAAATTTATAAATGTAATAAACTATATAAATGGACTAAAGGGCAAAAAACACATGATCATCTCAATAGATACAGAAAAGGCACTCAACAAAATCCAACATCCCTTCATGGCAAAAGTCCTACAAAACTAGGAACAGAAGGAACATATCTCAATGCCAGGGTCCAGCCCTAGCATCAACAAGGGGTAAGACCATGAAGCTGAGATGAACGGGAGTGGTGATAACAAAACTTGGGACATGTTGGTACAAGCGGACAGGTTGGGCTTCAGCAGCAAGCTATCTGACTTCTCTCTCTCTCTCTCTCTCTCTCCTCTCTGCCTCTTTTTTAAAACTAACTTGTAAAATTTATATTATTCTAATTTTACATTCATAATGGTGACTCCATTATCCTCCTCCCTGTCCTCCCTCTTCCAAAGGGACCTTCATCAATGGGGAATGTGCATCATGCATTGTGGGGGTAGTCAAGAGTTGTGGGGGTATGCCAAGTCTCTCTGAATAATGCCCCAACTTGTGGCTCTAACATTCTTTCCAACCCCTCTTCCACAAATTTCTCTGAGCCACATTGGGGTCATTTTAGTTCTACTTCAGTGATGAGGTTTTGGGAGCCTCTGTGTCTCTGAATATCTGGCTTAGTAGGAGTTGGATGTTCTCTATGTTTATCTCCTTTAGCCTTTTTCTGGTGTCGTGATTACCAAGAATGCTATACTCCTGCCCTTCTCCCACATTACTCTATGGTTTCAGCTAGGGCCCTGGTGAAGTGTGACTGGCTGTTCCTCTCTTCAGGTTCTTCTCTCTGCCTCTTGCCACAAAACCTCAGTCTTTTATTTTTCTCATACAAGGAAATAGGATTCAGAAGGAGAAAAGCAAAAACAGAATGGGTACAAATTTGACACGCATGCATAAACTTCTTTGAAATTACAAGTACATAATATTTCCAGGAAAGTTAACCCCATCCCTTACAATCTTTATGAGCAAGCACTGTTAACCATTAACTGTGAAAGACAACTTTGAAAAACACCTTGACCAATTCTTTTTTGAATCATGGGGCACTAGCTCCTTGTGGTTTCTTTTTCATTCTTTTTTAAATGTTGATTCTATTTTCAGTTGCAAGTTAGCAAAGGTGAGTGACAGATTGGCTACAACAGGTGCTATTATTCAATTATAGTTAACTCAGCAAGTCTTTCTTTTTCTTTCTGCAAGCAATACTTTATAACATAATCATTATACCCAAATTGTATTTGCAGAGCATATGCCTGAATTAAATATTTATGAAGTTGTATTTTCTCATTTTTTGATAAACAGTCATAGGGACTCAAATCCTTAACAGCTAAATAATCCATAAAACCTAACTCATCGGCCCATTTTACTCTGTAGTCTCTCCTGTCCCAGATCCTAAGTCTCACTCTCCCACTCTTAGGGTCACACTGATATTGACCACCTGGAGGAAGCAAGCTTTTAGGATCAAATCTATGGCCCTCATGAATAGCCTGAGAGGGCTGCCACCATCTATTGTTGTTGTAATAAACACATTGCTTTCCATTCCATTTTTGTTTGGTCTTTTCTGGGAACACATCTCCTTTTGTCTGCACAATACTATTCCACAAAATCGCCTCATCAGAAGCTGGCAGTTTGTCTAACTCTCAGAGGTAATGGCTAGCCTGCAGATCATTCCCAGAAGAGAAAGAACAAGCCAAGATAAGGAGAGAAACCAGAAAGATCATGGCAATAAACATGAACTGTACGGCTGAAAGAAGTAGATGTCTTTGCCAAGCTAAATGAGCCAGAGACCACGGGGTTGGATCTGTGTCAAGCGATGCACAGGGTCTTGACTCAGTCTTTTTGGAGCATGCCGTCCCCGGCATCTCAACATAATAAAAGCTATTTATGACAAACCTACAGCCACTAAATTCAGGAATAAGACAAGGGTGTTCACTGTCCCTACCTTTATTTAATATAGTAATGGAAGTCCTAGTTATAGCAATAAGACAAGAGACACTCGTAAAAGGGATACAAATTGAAAAGGAAGAGATCAAATTATCATTATTTGCAAATGATATGATTCTATACATAAAGAACCCTAAAGACTCTACCAGCAAACTGTTAGAGCTAATAACCACTTTTAGCAACATAGCAGGATACAAAAGAAACACACAGAAATCACTAACTTTCTATACTAACAAGAAACATGCAGAACATGAAATCAGAAAATTTCTCCCATTCATAACTGCCTCAAAAATAAATAAATAAATAGAATACCTTGGAATAACCTAACCAAGGAAGTAAAGGAAATCTACAATGAGAAATTTAAAACACCCAAGCCAGAAATTGGAGAAGACACTAAGAAATGGAAAGTAATCCCATATTCTTGGATTGGAAGAATCCATATTGTGAAAGTGTCAATCTTACCAAACGCAATCTACATATTTAATGAAATCCCCATCAAAATTCTAATAGTATTCTTCACAGAAATAGAAAAAACAGTCATAAAATTCATTTGGAAGCACAAAAAACCTAAATAGCTAAAATAATTTTGAGCAACAAAAATAAGGCTGGTACTTTCCCTATACCCGATTTTAAGCTACATTACAAAGCCATAGTAACAAAAACAGCATGGTACTGGCACAAAGACACACACATGTAGATCAATGGAACAGAATAGAGGACCCAGATGTTAAACCAGGCAGCTACAGCCATCTGATTTTTGACAAAAATGCCAAAAATATTCATTGTAGAAAAGATAGCCTCTTCATCAAGTGGTGCAGGGAAAATTGGATATCTATATGTAGGAAGATGAAAATGTACCCTTGTCTTTCTCCATGCACAAGAATCAAGTCCAAATGAATCAGGGACCTTAATTTTAGACCTGAAACTATGAAACTGCTATAGGAAAAGGTAGGGGAACTCTTCAACATATTGGCATAGGCAATGACTTTCTGAATATAACCCCAATTGCTCAGGAAATAAAACTGTTAATCAACCACCAGGATCTCATGAAATTACAAAGCTTTTGTACAGCAAAGGACACTGTGAATAGAACAAAGAGATAACCTACAGAATGGAGAAAATCTTTGCCAGCTATACATTTGACAGAGGATTAACATCTAGAATATACAAATAACTAAAAAAACAAAACAATAAGAAATCAAACAACCCAATTAAAAAATAGGCTATGGAACTACATAGAGAGTTCTCATCAGAAGAAATACAGATGGTATATAAACAGCTAAAAAAGTATTCTATATCCTTAGCTATCAGGGAAATGCAAATTAAAACTACTTTGAGATACCATCTCACTCCTGTCAGAATGGCTGTCATCAAGAAAACAAATGACAAGGGACTGGGGAAATGGCTTAGCGGTTAAGGTGTTTACCGCTGAAGCCTAAGGGCACTGGTTCAATTCCCCAGGACCCACGTAAGCCAGATGAACAAGGGGACACATGTGTTTGGAGTTTGTTTGAGGTGGCTGGAGGCCCTGGCATGCCCATTCTCTTTTACTCTGTCTGTCTCTTCCTCTTGTTCTCTGTCAAATAAATAAAATAAAATAATAAAATAAAATAAAATAAAATAAAATGAAATAGAAAACCAAAGACAATAAATGTTGGCGAGGATGTGAAAAAACCCTTCTACACTGTTGGTGGGAATGTAGTCTAGTACAGCCATTGTGGAAATCAATGTAGAGGTTCTTGAGACAACTAAAAATAGATTTACCATATGATCTAACTATAGCACTCATAGGCATATATCCTAAATATTCTTCTCACTACCTTAGAGATACTTGCACAACCATGTTTATTGCTGCTCTATTCACAATAGCTAGGAAGTGGAACCAGCCTAGATGTTCCTCAACAGGTGAATGGATAATAAAGATGTGGTACATTTACACAATGGAGTTCTATTCAGTAGTAAAGAAAAATGAAACTATGAAACTTGCAGGGAAATGGATAGATCTGGAAAGGATTATACTAAGTTAGGTAACCCAGGCCCAGAAAGCTAAACATCACATGTTCTCTCTTATACATGGATCCTAGCTACAAATATTTAGACTTGTGTGTGAGTTGGAACAAAAATCGGTAGCAAAGGCCAGTCAGCTAGAAAAAGGCTATAAGGGTGGGAGGAGAGGGAAGGACTTTAGGGAAAGATATTGTATATATGTAAATAGAAGAACAGATTACAGGGAGTGGAAGGCCTCAGTGAGGCCAGGGGAAGAGATTAAGAGAAGGGTGGGGGGAAGGTCAATCAAAATTCAACATATTCTGAATAAGACATATGAAAGCCTACTTTTTTAGATAATGGCCCATCCAGAAACAATAGATTGATACTAGAAAATTTTCAGTGCCAAGGATAGGATACCTTCCAGTGAGTTGTTGGGCAGGGAGGTCCCTGTTGCCTACAAAACATTATAGGCTATTGCTAAGGCCCTTGGATTCCCATGAATAACAAATGGTAAGACCCTATTGCTGAAGAGTTCACATGCCTGTGCAGCAATGTCACTGAGAAATCAAACTGGTGCTGAGCTGAAAACCTTCTCCCTGTAGAACAGCCAACTGAAAACTGGAAAGAGCTGCAGTGCATGCAGCCCTACAGGAGACAGAAGTCATCACCAGTGAGAACAGTGGACACTGGAAGCCTCAAATTTGGCCAGACAGGCCAAATGACCTAACAGGTGCAATAGTAGCATGCCTGTTCTGTGGAAAATCAACTGCTCTCTAATTGGACTGGAGATCCACTCTATGGGAGGGAATACATGCCTAGTACTGAAAACCTAATCAAAAGCCTGTGGCAGGGGAGGTCATGACCCTTAGGTCCTTATATGGCTAAATGCATACATTATGCACATGAAACTGCCTTGAAAGCACTACACTTAATGTTCATATTCCTATATTAATGCTACTCTCACTTTTGGTTAGAGAAGCTTCAATTTTCAGATGGCAGTGACCACTGGTGTTGGGCCCTGCCCAGTGTGAGGCCTAGTGGTTCTGGGCCCAGCCAGAGTTTACTTGGCTCCCGGTGAGGCCTGGTTGAGCTTCCAGAGCCTGAGTAGAGTTTCGCGACCTGTCCTTGGAGTGACTCAGCACCTAGGCTGAAACTGCCTCCGCCCAGCTACTGCTGATTGGCCCTTACTGCCTCCGCCCAGCTGCTGCTGATGTGGTGAAATAATATTGGCCCTTATACCTTTCTCTCATCCTCTCTTCCCGCCCCCTTCCTCAAAATGTATAAATACCTCCCCATGACAATAAAGGAGTGAGTTCCGCCTTAGACGTTTCTCCCGGCTCAATGTGGTTTTTCTCCCCGGTGTTTTGGGGGGGAGGGGTTTGAGTCGCCGACACCCGCCTTCTCGCTCAGCCTTGAGAGAAGCGGCTGGCCCGGTTCTCTCTCTCTTCCGCTCTACCTGCCGGAGGTGGAGGGAAAAAAGCCCCGGCAACTGGCGCCCAGACGTGGGGCAGGACTACTGCCCCATATGAGGATGTATGGGGATTCAAAACGGACTACAGACTGATGACGTGACGAAGAAAAAATTCAAAATTAAGCTGACGAGCTAATCGGACTGCTGACGGGTGTATCCTCATAAGTTATGAGGTAATCTTCATATTTAATATTCTAACCTTTACTTCTATAATCTGTGCTTACTTCAACTTCCTTTCTCTTTCCTTCCATTTCCGGTTTGCTGCCATTTCTAAATGGGTATATTCATGGCGGACACACCACGTGGACAGACCTAGAGGAGACTTTAAACATTTTGCCTCCTCATTTAAATAAAAACTCCGTCCCAAACTTCAACATCTCTTGTTCTTTTCTCTTTCCTCTCATTTTTGGGTTTCCAACAAACCGCTTCTGCGGTGCCGCCATTTTTGTCCTCCCCACATTTGAATGGGGGCGCCATCTTAGAAACACCATTTCATGGCGGATGCACCACGTGGGCAGACCTAAAAACGAAACTCACCACGTGGGTAGAGACTCACCACGTGGACAGACCTAAAAAAGAAACTCACCACGTGGGTAGACCTGAAAAGGAAACTCACCACGTGGGCAAACCTAGAGGAGGCTCACCACGTGGGCAAACCTGGAGAACTCTCAAAGTGTCCTGCCCCCTCCTTGGAATGGGGGCGCCATCTTAGAAAAATTCTACAACATGTTTAGCTATTTTTTGGGACCTTATGCTTGTGTTGTACTCATGTACATTACTATTGCCCTAATTTTACAAAAACTTCTTCTACAATGTGGCTTCAAAATAAAACAAAAAAACCTCCTTGGCTCTTGGGACAAAACTTTTGTTTTAGCCCCATGGATTAATTCAGTCCTCCTTGCCTTAATTGCCAGCCTTAAAGCTTTTCCAGGGAAAAGTTCATTTTTGCCCTTAACAAAAACTGTAACAAAAAGACTAAAACTAACTTTTAAAATCTCCTTTCTTCCAAGACCGCCACCCAAGCCGCCGGACAGCTGTCTTTTCAGCTCTTTTCAACTGCTGCCTAAGGCAATTGTGCTTATAGTGGACTAATGTGCTTAACTAAAAATATAGGACTAAGATTTTAAAATTTTAAGTTAAAAAACCTCAAACAAAAATACATTATAAAAACACTAAGGCTGATTTCAGGTTACTAAACTACTATTGTCAACCACATTAACAATCTTAAAAAAAGACCTGCGGGACGACAAAGAGGCAGGCGGGTAAGCTCTTTACATTAAAACAATAAAAAAATAAAATATCTTAAAAGCGGGCGGGCCGTCCACCATGAGGCTAGTCTCTGCCATCCCCGCCCCTTTGCCTCTGCGTGCCCCCTCAATGCTCTTAGCTGAATGTCCCGCGGGGCCCAACTTTAAAAAATAAAAAAGATGACTGGGGGCATTCATATTGCCCTGCTAGAGATAAAAAAAAAAAAAACCTGCTTTTCAAGTCTATATGGCTATATCCTACACACCATTGTCCCATCCTTCACTGCCTTCCCATTAACATGAGGCTAAAGAAATGGCTTAATGGTTAAGCGCTTGCCTGTAAAGCCTAAAGACCCTGATTCGAGGCTCAATTCTCCAGTACCCATGTAAACCAGATGCACAAGTAAACACATGCATCTGGAGTTCATTTACAATGTCTAGAGGCCTGGCACGCCCATTTTCTCTCTCTCTGCCGGCCTAACTCAATTCATAAAACATAAAACTAAGCCCAACTAACTCAATCGGTAATACAATGTTGGCCTAGAATTAAAGTTTTCCCTGACAACTCTGCCCAGCTAGAGGGACGAAATTAAAAAACCTAAAGACTATCAGTCTCTGGTTACTACAGAAGTTTAATAATGGCTAATGGTAGTTATATTTTTCTCTCAGTTGATACTTTCTCCCATGCTTGCTGGGCATCGGCACATGCTGAGGAAAAAACTAAACATGCTATTAGCCATATGCTTCAATGCTTTGCCACCCTTGGATTGCCAGATCAAATCAAAACCGATAATGGTCCCTGCTTCATATGCAAAACTTTTATAGATTTCCTCCAAACCTGGAAAATCTCACTTTCCACAGGCATCCCATATAACCCGCGGGGCCAAGCCATCGTGGAAAGATATCATCAAACTCTCAAATCTCAATTACAAAAACAAAAGGGGGAATCTCTACCCCCACATGACCAACTAAAAAAGGCATTATTAACCCTAAATATTTTAAATTTTTCTAAAGAAGATAGACACTTGTCCCCTTTTCAAAAACATTGGACCTCAGCTGTCACCTACAGCTCCATCTGGGTCAAATGGAGGGACCCATTAACTGGGGCCTGGAAGGGACCAGACCCCTTCCTCACAGCAGGGAGAAGATTTGGATGTGTCTTTCCTCAAGAGGAAAAAAGACCTATTTGGGTACCGGCAAGAGACTTAAAATATTTACCCCAACAAGGGATGATAATAATCAATTTTCCAGGAGTGTCACACCCCTGAGAACTATGCCTCTGTTTCTTCCCAGGAACAACTGAAGGTGTCCTAGTGGTTCTGGGCCCAGCCAGAGTTTACTTGGCTCCCGGTGAGGCCTGGTTGAGCTTCCAGAGCCTGAGTAGAGTTTCCCTGCCCAGTGTGACCTGTCCTTGGCCCAGTGACTCAGCACCTTCCAGGCTGAAACTGCCTCCGCCAGCAGCTACTGCTGATTGGCCCTTACTGCCTCCGCCCAGCTGCTGCTGATGTGGTGAAATAATATTGGCCCTTATACCTTTCTCTCATCCTCTCTTCCCGCCCCTTCCTCAAAATGTATAAATACCTCCCCATGACAATAAAGGAGTGAGTTCCGCCTTAGACGTTTCTCCCGGCTCAATGTGGTTTTTCTCCCGGTGTTTTGGGGAGGGGTTTGAGTCGCCGACACCCGCCTTCTCGCTCAGCCTCGAGAGAAGCGGCTGGCCCGGTTCTCTCTCTCTTCGCTCTACCTGCCGGTGGTGGAGGGAAAAAGCCCGGCAACTGGCGCCCAGGCGTGGGGCAGGACTACTGCCCCATGTGAGGATGTATGGGGATTCAAAACGGACTACAGACTGATGACGTGGCGAAGAAAAAAAAATTCAAAATTAAGCTGACGAGCTAATGGTACTGCTGACGGGTGTATCCTCATAAGTTATGAGGTAATCTTCATATTTAATATTCTAACCTTTACTTCTATAATCTGTGCTTACTTCAACTTCCTTTCTCTTTCCTTCCATTTCCGGTTTGCTGCCATTTCTAAATGGGTACGTTCATGGCGGACACACCACGTGGACAGACCTAGAGGAGACTTTAAATGTTTTGCCTCCTCATTTAAATAAAAACTCCGTCCCAAACTTCAACATCTCTTGTTCTTTTCTCTTTCCTCTCATTTTTGGGTTTCCAACAAACCGCTTCTGCGGTGCCGCCATTTTTGTCCTGCCCCCATTTGAATGGGGGCGCCATCTTAAAAACACCATTTCATGGCGGACACACCACGTGGGCAGACCTAAAAACGAAACTCACCACGTGGGTAGAGACTCACCACGTGGACAAACCTAAAAAAGAAACTCACCACGTGGGTAGACCTGAAAAGGAAACTCACCACGTGGGCAAACCTAGAGGAGGCTCACCACGTGGGCAAACCTGGAGAACTCTCAAAGTGTCCTGCCCCCTCATTGGAGTGGGGGCACCATCTTAGAAAAATTCTACAACATGTTTAGCTATTTTTTGGGACCTTATGCTTGTGTTGTACTCATGTATATTACTATTGCCCTAATTTTACAAAAACTTCTTCTACAATGTGGCTTCAAAATAAAACAAAAAAACCTCCTTGGCTCTTGGGACAAAACTTTTGTTTTAGCCCCATGGATTAATTCAGTCCTCCTTGCCTTAATTGCCAGCCTTAAAGCTTTTCCAGGGAAAAGTTCATTTTTGCCCTTAACAAAAACTGTAACAAAAAGACTAAAACTAACTTTTAAAATCTCCTTTCTTCCAAGACCGCCACCCAAGCCACTGGACAGCTGTCTTTTCAGGTCTTTTCAACTGCTGCCTAAGGCAATTGTGCTTATAGTGGACTAATGTGCTTAACTAAAAATATAGGACTAAGATTTTAAAATTTTAAGTTAAAAAACCTCAAACAAAAATACATTATAAAAACACTAAGGCTGATTTCAGGTTACTAAACTACTATTGTCAACCACATTAACAATCTTAAAAAAGACCTGCGGGACGACAAAGAGGCAGGCGGGTAAGCTCTTTACATTAAAACAATAAAAAAATAAAATATCTTAAAAGCGGGCGGGCCGTCCACCATGAGGCTAGTCGCTGCCATCCCCGCCCCTTTGCCTCTGCGTGCCCCCTCAATGCTCTTAGCTGAATGTCCCGCGGGGCCCAACTTTAAAAAATAAAAAAGATGACTGGGGGCATTCATATTGCCCTGCTAGAGATAAAAAAAAAAAAAACCTGCTTTTCAAGTCTATATGGCTATATCCTACACACCATTGTCCCACCCTTCACTGCCTTCCCATTAACATGAGGCTAAAGAGATGGCTTAATGGTTAAGCGCTTGCCTGTAAAGCCTAAAGACCCTGATTCGAGGCTCAATTCTCCAGTACCCATGTAAACCAGATGCACAAGTAAACACATGCATCTGGAGTTCATTACAGTGGCTAGAGGCCTGGCACGCCCATTTTCTCTCTCTCTGCCGGCCTAACTCAATTCATAAAACATAAAACTAAGCCCAACTAACTCAATCGGTAATACAATGTTGGCCTGGGATTAAAGTTTTCCCTGACAACTCTGCCCAGCTAGAGGGACGAAATTAAAAAACCTAAAGACTATCAGTCTCTGGTTACTACAGAAGTTTAATAATGGCTAATGGTAGTTATATTTTTCTCTCAGTTGATACTTTCTCCCATGCTTGCTGGGCATCGGCACATGCTGAGGAAAAAACTAAACATGCTATTAGCCATATGCTTCAATGCTTTGCCACCCTTGGATTGCCAGATCAAATCAAAACCGATAATGGTCCCTGCTTCATATGCAAAACTTTTATAGATTTCCTCCAAACCTGGAAAATCTCACTTTCCACAGGCATCCCATATAACCCGCGGGGCCAAGCCATCGTGGAAAGATATCATCAAACTCTCAAATCTCAATTACAAAAACAAAAGGGGGAATCTCTACCCCCACATGACCAACTAAAAAAGGCATTATTAACCCTAAATATTTTAAATTTTTCTAAAGAAGATAGACACTTGTCCCCTTTTCAAAAACATTGGACCTCAGCTGTCACCTACAGCTCCATCTGGGTCAAATGGAGGGACCCATTAACTGGGGCCTGGAAGGGACCAGACCCCCTCCTCACAGCAGGGAGAGGATTTGGATGTGTCTTTCCTCAAGAGGAAAAAGACCTATTTGGGTACTGGCAAGAGACTTAAAATATTTACCCCAACAAGGGGATGATAATAATCAATTTTCCAGGGAGTGTCACACCCCTGAGAACTATGCCTCTGTTTCTTCCCCAGGAACAACTGAAGGTGTGGATGCTACTAGACCTGAATGAAGCCAGAAAAGCTCCAGAAAGATTTACAGAAGAGGAGTCGGGACTTCTAAAACAACCTGCTATAGACGAGCTTACATGGCTTTTTATCCCACCTTCTCCCTCCCCTTGGACTCCTCCTTCTTCTTGCTCTTTACCCTACCTTCTCCCTCCCCCTGAACCCCTCCTTCTTCTTATCCTCACTCTCGGGCCCTGTGTAATTAATAAGATTACACAATTCATTCACCAACAACTTGAGGCAATTAAACTTCATCAGGTCACAATTAAACTTCATCAAGTCAAGGCACCACAGGTTCACAACTCAAAGGCCCTACGGCTTTTCCGCTTATCCACCTAACATTCTCCCCGCCCTCCATCGAACCAACGACGGGTAAGATCTCAGACAGGTTGAGACAACCTAAGACAGGGCGTGGAGTGGTCAACGGGCTAGAGGCATGGTACTCAGTGACGGGTAAGATTCCCAAGGGGACAACCTAAGACAGAGGCCATGACCGTCCACCGTTCTTACAAAAACAAAGGGGAGATGTTGGGCCCTGCCCAGTGTGAGGCCTAGTGGTTCTGGGCCCAGCCAGAGTTTACTTGGCTCCCGGTGAGGCCTGGTTGAGCTTCCAGAGCCTGAGTAGAGTTTTCGCGACCTGTCCTTGGAGTGACTCAGCACCTAGGCTGAAACTGCCTCCGCCCAGCTACTGCTGATTGGCCCTTACTGCCTCCGCCCAGCTGCTGCTGATGTGGTGAAATAATATTGGCCCTTATACATTTCTCTTATCCTCTCTTCCCGCCCCCTTCCTCAAAATGTATAAATACCTCCCCATGACAATAAAGGAGTGAGTTCTGCCTTAGACGTTTCTCCCGGCTCAATGTGGTTTTTCTCCCGGTGTTTTGGGGGTTTGAGTCGGACACCCGCCTTCTCGCTCAGCCTTGAGAGACCCTGGCCTTCCTTCCTCGTCTTCCTTTAGTTTTTTTCTGAAGCCCTTCCATCTTCCCATTGGGGATCAACTATGTGTGGGGGAAGGGGGAGTGAGTACTTGTAAGGCAACACAGGTTTCACAGATGTTTTTTTGTTGGTTTTTTTTTTCTTTTGCGGGGGTTGGAGGTTGAAATAGGGTCTCCCTCTAGCCCAGGCTGACCAGGAATTCACTATGTAGTCTCAGGGTGGCCTCAAACTCATGGAAATCCTCTTACCTCTGCCTGGGAATAAAGGTGTGTGCTACCATGCTCAGCAGCTTATTTATTTTTTAATTATTATTTTTTATTGACAACTTCTATACTTACATACAAAAACACATATTTCCCTCCTCTCCCCTTTTCCACTTTTGAACTCCAACCTCCATCATATCCCCTCCCTCTCTCCATTAGTCTTTCTTTTAATTTGATGTCATCATCTTTTTCTTCTATTTTTGAGGGTCTCGTGAAGGTATTGCTAGGCATTGCAAGGTCATGGATATCGAGGCCAATTTCTGTCTGGGCAGTTGCATTGTAAGAAGTCATACCCTTCCTTTGGCTCTTCCATTCTATCCGCCCCCATTTCCACAATGGTCCCAGGGCCTTGGAGGGTGTGACAGAGGTGTTTCAGTGCTGGGCACTCCTCCATCCCTTCTTCTCAGCACTATGTCGCCTTTTGGATGGTCCCAGTGGTCATCGCCATCTGAACAGAGAAGCTTCTCTAACCATAAGTGAGAGTAGCATTAATATGTGAACATGAACATTGAGTGTAGTGCCCCCAGGGCAGCTTGGTGGGAATAATATATACATTTAGTCAGACAAGAGCAGGCTTTATACCCCTAAGGCTCATGACCTCTCCTACCATAGACTTTTGCTTAGGTTTTTCAGTACCAGGTATGTATTCCCTCCTGTAGAGAGGGCCTTCAGTCCAATTATGGAGCAGTTGGTTACCCCAAGAGCAGACATGCCACTATTGCACCCTTTCAGTCGTTTGACCTGTAGGGCCAAAGTTGAATGTTCAGTGTCTACTGTTTTCACTGCTGATGACCTCTGTCTCCCATACGGCTGCATGCAGTGCAGTTTTTTCCAGCTTTCAGTTGGCTGGTCTACAGGGAAAAGGTTTTCTGCTTAGCACCAGCTTGCTTTCTCAGTGACCTTGCCTCTCAGGCAAGAGATGTCTTCAGCAATAGGGTCTTACTATCTGTTTCTCAAGGGAAACCAAGGGCTTTGGCAAAAGCCTTTAATGTTTTGGAGGATACCGGGACCTTGGCCAACAACTCCCTGGAAGGTATCCCATCCCATGCACTGAAAATTTTCTAATAACAGTGTACAGCTTCTAGATGTGCCATTATTCAAAAAAGTAGGTTTACGTAAGTCTTATTCACACTATCTTGAATTTAGATTGACCCTCCCCCTTCCCTTCTTTTATGCATTCTCTTCCCATGGCCTCGCTTAGGCCATTCCTCTCCCTGTAATCTGTTCTTCTACTTACATATGTGCAATACCGTACCCTTAAGTCATTCCCTTTCCTCCCTCCCTTATATCCTTTTACCAGCTTACTGGTTTCTGGTACCTATGCTTGGTTCCAGTTCACACACGCGTCTATACATTTGTAGCTAGGATCCACATATGAGAGAGAACATATGACATTTGGCTTTCTGAGCCTGGGTTACCTCACTTAGTATAACCCTTTCCAGATCCATCCATTTCCCTGCAAATTTCATAATTGCATTTTTCTTTACTGCTAAATAGAACTCCATTGTGTAAATGTACCACATCTTTCTTATCCATTCATCTGTGGAGGGACTTCTAGGCTGGTTCCATTTCCTAGCTATTGTGAATGGAGCAGCAATAAACATCGTTGTGCAGGTATCTCTAAGGTAGTGGGAAAGAGTCCTTTGGATATATGCCTAGGAGTGCTATAGCTGGATCATATGGTAAATCTATTTCTAGCTGTCTCAAGAACCCCCACACTGATTTCCACAATGGCTGGACCAGATTACATTCCCACCAACAGTGTAGAAGTGTTCTTCTTTTTCCGCATCCACGCCAACACTTATTGTCATTTTTTTTCTTGATGGTAGCCATTCTGACAAGAGTGAAATGGAATCGCAAAGTGCTTTTAATTTGCATTTCCCTGATGGCTAAGGATGTGGAACACTTTTTTGGATGTTTATATGCCATCTGTATTTCATCTTCTGAGAATTCTCTATTCAGTTCCATATCCCATTTATTAACTGGGTTGTTTGAATTCTTATTATTCTGTTTTTTGAGTTCTTTGTATATTCTGGATGTTAATCCTCTGTCAGATGTATAGCTGGCAAAGATTTTCTCCAATTCTGTAGGTTGTCTTTTTGCTCTAATCACAGTGTCCTTTGCTGTACAAAAGCTTTGTAATTTCATAAGGTCCCAGTGGTTGATTAGTGGTTTTATTCCCTGAGCAATTGGAGTTATATTCAGAGAGTCCTTGCCCATGCCAATATGTTGAAGGGTTTCCCCTACTTTTTCCTCTAGCAGTTTCAGAGTTTCAGGTCTGATATTAAGGTCCCTGATCCATTTGGACTTGACTATTTTGCATGGAGAGAGACAAGGATCTATGTTTATCCTTTTACATACAGATGTCCAATTTTCCCAGCACCACTTGTTAAAGAGGCTATCTTTTCTCTAATGAATATTTTTGGCATTTTTGTCAAAAATCAGGTGGCTGTAGTTGCCTCGATTAATATTTGGGTCTTCTATTCTGTTCCATTGATCTACCTGTCTGTCCTTGTACCAGTACCATGCTGTTTCTGTTACTATGGCTTTGTAATATAACTTAAAATCAGGTATGGTTATTCCACCAGCCTGATTTTTGTTGTGCAAAATTGTTTTGGCTACTTGAGGTTATTTGTGTTTCCAGATGAATTTTAGGATTGTTTTTTCTATTTCTGTGAATAATGCTATTGGGATTTTAATGGGGATCACAATAAACGTGTAGATTGCTTTTGGTAAGATTGACATTTTCACAATATTGATTCTTCTAATCCAGGAGCATGGGATGTCTTTCCATTTCCTTGTGCCTTCTGCAATTTGTCACTTGAGTTTTTTAAAGTTCTTATTGTAGAGATCCTTCACTTCCTTGGTTAAGTTTATTCCAAGGTATTTTATTTTATTTTTGAGGCAACTGTGAATGGGAGAGATTACCTGATTTCATCCTCTGCACGTTTGTTGTTAGTGTATAGAAAAGCTACTGATTTCTGTGTGTTTATTTTATATCCTGCTACATTGCTAAAAGTGTTTATCAGCTTTACCAGTTTGCTGGTAGAGTCTTTAGGGTCTGTTATGTATAGAATCATATCATCTGCAAATAATAATTTGATCTCTTTCCTTCTGATTTGTATCCTTTTTATGAGTGTCTCTTGCCTTATTGCTATGGCTAAGACTTCCAGTACTATATTGAATAGTAGAGGGGAAAGTGGACACCCTTGTCTTGTTCCTGAATTTAGAGGAAAAGCTTCAAGTTTTTCCCCATTTAGTATTATGTTGGCTGTAGGTTTGTCATAAATAGCTTTTATTATGTTGAGATATGTTCCTTCTATTCTCAGTTTCTGTAATACTTTCACCATGAAGGGGTGTTGGATTTTGTCAAATGCCTTTTCTCCATCTATTGAGATGACCATGTGATTTTTGTCCTTCAGACCATTTATATACATTTATGGATTTGTGTATGTTGAACCATCCCTGCATCTCTGGGATAAAGCCTACTTGGTCAGGGTGAATAATCTTTCTGATATATTCTTGTATTCTGTTTGCCAGTATTTTGGGGGGGAATTTTTGCATCTATGTTCATGAGGAAAATTGGTCTGTAATTTACTTTTTTTGATATGTCTTTGTCAGGTTTGGGTATCAGGGTGATCCTGGCTTCATAGAAGGATTTCAGTAGAATTCCTTCCTTTTCTATTTTATGGAAAAGTTTGAGAAGCATTGGTGTTAGATCTTCCAGGAATGTCTGGTAAAATTCAGCAGTGACTCCATCTGGGCCTGGGCTTTTTTGAGTTGGGAGACTTTTTATAACTGCTTGGATCTCTGTGGTTGTTATAGGTCTATTTAATGGTTTATCTCGATTTAATTTTGATAGGTCATTTGAATCAAGGAAATCATCCATTTCTTTCAGGTTTCAAACTTAGAGGCATATATATTCTTAAAGTATGTCCATATGATTTTCTGAATTTGTTTGGTATCTGTTGTGATGTTGCCTTTTTCATCTCTAATTTTATCAATTTTTGTCTCTTCTCTCTTTCTTTTGGTCAGATTTGCTAAGGGGTTGTTGTGGTAGTTTGAATATATGTCCCCCAATATATTCAGTGTTTTATTAGTTATAGTTTGCATCTGCAATCACCTTGCTAGAGGCAATATCACTGGGGGCCGGTCTTAAGGTGTGGGTTTGAGATTCCATTGTAAAGATATGCAAATATGCCTAGCAGGAGTTCCTGAAGTATGCTTTGTGACCTTTTGGCAGTAGTTTTGCTCTGTGTGCTGTGGTGGCTGGTTGGCTTTTGCTCTCTTGCCTGGTCCTGTGAAGAGCAGGCTGCTTCTCCTGCTTTTATGGAACTTCCCCTGGATCTGTAAGCTTCAATAAAGAATATACCTTCCTCCATAACTGTGCCTGGTCTTAAAGTTCATCTCAGCGAACCTGAAGCTGTCTGCTACAGTTGTCAATCTTGTTTATCCTTTCAAAGAACCAACTCTGTTTCATTGATATTTTTAAATTGTTTTTTGGTTTCCATTTCATTAATTTCTGCCCTAACCTTTATTTCTTCCCATCTACTGATTTTTGGTTTGCCTTGTTTTTCTCTTTCCAAGGCCTTAGGTGAAACATTAAATTGTTTAGTTGTGAACTCTCTAATTTCTTAATATAGGCACTTAGGGCTATAAATTTCCCTCGTAGGACTGCCTTCATTGTGTCCCAAAGGTTTTGGCATGTTGTATTCTCATCATCATTTGATTCTATGAATTTCTTGATTTCCTTTTTAATTTCTTCAATGACCCATACATTGTTCAATAATGTACTGTGCAGTCTCCATGAATTTCTGTATGCTCTGTAGTTTTTCCTGTTGGTGACTTGCATTTTAATCCCATTGTGATCAGATAGCATACAAGGGATTAGTTCAATTTTCTTGTATTTGTTAAGATTTGATTTGTGTCCTATTATATGGGCTATTTTAGAAAATGTCCCATGTGCTGCTGAGAAGAATGCATATTCTGCAGCATTTTGATGGAATGTTCTGTATTTATCAGTTAGGTCCATTTGTTCCATGATATCATTTAATGCAGATGTCTGTTTATTTTTTGTTGGGTAGAGTGGGGTATTGAAGTCGCCCACTATTATTGTATTAGGAGTTATCTCTGACCTTAAGTCTAATAGTGTTTGTTTGATGAAATTGGGAGCCCCTGTGTTGGGAGCATATATGTTTAGGATTGTGATGTCCTCCTGTTGGAGTGTTCCTTTAATCAGTATAAAGTGACCTTCTTTATCTTTCCTCACTAATGTTGGTGTGAAGTCTATCCTGTCAGAAATTAGGATAGCAACCCCTGCTTGTTTCCTAGGCCCATTTGCTTGAAATACCCTTTTCCAACCTTTCACCCTAAGAAGGTTTCTATCTTTTAATGAGAGGTGAGTTTCCTGGAGGCAACAGATGGTAGGATCCTGCTTTTTAATCCAGTCTGCAAGTCTATATCTTTTGGTTGGGACATTGAGGCCATTGATATTAAGAGTTATTATTGAAAGATATGTATTTGATCTCTCCATTTTTCTTGTTTTGTAGTTCTTCCTGGTTTTCGTTTTAGTCCCATGTTTTAATTGTTATTTGAATATGGTTTATTTTTTTCCTATTTTCTGCTGTGTGTGTTTTGCTTTCTCTTCAGCATGAATGATTCCTGCAAGTATTTTCTGTAGACCTGGTTTAGTTGCCATAAATTCCTTTAGCCTGTCTTTTTGTGGAATGTCCTTATTTCTCCATCAATTTGGATAGATAGCTTTGCAGGATAAAGTAATCTTGGTTGACAGTTTTTCTCTTTCAGAACTTGGAATACATCACTCTAGGCCCTTCTGGCTTTTAAAATTTGTGTCAAGTAATCTGCTGTGATCATGATGGGTTTCCTTTGAAGGTCATTTGCTTTTTCTCTCTAACTGCTTTCACTATATTTTCTTTGGTTTGCATGTTTAGTAGTTTAATTATAACATGGTGAGAAGAGGATCTTTCTAGGTTTTGTCTGTTTGGTGTTCTAAATGCTTCTTGTATCTGCATTGGCATTTCTTTCCCAATTTGGAGAAAATTTTCTTCTATGATTTTTGTGAAAAACACCTACTAAGCCTCTGATTTGAAATTCTTCCCCTTCTGCTATACCTTGAATTCTTGTTTGATCTTTTCATAGTGTCCCGGATGTCTTGGAATTCCCATTTATACCTTTCTATTAGCTTGTCTTTCTCTTTGTTGGACTGTATTAGGTCTGCTACCTGGTCTTCTAGTTTAGATATTCTGTCTTCTCCTTCATCCATTCTACTGGTGAGACTTTCCACGGAGTTTTTTAATTCACTGACTGTGTTCTTCAGAGCTAGGATCTCAGCCTGGTTTTTCTTCAGTATTTCTATTTCCTTATTCATGTCCTGTATTGACCTTTTTATTTCATTAAGCTGTTTTTCTGTATTCTCTTTCAAGGGTTTGTTTTCTTCTCGGATTCCTTTCATTTCTTCTTTTATTTCTTTGAGTATAGATGTCATCATTCTTTTGAAATCTTAGTCAGAAATTTCATCTAAAACAGTCTCATTGGTGAACAATTCTTATGGATTTGTAATTTTTGGTGGGATTGCATTGTCTTGATTCTTTGTGTTTCTTGTATTATAATGTAGTGACTTTTGCATCCTGGCTTGATTTGATGTTTAGGTTTTCTATTTATCTGCAGTGTTCTTAGGTGTGGTGATACACCTTTATATACTTTCAGGATATGAGTTTAAGGAGCCAAGTGTAGCACTTGTACTCAAGTCCAACCTCAGAAGTAATCCTAGCTGTTGAATTTGTTTGTTAAGCAAGTATTGTAGTGGACTGGTGGAACAATTTGGTAGCAAGCTGTAAACTTCAACTGAGCAAAATACACATTCAATTAACATGAGCACAGAGTATACAAGTGTGGGAATTAAAACAAATAGTCTTATAAGGTCAAAATCCCTAAGGGTGTGTGTTGCTCCACACCCTTAATCCTGTCAGCTAGGAATCAGACCCTGCCCCCAATAATGACAGAAGCAAAAGATAAAGGCCCTTTAGAGCTAAAAGCATTACAGGCAGCAATATTCAACCCTTCATATTCAGCTTATTTGGAAATACAAAGGCCAACCACAAATATGTAACCCATAATCTGCCCTGACCTGGAAAGAGAGGTTAGCACTTCCAATGCAGGCCTTTGTTACCTTTTGGTGTGGCTTCCAAACTCACCAATGCTGAGTGCCCACCTTGTTCCCTGAGCTGTGGAGCTTGGCTCAGCTGTCTGGGTCCAGTGTTGGTGATGTGGTACAGAGCTGCTGCTAGTTGCAGAATTCTGCCAATTTGCTAGGGATCTGATGGTTGGGGGATGGGCGAGTTCAGTAAGCCTATAGTAGCTCACACTGTTCCCCTGTATCTCTTTCAGTAGCTCAGCAGACTTTTCTTCGATTTCTGGGCTCTGTGAGGAGACTGATGATGTTGGAAAGTCCCCCTCCTTTTTTTTGTTTTGGCGGCAGCTGTGGCTGAGGCTCAGCTGTTCTGGGCAGCAGCTGGGAGCCTTGGGTTGGAGCGTCGGCTTGGAGCCACTGTGGAGTGGGCTGCCATGGGTCGGGCCGCAATCTCCATAGTGGGATTGTGGCTGTCTCCTGCTTTTCTGTTGTTTCCCAGAAAAAATATTCTGCTCTTTTCCGAAGAAGAGTGTAGTTTTGCTTAAATCCCTCCCTGATCCAGTTTGGCATGGCTCCTATGCCGCCATCTTACCCGGAAGTCTCCACTTATTTATTTTTATT
The DNA here is from genome assembly GCA_036365145.1 of Orientallactaga sibirica. Classification (NCBI taxonomy): domain Eukaryota; kingdom Metazoa; phylum Chordata; class Mammalia; order Rodentia; family Dipodidae; genus Orientallactaga; species Orientallactaga sibirica. The sequence continues at coordinate 11,395,490 of JAEOAD010000030.1, read as the reverse complement.
TACATGTTGCAATGACTAAAAAGCAACACAGGCAAAGCTGTGTGGTTAAAATTATTGGTGCTTTGGAGTCAGGCGTACCTGCATATGAACCCTAACTGGGTTTTTTTTTTTTTTTTTTTTTTTTTTTTTCAGTCCTGTGAGTTGAGTTGTTACTCTTTCAGTCACCCTAAGTTGCTTCACATCTGCAAAACAGGGATAATACCACCTATGTTATTGGTGGTTGAGAGACTTCATTTTATTTTATTTTTATTTATGTATTTGAAAGAAGCAGAGAGAGTGAGAATTGGCACACCACAGCCTCAAGCTGGTACAAACAAACTCCAGATGCATGTGCCACCTTATACATTTAGCTTATGTGGATCCTGAGGAATCAAACCTGGGTCCTTTGGCTTTGCGGGCATGTGGGAGACATTATAGCTGTTGAGTAAGCAACAAAAAGTCACCAGAGTCGGGCGTGGTGGCGCATGCCTTTAACCCCAGCACTCAGGAGGCAGAGGTAGGAGGATCATCACCATGAGTTCAAGACCACCCTGAGACCATATAGTGAATTCCAGGTCGGCCTGGGCCAAAGTGAGACCCTACCTCGAAAAATAAATAAATAAATAAATAAATAAATAAATAAATAAATAAATAAATAAATAAATAAATATTGGCAGTTGGTTGAAAGAGTTTGGTTAAGACTAGTGTTACCAGATCAGGGTCAGTGGTAGTGGTAGAACATAAGGTTAGCATACTCATGACCTGGGGTTCAATCCCTATTATGGGGGTAAAATAGGTAAAATTAATCCCTCTTTCAAGTTTAATGAAATGATTTAGGTCTGGAGTTTCCTTTGCAGGAAGATTTTAAATTATGAATTCATTTGCCTTACTACATCTACAGCTCTTCAGGTTTTCTATTTCATTTTATTCACTTTTAGTAATTTGTGTATTTCAAGGAATTTGTTTATTTCATTTAATTTGTCAAATTTAATCACTTGAAACAACATTCAGGTGACTTTTTCTCTTGAGAGGAACTTGAATCTACCTTGGGTATGTACTACTACCCTTTTAAGTCTCTGCTTCTGTCTGTCTCTTTCTTGCTCTTTTTTCCCCTTCTTCTTTCTTTCTCCATGCTTTAAATCTACATTAAAATATTTTTCTTAGAAAGCTCTAACTTAAAAAAAAAAAAAAAAGCCCAACTTCATAATTGCATGCAGCATCTAATGATATCTTATCTGTCATTCCCCAGCACTATAATTTGCTTCTTCCCTTTTTCATTCTAATTGTTTTACATTTATGCTGTACTTCTGTGTGTGTGTGGCACGCACATGTGAGTAGAGGCCCTAAGACAATCTGGTGGTGTTCCTAAGGCGTCATCCACCCACCTTTGAGGTAAGGTCTTTGAATGGCCTAGACAGACTTTTTTGGCCTGCAAACCCCAGGGATCTGCCTCTCTTTGCCTTCTCAGCCTGAGAACTGCAAGAGCATGCCACTGTGCCCAGCTTCTTTTACATGGATTCCAGGGATTGAACTCGAACTTTCATGCTTTAGAGGCCAGCACTTTACTTACTGATCTCCCCAGCCATAAATTGGATCTCTTAAAAGAGGAAGCTTATACCACTAGCCAGACCTTTTCTCTTTCCTTTTTTGAAATTTTTATTTATTTTCTGAAAGAGAGAGAGAGCGTGGGCATGCCAGGGCCTTTCAGCAGCTGTGAACAAACTCCACATGTGTGTACCCCCTTGTGGGCATGCGTGGCATTGCATGTTTGCATCACTGTTGCATCTGGCTATATGTGGGTTCTGGAGGACTGGAAAAAAGCTTTGCAGGGAAATGCCTTAACCACTAAGCCACTTTGTCAATCCCTTTCTCTCTTTTCTAATGTAAATATTAAAAAGTACTTATATCCCACTAAGTGCTGATTCAATGCCATTCCACAAATACCAATGCACTGTGCTTTTATTCCTTTCAAAACAGTTCCTAATTCCCTTCACAATTTCTTATTTGACTAAAGTCTTAGATACATTGTTTAATATCCAAATATTTGTGAATTTTCCAGATACATTTCTATTATTGATTTCTAATTTGATTCCATAGTGGTCTGAATTAATTCTTGTAATTTGGTGGGGAATAATTTTATCAGTCAGCAATGTAATTCTTCTTGGTGGCTGATCAATGTAAAGGTGACGAAAATGTCCATCTGCTGCTGTTGAGTGAGTGTCTAATAAGGGTCCACAGTTCCATTAGTACAATTCAAGTCTTCTATATCCTTACTTGTGTTCTGGTTATAGGCTCTATCAATTACTTAGAGAGGCATTTTACCATCACAACCATAACTGGATTTTTCTCACCCTTCTGTTGGTTTTTGCTTCATGTACTTCAGAGGTCTCATATTGATATTTAGGTCTCATAATCAAAACTGATCCCTTTATCATAATGACATGTTCACCTCCAATTAAATTATTTGAAATCTACTTTGCCTGACATTAGTAGAAGCTACTCTAGAATCTTTTTGTTTAGTGTTCAAATGACATGCCTTTTCTTGTCTTATTTGCAGCCTATCCGTGCCTTTACAATTTAGTTCTTATAAGCAAAATATAATTCCTACCCTTTCTATGCACTGGCAATTTTTCTTCTAACTGAATGAATCATCTAATTTGGAAGTAAATATTCTGAAATAAACAGTGGTAATTCTTCTTGGTCAGATATGATTACGTCATAGAAAAAGTGCTCTATCCATTTATGGATATCAGAATGGCCCCAAATTAACCAAATTTTAACTCTAAGGTGACAACCCATAATTGGAAATCTACACTGTTATTTAAGCCTTCCAGTCATAAGACTAGATGGTTTTACTATGAGGATAAACTGATGGCCTCGCAATAAGTTTCTTCTTTCCTGCATTTAGGAAGAAGGAATCAATTGGCAGGTTGAACGTAGTAGTGACTGCCTTTAATCCCAGCACTTGGGGGGCAGAGGTAGGAGGACCACCATGAATCTGAGGCCAGCCTGAGACTACATAATGAATTCCAAGTCAGTCTGGGCTAGGGCGAGACCCTACCTCGAAAAAACAAACAAAGAAAAAAAGTGGAACTGGCATTAGATGCCCACTTCTAGTCAATGCTATGAGGAAATCTATACTGGAATCACATTCATTTTTCTTAGAATAAGCTTCCTAGATCATTCTCAAGATTTTGATGTATCATAACATCTCAAAGCATTAGGTTATTCTCTTGGGTAAACATCTCATATCTCTACAGAATATTTACCTTTTTATTTTATAATTACATTGGACTCTGAGAAGCAGGGATTCTATTGTATTCCTTATTCCAGTCCTATACCTGAGAGACTGTGGACCCTCAATAAGTGTCTGTGGAATGAGTGAATGAAAGGACACAAGACACAAGTCCTCATCTGTAAGAAATGGTAACAGACATTTATTCAAGAAAGTAAAAACTGTGAGAAAGGAAAAAGAGGGATAATATTCAACCTGTGGCTCCCTCTCTCAAAGGTAGAGTTGTCAGTCTGGAACACAAAGTCAGAATGTCAGAAAGGTTGCAAATGGCCAAATAAACATAGCTATAGTGCTGGGGTGACCTACTAAAACAAGAGCTCTTTGGGACTGCTCAAGTGCCTCTTGTGTAAGATGCTGCAGAACCCTAGCGTACAGAGACCAGGCTCAAAATTGGAACAGGTGATTTCCAGCAGAGACTAAGCCAGTAACAAGTGTAAAATTAAATGTTCTTCCCTAGAAGAAAGAGGCAGGGGAAAGTCATGGATATATACCTAACTCAAATGGGTGAACAGGAAAAGAATAAGACAAAAAAATCAGAAGAATTAAAGGTTACAGGCTAGAGTCAGGATTAATATATACTGATGTTAATTTTTTTGTGGCCCACTGACAACTCACAAAAGAGTTGTATTTGCCATGAAATCCTGTTCCTCAAGCTCCTGGGCATATTATGGCTCTTTCCTTCATCCTAACTCACTCCAGGTCTCAGAAGGCAAGCCTGATTCTTTACACTCAGCACATTTCCCAAGAAAGGGTTAGAGTGATTTCTAGGTTCTGTGATTTAAAGTCTTTTTTTTTCAAGACAGTCTTAAGTTTTGCAGATAAAAAGAACCAGTGACACATTTTAGCTTATTGGAAATCATCTAGACTTGGTGACTTGCCCACATTTGGGTTCTCATTTAATGCTACCTCATCCTATCTCTGTGGCTATAGGCAAGTTACTCCAACCCACCATTTCATTATCTGAAAATGAGGCCTTCAAGACAGAGGAGTACTCAGCACTGAAACATCTCTATCACACCTTCTATCACACAGTCTAGTAGGGTGGTAGTGGAAATATGAACAATGAAATAATGTGGGGGGCTGGAGAGATAGCTTAGTGGTTAAAGCACTTGCCCACAAAGCCAAAGGACCCAGGTTCAATTCCCCAGGACCCACATAAGGCTCAGGGTCCATTGTGGAAGAGGTGGTGGGAAGAATCTAAGAGCCAAAGGAAGGGTAGGACTGCTTACAATGCAATCGTCCAGACACAAAATGGCCTGAGTATCCATGATCGTGCAGTGCCTGGCACTACTTATACAAGACCCTCATAATAGGAGGAAAAGATGATGACATCAAAATAAAAGAAATTGATTGAGAGAGGGAGGGGATATGATGGAGAGTGGAGTTGTGAAGGGGAAAACAGGGGAGGGAATTACCATGGTTTATTATCTATAATTATGGACATTGTCAATGAAAGAAAAAAGATTCCTTGTCCTTCACAAGTTTAATTTCTATCTAACTGAAAATGAGTGACTTGACTGAGCCCTTGCAAATATGGCATGCTCCTCTGGAACCAGCAGAGGGTACATACATGTGCTTGTACAAAAATATACACCTACCAATCATAACTATTGCCATTTTACATAATTCAAGGGTACTAAAATAAGACAGCTCCTGGATTCATAAAGACTGTAGTAATGAACTATATTAGGTTAAATGCTTGAAAATTAAATGACTGTTTGTAGCAATATATATATGTTTATAAGAAAACTGATATGGTCAAACAAGGAAGTGCAAAGCTCTACCTTCTGACTCTGAGGCCCTTCCCCCTCATCCACAGCTCCTTCCTCTTGCTGGTCATAGGCAGGACCACCCAGGGCTCGGATTCTCTTCTCACACTGCTTCTTTGCCACAGTCAACTGATTTATGTATCTTTTCATATTCCTGGCCCTCAGGAGGTCAGTTTTCATTGCAGCAGATTCTTTACCTTATGTGAGGAAGAACAGAATACCCAGTCAAAGGACAAGGAATAAAAGAGGGGACAGGAAAATTCTAAACCATGCCACACTGGTTGATATTGTATATTCTCAACAACAGTGGATACTAACCAAAACAGAACAAAGTTCATCATAAACACATACATCTTCCAAAATCCAAAAACCAACAATTTCTAAATATATCTGACAAATCTTAACTGTAAAATAATTTGTGAAAGCTTTGCACACATATACTTACACTTACAAATTGATTTGTGTGTGTACAGTAATATCTTTATATGATGTATATAAGCACATTCATATTCATTTGTCAGCATATGTTTTAAGATGTCCTTCTCGTTCATAGGTGTTAATTTCTCTCTGAGTGAAGAGAGAGACTTGACTGAGTCCTTGAAAACACTGTGCTCACTGCTCATTGTATGTATGTATGTCAGGTGCTGGTTTGGCTTTTGAGATTCAAGGGCAATTATTTTTCTTCATGGAACCTTTTAGAGTCTACTAGTGTGGTGGTGGAAATATGAACAATGAAATAATGAGGGGGGCTGGAGAGACAGCTTAGTGGTTAAAGCACTTGCCCACAAAGCCAAAGTACCCAGGTTCAATTCCCCAGAACCCACATAAGCCAGATGCACAAAGTGGCACATGTGTCTGGAGTTCTTTTGCAGTGGCTGAAGGCCCTGGTATGCCCATATTCATTCTCTGTCTCTTTGTCTCTCATAAACCTCTTTCTCTCAAATAAATAAAATAAATAAGTATAATGAGGATACATGGAATAAATATACATGGAAAATGTACAGACATTTCAAACTGATTGAAAAAGATGCTAACCCATGCTTCCTTAAGGAAATGACATACAAACAAACATGAATAATGAGTGAAATATGTTAGACAGAAAATAATAGCAAGAGTGGAAGTGAGAACCCTGAGGCCAGAAAGAACAGAATGCTGAAGGCCTATAGAGTAGATGCTAAGGGAGCTGAGAGATGCCAAGTAGGCAAAAGCCAGATGATGCCAGGGATGGAACTTTGTCCTTTAGGCCCTGTTGCAGTCAGCTTTGCATTGCTGGCAGAAATCACCTGACCAAGGGCTAGAGAGATGGCTTAGTGGTTAAGGTGCCTGCCTGCAAAGCCTAAGAATGCTGTTCAAATCTCCAGGTCCCACGTTTAGCCAGACACAAAAGTGATGCAAGCACACAATGTCGCACAAGGGGGAGCACACGTCTGAAACTTGTTTACAGCAGCTGAGAGGCCCTGTAGTGCCCATTCTCTGCCTTTTCCTTTCTGTCTCTCTCAAATAAAAATTAAAAAAAAATTTTTAAAAGAGAGAACTCACCCAACCAAGAGCAGCTTTTGGGAAAAAAGGGTTTATTTTGGCTTACAGACTCAAGGGGAAGCTCCACGATGACAGTGTAAAATGACAACATGAGCAGAAGATAGACATTACCCCCTGGCCAACATACGGTGGACAACAGGAACAGGAGAGTGTGCCAAACACTGGCAAGGTAACACTGGTTATAATACCCATAAGCCCACCCCAACAGTACACTGCCTCCAAGAGGTGTTAATTCCCAAATCTCCATCAGCTGGGAACCTAGCATTCAAAACACCTACGTTTATGGGGGACACTTGAATCAAAGCACCACAGGCCCCAAGTTTTGTGATGCTTTTAATAGGTTTTAAGCAGCAGTATGCCACAAATGGGTTTATATTTTATAGTAGTACAAGAAAAGAAAGATAAAAAATAGATTAGAGGGCTGGAGAGATGGCTTAACGGTTAAGGCACCTGCCTCCTAAGCCTAAGAACGCTGGTTCCATTCTCCAGCAGTTCCAGTCTCCAGGTCCCATGTTTAGCCAGATGCAAAGTGACGCAAGGGCACAATGCCACACTTGACCACAAGGGGGCACATGCATCTGGATTTTGTTCTCAGCAGCTGAGACACTGCTGGCACGCCCATCTCTGTCTTCCTCCCTCTCTCTCTCCTCTCTCTCTCTCTCTTTGTGTCTCTCTCCAAAAAAAAAGAAAAAAAAATTAGAAAATGCAAGCCTGCTAGCTAGTAGAAAAACCAGCTGGAAAACTATCACAGTTAAATGCAGGTGGGAGAAAATGATAGCCTAAACTAGGGTTATAGTAGTAGTAGTATGGGACATGGGAGGACTGGAGAATGACAGAGCCAGTGGATGACTGCAAAAGCTAAAAGTCACCAAGGTGTGAAATCAAAATAGAGGTGTTAAACATGGTTTCTAGGTTTCTGACCTGAGCACCCATGGAGATAATGAGGCCAATTACTATATCAGGGAACAATTGAACAAAAACAGATTTGTGGAAGACTATAAATTCAATTTTGGCTAATATGTTAGTCTCCAAAAGTGTCCATAATAACTTCCTTCTCACATGCTTGCTTTACAATGTCACTTCTGACAATCTCCCTCTGAAAAGTAGGACATATGCTACCTTTTCATGAATCTGAGTGGGCTTATGATTGATGATAAGTGATGCCATGACTTCCAAGGCTATATCATCAAAGGCCAGTGACTTGGAATTCTATGCCACTGTAAACATCTTCTACTGCCCCAAGGCTTCCATGCTTTGAGGAGTCTGAGTGATCACTAAATGGGAGAAAAAAACCAACATAGAGAGGTACCTGTACACCCACAGACCATATCACTGTCTGAGAGCATGGCCCATACCCAGCATGACTCAGTAACCCATGAGTACCCCATCTCGAATGTCAATTGTCTTGCTTCAGCTGATGCCACATGAAGCAGAGAAAAGGAATTTGTCCCAAAGCGTGCCCATCACAAGCAAGATAAAAGGCTGTTGCTTCAGATACATTAGGGCCACATATTATGCAGCAGATAATAACCCAAACAGGCAAAATGAGGCTCAGGACTTTAGAGCTATCTAAAGTGGAAAAAAAAAGGTCTCTTGATGGTGAAGGGTAATAACTCTCCCTAAAAACCAGAGGGAACTACAGGGTTAAAGACTGTCCCTAAGATGAGACAGCCTTGAAGAAACATCAGAGGCAGTCAGTCCCAGACAAGCCTGACAACTCCCGTGATGAACTTCTCTTAACACAAAAGGCCTTGAAGGAACAGAAACAATTTGGGGTATCCTCTCTTAGACAATTCTTGCTAAAAATAAAAATAAGATAAAAGGCCTATTCTGAGCAAGGACACAAACAGCTATAGCTCCTTATCTACTTCCCCTGGACCAGCATCTGGTCCAGTCTGTTTTTCTTAGGATCCTCCTTATAAACTTGAACTCCAGCCTCCATCCTGCAGGAAGGTTGCAGCCTCCCACTGTGCTTCATCAATAAACAGTTTCTATCTGTTGAGATCATGTCCAGTGTTTTCTTTTGCTTTTCTCTTTTACTTTTCTTACAATTGGTGCCGTGACTTGGATTGGAGCCCCCGGGGCTATTGGGTTGAATGCCCTCTCTTCTTTCCCTCTCTTCCTCTCTACCTCCCTGCCACTTTTCACTCCCTAAGGAGCACAGATGCTTGCCATACTGACCACTCTGGACTAAACAGCCACCATTTGTGACCTGAGACCTCTGGTCTTTTGTGGCCTATGTGTACGTGAGCAGCACAAGTTCTGTACAGCCTCATGGTTCAGGGGAGCTTTATTAGTGTTCTGTGTAAACCCAGCTTGATACCTGGCACGTTTTTCCTTTCCTTCTTCCTCTCACCCTGACCCCCAGACTGCATGAGCTAGGCAGCTCTTTTGTGGAGACTGAGGAATTCTGGCCAGGGCTACCCTCTGGTGAATGTCCAGAATCCCTCTATGAGCTCAGCTGAATCTCCAACAGCCCTTTGGGTAATCCACTGGGTCATATTTGCCTCTCCCTCTTCTTCCCCTCTCCCCTAGACTTCTGAACTCCAAATGGGAGGCCACTTGTTGTGTGTGACTATATTTATCCATACCCTCATCAAATTTCAGCCTTCAGGACAAGGTACTCACTCTCAATCTATGGTGGAGGTAGCCCATCTCAGACCTTAGAAACTCTGGGAGCTTTTCACTTTTCAGTTTGTGGATGAATGGACGCTCCAGGATCCCCCCACATATCACTCCACCGGACACCTCAGGTATTATGAGTCTGGGGATGCTCCCTCCTAATCCTTGGGTATTGTTGCCCTCCCTAAGCCTCAGAAATGTCCCTGGTGGTGGGATCAGCCACTCCACTTAGTCTGTCCTCCAAAATAGGCTCTAATTATCTATTCCAAAAGAAACTCTACTGGCACATCTCAAAACTAAAGAAACTAAGACTATCCAAACTCCTGCCTACCAAATTACTTCAACTCTCTAATAAAATTTGGCCACAATATTCTCTAGACAATGGCCACCACTGACCTGAATTTGAAACTTTGGATTTCAGCATTCTCATTGGTCTTGATAACTTTCTCTCCAACAACACAGCAAATGCATAAGGTCCCTTCCCTGTCCTGCCCCTCCTAAAACTCTAACACTCACAAGTAGTTCTGTCAGCTGGCCATGACATTCCAATGTCTCTCTCTCACACACCAAATTTGAACTAAATCAAATACAAACCCTGTCTCCAAAAAACAAACAAACACTCCTGTCTTTACTAGGCCTCTTTAACTTCCACATATGGATATCTAATATTTTTCTCCTTGCTAAAATTTAAACTCACTATACAGTTTCTAAGGTTTTTTCTTCTTTCTTTCTTTCTTTCTTTCTTTCTTTCTTTCTTTCTTTCTTTCTTTCTTTCTTTCTTTTCCCTTCCTTTTCATTACAAGCCACCAAAGAAAAACTGACAACAGAGGCAGAGCATTACAGTACACAAAAACTTAACCCTTGAATTACCCCAAAAACCACTTCCTGACACAGGTACATAAAATAAACAAAGACAACACCAAGGAAAAATTCGTTAACACCAGCCCCCTTGCTTATGGCTAGTGGTAACAAAAAAAAAGTCAGCTTTAGGGCTGGAGAGATGGCTTAGTGGTGAAGGCGCCTGCCTCCTAAGCCTAAGAACGCTGGTTCCAATCTCCAGGTCCCATGTTTAGCCAGATGCAAAGTGACGCAAGGGCGCAATGCTGCATTTGACCACAAGGGGGCTCACGCATCTGGATTTTGTTTGCAGCAGCTGAGAGGCTGCTGGCGCGCCCATCTCTATCTGTCTTCCTCTCCCTCTCTGTCTCACTCCAAAATAAAAAAAAGTCAGCTTTAAATTCAAACCACTGGCTTTTGCCCTGTTAAGATTAAGTCCTCACCAATTTAAAACATAACTATGTCATGACATGTGTTCCATGTTTCATGTACTCTGTATTTATGTGTGAATAAATTCATGGTTATTAATTGTTCTAATATTTATGGTCATTAAATATTCTGATACTCATAAGTTTTAATATGATGTTAAATTATTAAAACAAGGTTTATGATATATTCTCACTTTAAATTCTAAGGTTTTCTGTTCAGGATATTTCTCTACAGATTTCCAATAATAAAATGATTAAGTTCATGATGCTGAACTACTTGCTTCTCTGTCAGTTGATAATAAGATAAGTCAATTAGGTAAAGTTTCTCTTAATTATCCTATAAAAATGATTAAAGTTTTATAAAAGACAAGATGAGATTGTTGAAGGATAATATAGAAAGATATTTCCAATAATAGATAGACAAAATGTTATTTTAAAAAGATATTTAAGTGGTAATGAAGATACATAAAGGAGCCGGGCGTGGTGGCGCACACCTTTAATCCCAGCACTGGGGAGGCAGAGGTAGGAGGATCGCTGGGAGTTCGAGACTACCCTGAGACTACATAGTGAATTCTAGGTCAACCTGAGCTGCAGTGAGACCCTACCTCGAAAAACAAAAACAAACAACAAAAAAAGAAAATACTTAAAGGTGTGAGGATATAAAGAGTAAGATTAAAAAAAAAAAAAAAAAAAGGTCTTCAGGCAAAGCAAAAAAAAAGACAAGACATCAGACAACCTAGATACTACTGATTCCAGCTTCTCCCCATAGTTTTCAGAAACTATTAGCTGACAGGGAGACAGGTCAAGGAAAATATTTTCACTATTGGGGCAACTAAATCTTAAAGTAAAGGTTCACTTAGTTTTTAATTTCCCAAGATAAGGATCTCATACTAAAACCATTAAAAGTTTAAAAATAACTCCCATTTTATTTAAAAAACAGTCATTATCCAACAGTGCTTTCTCTTTAAAAATATATTTGTCAAAGGTTGAAATAGAGCTGATCTGTTTTAGTTCAACAATTATCAAATTGTGCTCTTTTATGTATCATCAAGTAATTAAATAAGTGTCTCATTTCTGGTATCTCAAGTTCATTGCTCATAAGTATATTATCTCTTAAAACATATTCTCTACCTCAGGGTACAGCCTCATGCACAAACAATGGTCCTTATCTGAGAGAAATAATTTCAAGCTCTATAGTTCTGTTTCCAACATTCCCTGGGTAATGGTACCCACACAAGTATTTGGTCTAATCAAAGATGTTTTCAAACACAAGTACCAAGACTTTATAATGTCTTACTTGTCTTTTCCTGATAATTTCTAAATTAAATTAATTGGTTTAGACATGTTGATAAAAATATTATTTTCAAAATAGTGGACACTGAATATTCAAGTTTGGCCATACAGGACCAATGACTGAACAGGTACAATAGTGGCATGTCTACTCTTGGGGTAACCAACTGCTCCATAATTGGACTGAAGGCCCTCTCTACGGGAGGGAATACATACCTGGTACTGAAAAACCTAAGCAAAAGTCTATGGCAGGTGAGGTCATGAGCCTTAGGGGTATAAAGCCTGCTCTTGTCTGACTAAATGTATATATTATTCCCACCAAGCTGCCCTGGGGGCACTACACTTAATGTTCATGTTCACATATTAATGCTACTCTCACTTCTCACTAGAGAAGCTTCTCTTTTCAGATGGCGATGACCACTGGGATCACCCAAAAGGCAACATAGTGCTGAGAAGAAGGGATGGAGGAGTGCCCAGCACTGAAACACCTCTGTCACACCCTCCAAGGCTCAGGGACCATTGTTGAAGAGGGGGCGGATAGAATGGAAGAGCCAAAGGAAGGATATGACCTCTTACAATGCAACTGCCCAGACAGAAATTGGCCTCGATATCCATGACCTTGCAGTGCCTAGCAATACCTTCGCAAGACCCTCAAAATAGAAGAAAAAGATGATGACATCAAATTAAAAGAAAGACTAATGGAGAGAGGGAGGGGATATGATGGAGATTAGTGTTCTAAAGTGGAATGGGGGGAGGGGAAGGCAGGGAAATATATGGTTTTTGTATTTAAGTATAGAAGGTGTCAATAAAAAATAATTATAAATATATATTATTTTCAAAACTGCTAACATGTTCTGCCTGTACTTATGACTATTAGATATTTAAAGATTAAGAGGTCCCTACCTTCTAAAAAGCTATTTCTCTATATTTCTCTCACCTTAATTGTTTACATAGTTCAAACTTAATACTCTATAATCAGGTGGTAAATTTATGTATAGTGTCACAACTTATATTACAATAAAATAAAATTTAAAGGCCCCTGGCCCAAAGTTATGTCTTGTACTGTAATACACTTTTATGTTGCTTATGTCTCATACTACACAGTCTTGTATTGACACTAGTTTTTGTACTGTTTCAAGACCACAGTTTGTATTATAGGTTCTAGCCTGTTAAGATACTAAAATGATCTTGTTTCTTAATTTCATAATGCAGCTACAGATATCTCTCTACTAATTAACCATTTTTTCAGGCTTTGGAAGAGATTCCCATGGACTCATGCTGATGTAAAAATAGACTGATTCTCCACTCTGTCTCTGGTGCTGGTTCTCTAAAGCCTTAGTTTCCCATATCAATATCAAGGTTAATAAGATCAAGATATTTTAACTACAGTTGTCTATTTAAACTACCTAAGTGTAACATAAAAATCAAAACTACAAAATTGACATAAACAACCTTCTGGACCTCCACAGTTTCACTAATTGACCTCAGAGGGTCCTATAACAGACTAACACTAACTTCATCTATCTGGGCCCCTTTTGATTGTTCTCCAGGCCTAAAAGTCAACAGGAGTTATGACCCTTGCCCAATCTTTTTTTTTACACCATCACACTTCATTTAAAAAAGTCAGACTCACTGGGCATGGTGGCACATGCCTTTATTTTATTTATTTATTTATTTTTTTTTTAATTTTTGGAGACAGACACAGAGAGAGACAGACAGAGAGAGAGAGGGAGACAGATAGAGAATGGGCGCGCCAGCAGTCTCTCAGCTGCTGTGAACAAAATCCAGATGTGTGCGCCCTCTCATGGGCAAGTGTGGCATTGCACCCTTGCATCACTTTGCATATGGCTAAACATGGGACCTGGAGATTGGAACCGGGTTCTTAGGCTTAGCAGGCAGGCACCTTAACCACTAAGCTATCTCTCCAGCCTGGCACATGCCTTTAATACCAGTACTCAGGAAGCAGAGGTAGGAGGATCCCCATGAGTTCAAGGCCACCCTGAGAATACAGAGTGAATTCCAGGTCACCATGGGCTACAGTGAGATCCTACCTCAGGAAAAAAAAAAAAAGTCAGGCTCTAATTGATCACCCATCTTCACTAAAATTTGGGGTGTCTCTCTCTCTCTCTTTAAATAATAGACATTAGGCTTATAGGTCATTAAAATACAGGCCCACTTTCCTTTGCCCCTCATAACATTAAAAGGGTTATAAAAAGTTGTTTAAGCTGGGCGTGGTGGCACACATCTTTAATCCTAGTACTCGGGAGGCAGAGGTAGGAGGATCGCTGTGAGTCTGAGGCTACCCTGAGACTACATAGTGAATTCCAGGTCAGCCTGGGCTAGAGTGAAACCCTACCTCAAAAATCCAAAAAAAAATGTTTAATTTCAGATGGAACTAACTGAATGATATCCAAATATTAAACTTATACATTCTCCATTTGATAAAGGCTTTATTTTGTTGCATAGGACACCTGTTTAGGTTTCTTAAGTGTTCCACTCTTAGATGTATTCCTGTTGGGCGAGGCTTTTATTTATTTGCTATAAAACTTATTCTAGCCAGGTGTGATGGTGCACGCCTTTAATCCCAGCACTCAGGAGGCAGAGGTAGGAAGATCACTGTGAGTTCAAGGCTACTCTGATACTTCATAATGAATTCCAGGTCAGCCTGAGCTAGACTGAGACCCTATCTCAAAAAGCCAAAAAATAAAAATAAAATTAAATAAATGAAACTTATTCTAATAGATAAAACTGGGCCTAATTATAGAAAATATATTTCATTGTATTACAGAATCAGTAATTATGTAAAACATAATTTCATTGTGTTTATAAAATAAACAACTGATAATAATAAATTATCAAGACTAATTAAACTTTTAGCCTTTCAGCCTAACATTCTTTCATTAGTTCTCCTAAAGCTAAGACTTTTTGATCTTTGGACCAAGTAAGTAAAGACTATAAGCCTTCTATATTGAAGAGTTACCAAAAAAGAGACCTTTAGGGCTGAGGAAATAGCTTAGCAGTTAGAGTGTTTGCCTGCAAAGCCTAAGGACCCCGGTTCGATTCCCCAGGACTCATGTAAGACAGATGCACAAGGGATGCATGCATCTGAAGTTCATTTGCAGTGGCTGGAGACCCTGGCTTGCCCATTCTCTCTTTCTCTCTAACTCCGTCTTTCTCTCTCTCTCTCTCTCTCTCTCTGTCTCTCTCTCAAATAAATAAATAATAAAATATTAAATTTTTAAAAAGAGACCTTTAAACATAAATTCCAAAATTATTTAACTTCTTAATCTCTATCATATTTAAATTTAAAATAGTTTAAGATTATTACAAATGTTGCTTCAATACTGATCTCTTATACTTCCAACCTTACCTAAACCAAATCTTTCTATTTCTAAAAATTCCAATTAACTTCTTATCCAAGTTAACAATACCTCCTTCCTTACTTATCACCTCTATTATTATTATTTCCAACATTAAATATAATATTTGTGTCACCTATAAATGTCATGACACATGCAAAAAATTCATATATAGATAATAACCAGATCATAATGGCTAATAGATTTAACATGATCTAGGAATTTCTTTCCTAATGGCTCTGATAAGTATAACTCTCTTGAAGAGCTGCCTCCTTGCCTATTCATAAGATCCACATGGGATAATAGCATGCTATGTACACAAACTACAAAGTGAAGTTTGGCAAATAGAAAAGTAAAAGCTGAGATTCCCAAAAGCCACATGTGTGTGACTAAAACTTTAACAATGGACTACACCAATTGTGGAGAAGTAAATGTTATGAGTCCAGAGCCAATAATTGGCTATATTAGCCTTTTTAATGGCAAATAATATTATTTCTCTACATGTGACCTGACATTTCTGAGACCAGCTAAGATATCTATTGTTGTAAGTTCAGAAATCTCACAGCTCTGCTCCCTTCAAATTAAACCTATCCTGTCTTTGATATATATACTTTATTCCTCTGATTATAATAGTACTCACCCTCTCTTTTGGTCCTAACATACTCAAATATCTCACTGAATTGCTCAAAAAAAGAATACATGCCTTCCCCTCATAGCAAGTCACTAAATTCTTCATGACCACTGGATATCAACCTCTGGGCATCCAACCTCCATGGGACTGCATGGGACAACCCTGAGAGATCTATAGCCCCCTCCAGCAGAAAGTAGCCCAAGTCTGACATCATCCCAGTTCTACCACACAGCCCAGCTCTGCAATGCCCCACTCACTCCCCAATTTTCCACAATCTTTTTATCCTTCCAGAGTCCAGACTGAAGGGTTAATGACAACCAGAGGTATTTGAAGGGTTAATGACTAAGATGAGAAGGACTTGAAGAAACATCAGAGGCACTCAGTCCTAGATAAGCCTAACAACTCCCCTGATTGATGGACTTCCCTTAACTCAAAAGGCCTTGAAAAAAAAAGGCCTTAAAAAAAAAGCCTGGGGCTGGAGAGATGGCTTAGTAGTTAAGGCATTTGCCTGCAAAGCCAAAGGATCCTGGTTCAATTCTCCCACATAAGCCAGATGCACAGGTGGTTTATGCATCTGGAGTTCGTTTGCAGTGGCTGGAGGTCCTGGAATGCCCATTCTCTCTCTCTCTCAAAAATAAATAAATAAAATAAAATATTTTTTAAAAAACCTTCTGAGCAAGGACACAAATCTCTATAGCTTCTTATCTACTTCCCTTGGATATGTACCTGTTCTGGTCTGTTTTTCTTAGGATTCTCCTTATAAACATGAACTCCAGCCTATCTCAGTGCTTTACCCAAAGTCCCATGGGAAGGATGTACCTCCTTGCTGTACTTCCATAAATAGTCTCTGTTGAGATCAAGTCCAGTGTTTTTCTTTGTTTTTCACTCTCCTTACAGATGGTAAGTGCATTATGGGAGTGGACAAGGCAACCCAGAAGAAAGCAAAACATCTCCAGGACATAATCCAAATAAACTCTTCATTAAATGCCAAGAAAGGGGAGATTATAGATACATATATAATTAATTGGGCAAAGGTAGGAGTTGTATCTCTTTATATACTGCTCTGTCTCCAGCACTTCTAATACCACCAGGCAACAGAAAAGGTGCTCATTAAATACTTGTCAAATGGATGAATGAACTGTCAAACATGACTAAGAGACCAATAACAATATAGTAAACATTTTGGTGGGCACTGTGCTCTTTCTAGAGTTGTCTATGGGGAGAAAAACAACATGAAGAATCCTCAAATCCTACTTTTCAACTCCTCCAATCTGGCTTTGATAACCCCCTCCACAAACCCTTCACATCAAATCTGTTCTTCCCAATATCACTAGTGACCTCCTCCACATCAAATCTAGCAGGAAGTTTTCAGGACAGACTGCAACAAGAGTAAGTTTCTAATTATATTGTGACTTACAAAATAACAGAATTTTTCAAAATCTAATTTAAAATCAATTATGATGGCTTGCTTCCTTCAGTTGACATTATATAACTTAAAGCAAAACAAAAACTCCTGCAAAATTGATAAATTACTTAACACTGAGCATTGTCTTGTGGGCAGTAGACTGCCTGAGCATATACAAATTGAAAGCAGGGTTGGGTAACAGAAGATTTACCACTGAAGAGAACTGAGCTAGTACTTTTAATTTTTTGCATAGGGATGTGTATGTGGCATGTCTGTTCATATGCATGTGAAAGCCAAAGGTTGATATTGGATATTCCCTACTCTCTACTTGAGTTACTGAGGCAAGGTCTCTCACTTGAACCCAAAGCTTATGGATTCAGCTAGTCTAGCTAGATAGCTTCCTCAGTCAATCCAGTCTTTGCTCCTGAATGCTGGGATTACAGGCAGGAAGGCATCACACACACTGCCCAGGAGCTGGGGATCTGCACTTCGGTCCTCATGTTTACACAGCAAGAGTTTTATCCACTGAGCCCCACAGAGCTAGTTATAAAGCTCGTGAAATAAAACTACATAAAAAAGTGCCGAGTGTGGTGGCTCACACCTTTAATCCCAGTACTTGGGAGTCAGAGGTAGGAGGATCGCCATGAGTTCAAGGCCACCCTGAGACTACATAGTAAATTCCAGGTCAGACTGAGCTAGAATGAGACCCTACCTCGAAAAACAAAAAACAAACAAACAAAAAAACCTACATAAAATAAAATAGACCACAGATACAGAGTGGAGTCCAGAAGACAAGCGAGATCAGCTTCAGAGAATGGTCATTTTCTACAACATGAATGCAGAACAAATGGACACAGACACTAGAAGTTTACAGGTTGATAGCTGGCAGCTGGAGCAGTTCCCTCCACATGGGTTCTGTTTCCTCTATGGAATGAGTGAGGTTATCTGCATAGTAAGGTGAGTGACAAGATGGAGGATCAGGGGAAAATGTGAAATTCACAACGGAAACCAGAGGAGCAAGCTCACCTCACTCAGCATGATAGACTGAAAGGCAATGTTCAGAATGGAGGTGATCACCACATAATATAAATTTACTCCTTGGATATGGTAAGTACATAGGTAGGTAGGTTTAGACCACACTCTCTGGAAGTGAGTCATGATATGCTTGTCTGAGATTTGGAGCCACTCATAGTACAAGGCCTGCGTTTGTTCTCCTTTTCCATAAAATGCAGTCTGAATAAGGCTTTATACATCTTCACTGGAGACCTTCAGTTCCTTAGCCTGACTGTTACTTCACTCATGCTCCACTTAAGTCATCATATGCAAATGCATAAAACAGTACCTAGATATATTCATTTTTAAAAGTAAGGCACAGTATCACAAAACATGTTCACTGTCAGAAGCAGTTCTTCAAGCATTTATCACATATGGTCAGAGGTACACTTCAGGTTAAAAGATGCCTTGTTCAAAATGGCCCATCCGATAGTATGGGATATTTTTCTATATGTAAACTGAGGAAATATTATCATTTGATCTCAATAAACCCTTTACTTGGCTAAAGGACTGAGCAAAGGACTCATTAATTTGGCATTTATCTCAAAAGGACAAGAAAATAGTACTTCAGAATCCTTTTTGTGGAAGAATAATGATAAATGCAATTTGTCTCAAATTAGTCAAGATGATGATTTGTGGGTTTATCTAAAGAAACATGTTTGGAAAGCTAATTGTTCAGAAAATATTCACTATTTAAACACATATTCATATATGTTTATTTTTGAAAGAGAGGTTAGGGTCTCACTCTGTATCCCAAGTTGGCCTTGATTTCATAGTGATCCTCTTGCCTCAGCCTCCCATTTGCTGGGATTATAGGTATGAGCTACCATGCCTATCTAAACATATACCTTTAAATTATAACTCTGTGCATATTTAAAGTATCCTAAATTTCAGCTACAAAAGTCACCTTTTTCTGAAAAAAAAAAACTAGAACTTAATTTTAATTTGAGGTTAAAACATACTGATAGACTATCTAAAGAAGAAACTAAAATATTTTTATAAACTACCACATTCTTTTTCGCCAAAGAAAACAACAACAAAAAAGCCTTTGTAAACAACAAAAACTGGAAGCAAATTCCAAAGAAAAAAAATGAAAGAGAATAAACTTTCACTCAAAACTAAGGCTGAGAAGAATATCCTCATGCTTTGCTTCTGTTCTGTCTAACTGCAGCCTGCCCACATGAATGTTTGTTAAAAGGTAATGCAACACAATTGTCTGATCATTAAACTTGGTAGGAAATGCAATGGTACCTTATTGCTTAGAAAGTCCTGCTTACTTTTGACTTAGAAAATGAATGCCCCACCCCGAGGTGAATGACCAACATGGAACTCAGGCAGCCAGTGCTTCTGGTGATTCTGGCACACAAAATCCTTGTAAATCTAGAGACACAGATGAATATGTTTCTTTGTGGTTTTAAAGTCCATTCAGCTAAGAAATATTCATGTCAAGGAAAGTCTAGATAAGTGAGTATGTAATAACACACTGTGACTTAGCACAAGCCAGCTTCATATAGCTGTGCATTGTTAAAACTGACTTAATCACATATTTAAGAAACCAAGATAAGAAACAGTGGCCAATGAAACAGTGAACAGAAGTGGCCCTTTAAATTTTTGCCAAGACAAACATAAATGACAGAGTATCCTAAAGTGATTCATTATAAATGTTTACAATTTCTTTTTCTAGACAGTCAAGATTCTCCTCAGATCATAGCAAAATGAAATAGGTTAATACAGGTTAATTCACTCAAAAAGGCTAGGCAAATCCTCTGCCTAAAGGCATTCCAACAGACATAGAAATTTCACAATGCAAAGGATTTTCCCACAAGTCTTCTGCACATGATATAGGACATAGCTATTCCTCAAGCCAGTGGAGGGCACTGAGTAAAAACATGGCCAGAGCACAACTGTGTCAGGTGATTTCTCCTGAGACAACAGTAAGGTAGCTTGCAGCATGAACTGAAGATTCCAAAAGTACAACTGGATTAAAATAGCACCAAGGTGTTCTTCAGATATGAAAAATCCATCAGCAGAATAGCTTTCTTTTCCCATAGTCAAAGGCAGCAAAGTCAACAGTGTTTTCTCAACCTACTTAGCATTTTGGGCTGAGCAACTGTTGTGAGGGGCTCTATTAAATACTGTAGAATGGCTAGTGGTATACCATGCCTATGCCACTAGATGCCAGTGGCATCCACCTTCCCAGATGTGAAAACCAAAGTTGTCTCCTGACAGTCAAATGGAGACTAAATTAGCCACTCCCTATTTAGTCCAACAGAAAACTGATATTGAGGTATCACCACCATACCAGAAGGGCAAGGTTACACACTCCCTTACCCTCTCCTTTGGAGCCACAGAACTTTCACATGTCCCAGGCAGTCAAGGTAAGGAATGAGGATTTCCTCACTAAACGTGTCATTCTTCATGCCACATGCACAGTAACAGACAAGCCAACCTTTAAGCTCTTCTTGTACTGTTACGTCTAAATCTTACCAAGCAAGCCTCTTGGTGGGAGGAGGGTTTGAGAAACACTTAGAAATTAGCCAAAGTTCAAGGTGAGTCATGGTGTTGACTTCTTACCATGAGGATGACTTGCCATCAAAAATATTGACCTTGCTTTTCTACTTGAGGCTGGTATGTTCTTTTTGAAAAAGAACAAACAGGGTTATTTGATCATAGCAGCCACCTGAAAGGCTATGATCTAAAGTGCTATGCACTTCAGTGGAGAGTATACTTATGGAGTAAGCAGAAGTCACAGCAGGCCCTGATAAGCTGAACAAGATGGCTGGAAGGCAGCAGAGACCTCAAAGCTCACCTTGTTTTCTAATGCCTCACATGCTGGAACCTGGAGCACGTCCTATAGGTCTCCAACTTCATGTGACACATTTTTAAAGTCATTGTATCAGTTCAACCCACACATAAAACTCAGAACTATGTTTCCAATCTAGTACTGTGACATGAGTAAATCTGAGGTACACAGTGAGGACACAGATCTGCTTTCATAACATATTCCTAGGGGAATAACTAGTTAGTGGAGAAAATTCAGGATTAAAAACTATATGACCTAAGTACCAGTTCTGAACTTTTTCTCCTTTCAAGCCAGCCAAACTGTTTATGATCTCTGGACCTAATTTCATTTTATAAAATATGACAACTGGGGCTGGAGAGATTGCTCAGTGGTTAAAGGTACTTGCTTACAAAGCCTGCCAGCCTGGGTTCAATTCCCCAGTACCTACATAAAGCCAGATGCACAAAGTGGCACATGCAACTGGAGTTCATTTGCAGTAGCTAGAGGCCCTGCTGTACCCATTCTTTCTCCCTCTCTCCTTGCAAATAAGTAAAAATATTTTTTTAAATATGCCAACTATAGGGAAGAAAATGGGAGGAGAGTTGACTATAAAAACTAATGTGGGGCTGGAGAGGTGGCTTAGTGGTTAATCCCAGCCTTGGGAGGCAGAGGTAGGAGGACCCAGGTTTGAGGCTTGATTCCTGGGCCAGTGAGACCCATGTGGGCTGGAGATGCACAAGGTGGCCTGTGACATGCATCTGAGGCTTGATTCATTTGCAGATGGCTGGAGTCCATCTGGTGTTCATTTGCTGGCTGGAGGCCCTTGTCTCTCTCTCTCTCTCTCTCTCTCTGCCTGTCACTCTCAAATAAATAAATTAAAATTAAAAAAAAAAAAATGTGATGGAAATTACAAAAACCTCACATAACTCTAATGAGTGTAATAGAAGTACCCAAACTCTTGGTGCTTCAAGGCAGAGGATGTAAGTGGGCCAGCAGTAATGTCAAGCTGCAGGCTGTACTCAACATGCAAGGCCTGGCCAGGAAGAAGCCTAAAGGGCACCCCCAGAAGCAAGAACAGAGAAGCAACCTGAGGTCTTATCTTAACCTCCTCAGGCTTCTATAGCAAAATACCATGGAAATTAATTTCTCACAACTCTGGTTAGGCTATCAAGTCCAAGATCACTATGTCATTACAGGAAGGGGTCCTCACATAGTGGAAAGGGCAGGAGAGCTTCCTGAGCCCTCTTTTATTAGGCACTAATTTCCTGCCAAAGGCCCCTTCTAATACCATGACCATGGTGATAAAGTTTCAACCAAGGGATTTTAGGGGATATAATACTTAAACCTCAGCAGGTCTTCCGTATACATACTTATAAATATTTATAAATTGGGATCTGTGTACATCACTTTAATGCAGTGCTAGACACAGACCACGACACATTAGAAAGGACCTTGAGAAATCCACTAGAGGCCATAGATTGGCTCCCATCTTTCAGATGGACTCTTGTAAACTCTAGACCAAACAAAGAGGCTACATAACATCTTTAGGAGAGTTATGGCTCTTATGAGAAGACAAAGTGTGTATATGTATGCACGTGTATGTGTGAATATATGTATACATATGATAATCTATGAACCTACACTTGTATTTGATACAGTCAATTTCAAAATTGTTTAGTTATGCTCTAAAGAAAATCTGTTGAGCTATACTTTAGTTAAGATGCACAGTTTTACAAAGTGAAAAAAAAGGGAGCTAGGGAGATGGCCCAGTGGTTAAAGGTGCCTGCTTGCAAAGCCTGCCAGCCCTGGTTCAGTTCCCCAATAGTCATATAAAGCTAGGTGCACAAAGTGGTACATATGTCTGGAGTTCATTTGCACTCAAGCTCACATGCTCTTCTCTCTCCTATCAAATAAATTAAAAAATTTTTGTTTGGTTTTTAATATTTAATTATTCAAAAGAGAGAGGCAGATAGAGAGAATTGGTGTGCCAGGGCTCCAGCCACTGCAAATGAACTCCAGATGTATGTACCACCTTGTGCATCTGGCTTATGTGGGTCATGGGGAATTGAACCTGGGTTCTTAGGCTTCTCAGGCAAGCACCTTAACTGCTAAGCCATCTCTCCAGAACTCCCCCAAAATAGTTTTTAAAGCCAGGTGTGGTGGCACATGCCTTTAATACCAGCACTTGGGAGGTAGGGAGGATCACAGAAAGTTTGAGGCCACCCTGAGACTAAATAATGAAGGTCAGCCTGGGCTAGAGCAAAACACTACCCGCCCCCCAAAAATGTTTTGTAAATGAATAAAAAGTCATTATGCCTCCAAATCTATGCTAATTGTATCAGTTTTCATATGCAGTACTTACACACAGCAAATGCCAGCACTCAGATTAACCTCATGTCCTTTACTAGAATCTACTGAATGAACATTATTCTTTGTCAACTATTTTTTTAATATTTTATTTTTATATTATTATTATTATGGTTTTTCTGAGGTAGGTTCTTGCTCTAGCTCAGGCTGATCTGGAATTCATTGTGTAGTCTCAGGATGGCCTCGAACTCATGGTGGTCCTCCTACCTCTCCCTCCCAAGTGCTGGGATTAAGGACGTGCACCACAACACCCAGTTACAATTATTTATTTTTTATTATTTATTTATTTTTTTATTTGGTTTTTCGAGGTAGGGTCTCACTCCAGCTCAGGCTGACCTAATTCACTATGTAGTCTCAGGGTGGCCTAGAACTCATGGTGATCCTCCTACCTCTCCCTCCCAAGTGCTGGGATTAAGGACGTGCACCACCATGCCCAGTTACAATTATTTATTTTTTATTTTTTTATTTGTTTTTTCAAGGTAGGGTCTCACTCCAGCTCAGGCTGACCTAATTCACTATGTAGTCTCAGGGTGGCCTTGAACTCAAGGCAATCCTCCTACCTCTGCCTCCCAAGTGCTGGGATTAAAGGCGTGTGCCACCATGCCCAACTAATTATTTATTTATTTATTTATTTATTTATTTATTTATTTATTTATTTATTTGGCAGAGAGAGAATGGGCATGCCAGGGCCACCAGCCACTGCAAACGAACTCCAGATGCATGTACTCCCTTGTGCATCTGGCTAAAGTGGGTCCTGGGGAAGTGAACCTGGGTCCTTTGGCTTTACAGGCAGACGCCTTAACCACTAATCCATCCCTCCAAGCCTTCAACTATTTATAATAACATTTCCAGATTCAAAGCAACAGAGAAAGCAACCACAACAGCTGATAATACTGGGCATATTCATCAAACTACCAGGGAACTTGGCATATGTCCAGTACTGCTAGAATTCTTATACATAGGCAGCTGATTTGAAAAGACCATTTCTCAACTACTCTGACTCTTCTGGCAATTTATAAATAAAAAGCTGCAAATCCAGGTATTAAAATGCTAACATTAATGCCAATGTCTGTCTTGGCTATATTTTCTGGTTCAAAAAATGTGGTTGCTTGATAAGTAGCACCGGTATTATGCAAGGTGTACAAACATCTGGCGTACACTCAGACCTGCAGAAACTGGCACAGGAAAGAGCCATCTGCAGTTTAACAAGCACTCCAGGTGAGTCTGGTGTAGACTGTAGTTCAAGAAGCATGCTCTATAGCATTAAGACCAAACTTCTAGGATGGTGTCAAGGCTCTTTAGATCCAGCCCTTGTCTATCCACCTTGCCTCTCCACTGCATGCCAAGCACTAGCACACTTGGCATATACCACTCAAGGCTGTTTCATTAATCTCTCCCTTGATTGTGTGCACATGCTATGGTACCATCTACTCATGTCACATGCCTAATGGGAATGAGAGCTGCACAATCCGTATAATTCTACTCAGTTTACTCTCAAGAGATAGCATTTCTTGGTCTCTGTTCCATTCCCAAGTAGAGTTGACTATTCCATACATCTGTAACACTATGACATCTTGAACATAGACTCTCAGCTTATTTATCAAATAACACCATCATTCTGTGTATGTCTTCCTGTCTCCCACTAGACTATGGCTTCCTTTAGTTCAAGGACAGTTTTATTTATTGCATTGCTATACTTAATACACAGTGGCACTCAAGAAATATTTGTTGACTAAGAAAAGACCCATTTCTAGTGATGAGCTATCCTCCAGACTGAGTTCTCCACGTAGATTTTGCGTCTTAATTACGAGACCTGAAGGGCTTACATTTTACCCAGAACTAGGGGAGGTAGGTCATGGTATGTTCAGAGAAGAAACCAGTATTAAGCTGGGCATAGCAAAGCACACCTTTAATCTCAGCCCTTGGGAGGCAGAGGTAGGAGGATCACTGAGTTCAAGGCCACCCTGAGACATAGTGAATTCTAGGTCAGCCTGGGCTACAGTGTGACCCTACTTCGAAAAACCAAAATAAAAAGAGAGAGAGAGAGAGAGAAAGAAACCAGTATTAGATATTAAATATAAAAGTAGGAGTTTCCTAGGCAGGATGAGAGAGTAAGAGCATTCCAAGAAGAAACAGAATATGAGTAAGTACTGAGTCAAGAGGGATCAAGATGAGTTCAGGATGGTGAGAAGTCTGTAAGCTGAAGTAAGTAGTGAGACAGATAGAATGGCAAGAGGCAAAGATGAAGGCAGAGATGGCGCCAGAATGAGCAGGTCATGCCAAAACAAAGGGAGGAAATGAATATTTGAAACAGGAAGATGGTATGATAAGATCTAAATATACTGTTTTAAAAATCACCATGATTTACTCTTCAGTGGTACAGTCACTGGTAAGTTACTCCTGTTCCAATAACCTCCCATCCATGCTCATGCAAGCAACCCTAATTTAATTCACTGAGTCACAAAACAAACAGATATATAAGTAGGATAGGGATTGATTGGGAAGGGTTTTAGTGGAAGGGCAGAAAGTATAAGATTTTGGAGACTAAAATCAACATATATTATATACATGTATGAAAGTGTCAAAAGCAAAAAAAAAAAAACCTTTTAAATTGTTCACTGTATGTTTTCTATTAAAACTTTTCTTCTAGTTATGTCTAATGTAATTTTCTTGCCCATAGGACATCTTAAAACCCTTTCTCAGGCTTGTCTGTGTACTCTTAGCTCTTGACCCCATCTCTAGTGTAGGACTACTGAGGCATTAACAGCTCTGTGTGCCTTCACTCTGACTTCCAAGTGTGTCACATGCATCAGAAACTCTGCACTCAACCTGAAGTCACAGTGGATTCAAGACCACTTTCTCTCAAACTCTAGGCCTGGGAGGTCATGTTAAGCCAGTTTTTAATAAGCAGGAAGTATAGAGAGTCCTACAGTTTAAGAAGGAAAGGCAAACCAAACAACTATGTTATCAAGTTAGAATTTAGATTAATATATTTGATCAAAGAGCTTTTATAAACTACAATTTTGCTCAAGTTCAAATATACTAAGCATCTGCACCAGAGACTCTGGTGCACTTGTACATGCTGCTTTCTTTGGTCACCAAGGAAAGATGATTACTAAAAGTTCACTATTCTTAGTGTCTTATGTGGTATCCATGAATCATCTTTTAGGCTGGATTTGCCTTGAAGTGAATCTAGAGAGTCCATCCTAGTCTAAGTTTTAATAACTTTATCGAGATATAATTCATAATGTAACTTTTATTCACTTACTTTATATGATGCAATGGGTTTTTAGCATATTCAGAGTTATGTAATTAGGCACCACAATCAAGATGTAGAACATTTTTTTCTAACCCAAAAGCAGTTACTTGCTCCTTCATTTTCTTGCCGCTGCATCTGAACTTCAGGCACTCTCAAGTCCCCAGGTCACTGCTCTGGACTTCCATCACACTAATGGAAGCACAATCAGCCTCTGCTCCAGTTGGACTAGTATTCCCACCACCCATCCCCCAACACACACATACATGTTTTTTCCATCCTCTAAAATACTCTATTTCTTCACTATCTGATTGTTTCCCAAGCAAAGATGAAGGCAGAGATGGCGCCAGAATGAGCAGGTCATGCCAAAACAAAGGGAGGAAATGAATATTTGAAACAGGAAGATGGTATGATAAGATCTAAATATACTGTTTTAAAAATCACCATGATTTACTCTTCAGTGGTACAGTCACTGGTAAGTTACTCCTGTTCCAATAACCTCCCATCCATGCTCATGCAAGCAACCCTAATTTAATTCACTGAGTCACAAAACAAACAGATATATAAGTAGGATAGGGATTGATTGGGAAGGGTTTTAGTGGAAGGGCAGAAAGTATAAGATTTTGGAGACTAAAATCAACATATATTATATACATGTATGAAAGTGTCAAAAGCAAAAAAAAAAAAAACCTTTTAAATTGTTCACTGTATGTTTTCTATTAAAACTTTTCTTCTAGTTATGTCTAATGTAATTTTCTTGCCCATAGGACATCTTAAAACCCTTTCTCAGGCTTGTCTGTGTACTCTTAGCTCTTGAACCCATCTCTAGTGTAGGACTACTGAGGCATTAACAGCTCTGTGTGCCTTCACTCTGACTTCCAAGTGTGTCACATGCATCAGAAACTCTGCACTCAACCTGAAGTCACAGTGGATTCAAGACCACTTTCTCTCAAACTCTAGGCCTGGGAGGTCATGTTAAGCCAGTTTTTAATAAGCAGGAAGTATAGAGAGTCCTACAGTTTAAGAAGGAAAGGCAAACCAAACAACTATGTTATCAAGTTAGAATTTAGATTAATATATTTGATCAAAGAGCTTTTATAAACTACAATTTTGCTCAAGTTCAAATATACTAAGCATCTGCACCAGAGACTCTGGTGCACTTGTACATGCTGCTTTCTTTGGTCACCGAAGGAAAGATGATTACTAAAAGTTCACTATTCTTAGTGTCTTATGTGGTATCCATGAATCATCTTTTAGGCTGGATTTGCCTTGAAGTGAATCTAGAGAGTCCATCCTAGTCTAAGTTTTAATAACTTTATCGAGATATAATTCATACGTAACTTTTATTCACTTACTTTATATGATGCAATGGGTTTTTAGCATATTCAGAGTTATGTAATTAGGCACCACAATCAAGATGTAGAACATTTTTTTCTAACCCAAAAGCAGTTACTTGCTCCTTCATTTTCTTGCCGCTGCATCTGAACTTCAGGCACTCTCAAGTCCCCAGGTCACTGCTCTGGACTTCCATCACACTAGTGGAAGCACAATCAGCCTCTGCTCCAGTTGGACTAGTATTCCCACCACCCATCCCCCAACACACACATACATGTTTTTTCCATCCTCTAAAATACTCTATTTCTTCACTATCTGATTGTTTCCCAATCTACTGAGACAGAAATTTTGTTTACTACATCATCCTCTAGGAGGTACTCAACACAGGTTTTTGTGTGACCATGTCATGTTAATCCCAGCACTTGGGAAGCAGAGGTAGGAAGATCACTGTGAGTTCAAGGCCACCCTGAGACTATAGAGTGAATTTCAGGTCAGCCTGAACTAGAGTGAGACCCTACCTCAGAAAATAAAACAAAACAAAAAGAAGAACCAGTGCCTCTTCCTAGTCTACACAAGCACTTCCTTTTATACTGCTCCTACCTTCTATCAGTGACTCAATGGGACAAGGGAAAGTCCCCAAACCAAGCTTCTCCAGCATGTTTAAAGTCCTGGGGTCCAACTCTTTTCAGTTCTTTTAGCACTATATTCCTTGATAGGATCTGAAGAGGCCTACCTAGAGATTTTTATGAAGTCTCTTTTTCCAGATGAAAGTAATCTGCCTCTGAATAGCAAACCAAAAGCTGTTCTACACTCTGACAGTAGCAGGTCTTTACGTTTCACATATGCAAGGGGGAATGTTAGCAGCAGGCAAGCTGCAAGGAGCTGAAAGCCATCCTCATACCTAATTATATGTTGCTTTTTAACCCAAAATACAACACTAGAATGAGGAAAAGGTTATCAGTAATCCAAATGCTTACCTAACAGAAAAGGTTAAATGAAGCATGGAACACTAACTCACTAGACTCATTTAAATAACTATCAAAATTGCATTTCAAAATAGAAATATAAAAGAAAAGTATGATAAAATTTCATTATGAGAAAAACAATATGCAATCATACTTAATTTAAAAACAGAACAGAAACATATACCCAGAATTTTAATCTTCTAACATCTATGACCACAGTTTTATAGGTTTATAAGAGAATATGGATTTTGTTAGGATGAATTACAATTGCTTCCTTTAATGATATTATATTAATAGTTTAATAAATTTGAAATATTTAAATGTAAGTCAGAAGAGATTGGGGAAAATGGGAGAAAACAAATTGGCTCTTACCTTTGTGCCTCTTCAGCTGGGGAATGCTGCTAATTGTAGTTGCTTGGATTATTTCCACTACAATTTGATATCTGATTTTAAAAGAGAGAAAAAGAAAAGAAGCTGAATAGGAGAAAATATTACTATATACTTTCAGAAATACCATTAAACTATATTTATAGAAACAAATGTAACATAGGAGATATGAATAACCCACAGGCCTCATCAGAATAATCCAACATGGCTTCAGCACCCATGAAAAGCAGGCATCGTGCCACTTGCTAATCATGTCTGAAGTCCTAATAGACAAAACACTCTGCTCTGACAGAGATCAAAAACATTATCCTACTTGTCCCCTCACCAAAAATATCTGAACTCATGCCTAACTCCACTTTCTCTTCACAACATTCCCCAGTAAACATAACCACTGGGCCTGCTTCACAAGTAAGACAGCCATAAGGGATGTGTGGGTCACTCCATTGGCCAAATAGTCCAGGTGTCCCCCTGATTCTATCCTCTCAAACCCTGGCTTGAGTGCCCCTGTCAAAACACTTTCCTGTAAGTCTTTCTTCGTCTCTCCCTTGTTCAATACCTTCAGGAACATCCTCAAAGGAGTAACCCCACACTCTAGCCAGCACATTAGATTCAGCCTTCTCTGAAATGCTAAATTACTCCTACCCTATAATATTACCAGTTCAGTTATGATTTTATATTGCTGGACAGTCATCTACTTCCATAATAAATATGACAGTCATTTGTGAGTCTAGTGGAAGCCTCAAAAATACTGACACATGTTTGAGCCTAAAATAGAATTGTGGCTTTATCCATAATAAAAATATGATGCATTTTTCTTTTTATCTAGATCATGAGCCTCTTGAAGACAGAGATTCTCCCTCCTCTCCTTCTGGCCTCACTTGGCACTACAGTAGGTCCTCAATAAATATTAATGAGCTAACTTACATCTTGAATACTTAACAAGAACACATATTATTCTGAATAATTTCTTTGATATTCTTAGTCACTCATTCTTTGGAAGATGAGTTATCACAGAGGATACTGAGGAAAATATACACCATCTGAGGAAAGAGTTAACATTTTTTTAGTGAAGCCATAAAATCATAATGTAACACCAGCTAACATTTATAAATTCCTTTGATTAAGTAATGGGTTTCTGTTTAGATATTTTCGTTCACATCATCCCATTTAATCCCCATAATAAGTGCTATAATTGCCTCCACATTGCGGAGGTGGAAATCAGAGTTCAAACAGATTAAGAAACTCCAAGGACATCTCACTACTTCTAGGTACCAGAGCCAGAATTACAACTGAGGGTTGTATGACTTAAATGCCATTTTCCTGATATTCTAAAATTCAATATAGATCAATGCTGGCCTTTTCAAAGGCTTCTTAAAGTACATAAGCATGACTAGTGCCAGGTAATATTTACAGACCTACTGCCTCTTTCTCTCTCTCGGACGTAGTTTCTCTAAATTATATCATATCCAATACCCCCGACACATTCCAGCTTCCCTGCCAGCCTGTGTTCTCACTTATTAGCAGAAATCCCACTAATTCCTAAACACCTTACTATATGACCATTGCTTAGGGTCTTTTCTTTCAAAGGATAAAGAATTTGCTCCAAGCCACTTCTTAGCTCTTTAAGTCCACTCCACTGCTAACTTTAAAATCTGTCTGACTGCCACATGCTTAGGTTGCAGGACACTGAGAAATCAAGCTAGAACTGAGCTGGAAGCTTACCCACTGTTAACTAGCTGCCATGATGCTGGAAAGAACTATGCAGCCTGTTGGAGGAGAAAGTCATCAACTATTGTATTCAGCAGTGGACCCTGAAAGCTTTATGGCTGGCCATCCAGCCCAAATGTGACAACTTGTACAATGGTGGTAGGTCTGTTACGGGAAAACCAACTGCTCTCTAGATCTGAGGCCTCTTCCAAGGGAGAGAATTCATGCCTGGTACTGAAAACCTAATCAAAAGCCTCTGGATAGAGAGGTCATAAGCCCTAGGAGGAAAACTATTACTGTTATCTGGGTAAATGGATATATTATGCCACAAAACTGCCCTCTACATATTTATGTTTGGGCTGGGAAAATGGCTTACTGATTAAGGCACTTGCCTGCAAAGCCAAAGTACCCAGGTTCAATTCCCCAGGATCCATGTAAGCCAGACACTAAGTGGCCATGGCATTCATGATCTCATAGTAACTGACTTGCAGTCAGCTTCACATTGCTGGCAGAAAACACCCAACTAAAAGCAACTGGTGGGGGAAAAAAAAAGATCATTCTGGCTTATAGACTTGAGGGGAAGCTCCATGATGGCAGGGGGAAATGATGGCATGAGCATAGGGTGGACATCACCTCCTGGCCAACATCACACAGACAATATCAACAGGAGAATATGACAAACACTAGCAAAGGGGAGCTGGCTATAACACCATGAGCCTGCCCTCAACAATACACTGCCTCCAGGAGGCTTTTTTTCCCCCCTGAGGTAGGGTCTCACTCTGGTCCATGCTGACCTGGAACTCACAGCAATCCTCCTACCTCTGCCTCCCAAGTGCTGGGATTAAAGGTGTGCACCACCACACCCCACTCCAGGAGGCTTTAATTCCCAAATTGCCATCAGCTGGGGACCCAGCATTCAGAACACCTAAGTTTATGGGGAACACCTGAATCAGGGGAATGACGATATCAAACCAGAAGAGGGACTAGTGGAAGAGATTCAGTGGAGGAAGTAATAGGAGAGGGGGAAATGGGATGGGGAAAGGGATCAGGTATATTGTCTATATGTATGGAAGTTGTCAATAAAAACTTAAAAAATAATTTAACAAATTATCTATCACACAATCACAGAAACACAATCGTCACATGGTCTCACTCATCTGTGGTTCCTAACCTGGATTCAGCCAGAGTTGCTGGCACACCTGAATAGCATCTCGAGGCTTAGCTAATAGGGAGGGCAGGGCTTGGGGGAAGGAGGACACAAAACTGAACTCAAATTGAACTGGTACCATAGAAACCTATATCCTGGAATTAGACTAAAAGGTTGAACCCTTAACAGGACCTTAGGGGGAGCACCAGAGTTGAAGGGCCCTGGAGAGGGTGAGATGAAGCCTAACCTTAAATTTCTCCTGTTTCTCATTTTTTTCTGCCTTTTTCTTTTTTCTTTTCCCTTGGCGCTGGCCTATAATTCCCTGTACCAGGCTGCAGTTAACATCCACAACAAGCTGTTGATCAGAGAGACCTACGAGATCTCCTAAAACAAACAAGACATACTTATGTCAGAACACTTGATTACCCACCAAAGGTTAATGGTAAGACCCTACTGTCGGCATGGACCATGGAGAGACCTGGTTGGAATCCAGTAGAGAGTCAATCCCATCACAGTACATCTAGTGCTGAAAGGTGCTACATGAGCCACCAGAGAAAGTGGCCAACATCTGTCCAATCAATTCAAAGTCTAAGCGATTTAGAAGCAAACAACCAGACCTGATGTTCACATAAGTGCAATAGTGGCACACAGCCATGGTAGGAAACCAACTGCTCTTGGATTGGCTAACAAAGCTGCTCAGTGGAAAAGAAACCATATCTGGAACTGGGAAACAAGTCAGAATCATATCTAGATAACGATTTTGCTTTCCAATGTCAAGCTCTCACTAATCTTGGGCAGTAAGAGGGTCCATACTCTTCAAATTCTCTCTAAATTAACAATGGTTATCCCACTCTCCCACTCTCTGCTGGAGATTCTGCTTCTCTTTTTCAGATGGGAGTGGACCTGAGGAGATAAACACACTTCACCCCAGACCCAGCTGAAACCACAGAAGAATTAGGGAAATGAGCAAGAGTGCTGCTTTCTCAGTGAACCTGATACCAGCACAAGAGTGAAGGAGATAGACACTGAGGACACTCAACACTTACCAAAGCAGAGATCCAGAGGCTCCTAAGAGCCCACACTGAAGTAGACTTAAAATGAACTCAACATGGCTCAGGGAAATTTGTGAAAGAAGGGGCGGAAAGCTTGTTAGAACCACAAGTTGGGACATTATGCACAGAGACATTGCTTCTCCCCCATAACAGACTGCTGCCCCCATAATGCATGACCCACAAACCCCATGGGATTGACCTGCATCCCTAATGAAGAAGGCCTCTTCAGAAAAGGGGCAGGGAAACAATGATAACAACATGTATTGTTTACATACTAAGTATGTCCATATCTAATAAAAATAAATTGAAAAAATAAAATAAGATCTTACTACTTAGCTATTTATATCCACATGGGCCTTCTATACTGGATTATAAACAATGGCAAGGAGTGAAATCCAAGGATCCAGAATTAATTTATCTCTGTTATACTAAGGCCTTCCTGGCACAGTCAGTTACACACTGCAAGCATTTGAAGATGATTGTTAAATTTTCTTGATTTCACTTTCACTTGACACCTTTGTTAGACAACAAATGACCTTCTCATTCTCATTTTCTTAACAAAAATGGATGATACATGCATGTAGATGTTTGCCATCCTTCACAACATGAGTTCTTAACAAAACCCAACAACACATGCATGCAGATACTGTCCATCCTTTACAACATGAATTCTTAACAAAACCCAACAACACATGCATGCAGATGCTGTTCATCCTTTACAACATGAATTGTTAACAAAACCCAATGACACATGCATGCAGATGTTGACTATCCTTTATAACATGAATTCTTAACAAAACCCAACAACACATGCATGCAGATGTTAGCCATCCTTTACATGAGTTCCTCAGAGCTCTAGTCTTGCTTCCTCCAGAGAAGGATAAGCTCATGCTGGTGCTGGGTCTGGTTCAAGAGCCTAGAGACCTGCAACAGACACTACTTTGATTGGAAGTGCATGGACTGTTGGTAGATTTTCCCAAAATAACAGTGTAACTCAAGAATTAAGAAGGACCACAACTGCCTATAGTATCTCTTGTGCAGGGTCAAGGAAAAAAAACATACACAGGTAAGTGCCACCTGCTGCTCTGAGTAGCCACCTTGTATCACTTTCACTTTGTACACCTGGATAAATAAAGACTTTGAAGAAGTTTGTACTCATGAATTCTTCCTACCAAACCATACCATAGAAACCTTAGATACATTGCCCTCCTACTGTCCATGGGTGAGAATAATTTGGGAATTTTCTTTTCTTTCTTTCTTTTCTTTTCTTTGTTTTTGGAGAGACACAGACAGAGAACAGAATGGTTGCACCAGCAGCCTCTCAGCCTCTGTGAACAACCTCCAGACATGTATGACCTCTTGCAGGCAATTGCAGCATTGTGACCTTGCATCACTTTCCATCTGGCTAAACATGGGACCTGGAGAATCAAACCGGCATTCTTAGGCTTAGGAGGCAGGCACCTTAACCCCTAAGCCATCTCTCCAGCCCAATTTGGGAATTTTTACAACACTTCTTCAAAATTTATATACCAAATTCTGTATGTATATGTGCATACTCCATTTCATTAAGTACATCTTATATAGACTGGTATGTGTGTGCCTATCTAGTATGATATAGGCAAATGTGTATGCATATGAGCACATTCCATGCATGTGCATGCAGAGGTCAAAGGAAACCACTGGCTGTCTTTTCTCTATGACCCATCGATTTGTTTCCTTGAGAAAGATTTTCTCACTGTTTCCAGAGCTTGCCACTTTTGGCAAGTGCCAGCCATTCTCCAGTCTGTTTTCCACAGGGTAGGGGTTATAGGGGTACACAGTCATGCCCAGCTGTTTACTTGGGTGCCAGAGATCTCAGGGCCCTGTGCTTATGTGGGAAGAGCTCTTCTGTACTGTACAACCCCTCCAGTTCTAGACTGGTTTTAATGTTTTTATTTATTTAGTTGCAAGCTGAGAGAAAAAGAAGAGAGATGGAGAGAGGGAAGGATGCAGGGAGAGAGAATGAGAATGAATGGGTGGGCAACAGGGCCTGTTGCCCACTGCAGACAAACTTCAGATAAATGACATTATTTGCAAATGATATGATTCTATACATAAAGGACCCTAAAGACACTACCAGCAAACTGTTAGAGCTGATAAACACTTATAGCAACTGTAGCAGGATACAAAATAAACACACAGAAATCAGTTGCCTTCCTATATGCTAACAACAAACAAAGAGGATGAAATCAGAAAATAACTCCCATTAACAATTGCATCAAAAAAAAATAATAACAACGTACCTTGGAATAAACCTAACCAAGGAAGTGAAAGATCTCTACAATAAAAACTTCAAAACACTAAAGGGAGAAATTGCAGAAGACACTAGGAAATGGAAAGACATCCCTTGTTCTTGGATGGGAAGAATCACTATTGTGAAAATGGCAATCTTACCAAAAGCAATCTATACATTTAATGCAATCTCCATCAAAATTCCAATGCCATTCTTCACAGAAATAGGAAAAAACAATCAAAAAAT
The DNA here is from genome assembly GCA_036365145.1 of Orientallactaga sibirica. NCBI lineage: Eukaryota > Metazoa > Chordata > Mammalia > Rodentia > Dipodidae > Orientallactaga > Orientallactaga sibirica. The sequence goes on along the minus strand of JAEOAD010000030.1, from coordinate 11,359,767 downwards.
TCATTTGGAAGCACAAAAAACCTCAAATGTCTAAAACAATTTTGAGCAACAAAAATAAGGCTGGTGATATCACCATACCTGATTTTAATCTAGATTACAGAGTCATAGTAACAAAAAAAAGTGTGGTACTGGCACAAAAACAGAAATGTAGACAACAATGGAACAGAACAGAAAGGACCCAGATGTAAGCCTGGATAGTTACAGCCACCCACCTCTGACTTCTTAAGCCTAGGCCCGTTTAAGTGTGAGCCACAACCTGGCAAGATCATGTTTTAATTAGAGGAATTCCAATTGAAGTATATTAGAAAAAAATAGACCCAAGGTGATTCTAGCCAGCTAAATTGATGCTGTTTGTCATATTCTTGGCACTGCAGGAAGGGTTGGCCAGATAATTTAGAACACAAAGCAGAGTAGACTATAATATAATTTCTGGTATTGGATGGTCCCAGGTGCAAATACTATCTCTGGGACATAGAAGGTCATACTAGGAAAATCATTTAAGCTTTCTAAATTTCAGCAATTCTCCCTGTAAAAAAAGTACAAGAGTATTTGTCTCATAGAGCTGCTATACAGGTCAAGATAGTGCCTTTAAAACATTTGGAACAGTGTTTGCTCCACTGTGAATGTTCAATAAATGTTCATTATTATTACTGTTCCTTACCACTATGGCTGATTGTTTAGATCTGTGCTATCTAGGTGTATGTTTTCTTAAGGTTTAAGTGATTTTTTTTTTTTTTAAGTATCCCTATTTCCTTCCTCCTGATTACCAAAGTATTTTGGCACAATCAACTAAGGCTCTGTGTAGTCTAACCAAACCACAATGAGCTAGAGATTGCATAAAAGAGGAACTATGAAAAATCCCTCAAATCAAAAGATAAGGTAACCTTAGGGATTAGGGAAGAGTTCACATGAAATTTAAATGGAGCATCATTTGGCTAGGCTCAAGCCAGGGCTGTGTAAGGGGTAAACTTTGGGAGGGCCCAGAGTCCATTTCCTCAGGAAATGTAAAGTTATGAGTTGAGTCGAGAAACCCTTTATCTGCAGCTCTGCATCTGGCTTCTAAATCAATGTGGCTACTGTGTTGAGACGTAGATCCTCCATCTGGACTAAGATTTGTCCTTCTTATCTAAACAGTGAAGTTTCTGATAGTCTACAAACAAAATTTCTCAGTGATTAAGAAAGCTCAAACAGATGGGGATCATAATGACATTTTTTAGCCATTGCATGTACATGGGGAAAATGTTGTTTCCTGGTAGCTCTATAGCTGACTCTCTATAGCTGATTCTAGTATCTGTTATGCTAGCCTGATAAATGCCTGAGCAGATGTTATTTTCTCAGATTGAGCCAATCTTTACTTCCTCTAAAGTAGCATATGCCCATTGAGAAAATACACAAAGCACAAGACTCAAAGTTAACCACTAGTCACATCTGGCATATCTTTTTCTCTACTCAATATTTTTGGCCTTGCAGGAACAACTTTATTATTTATATACTTATTTCTTATTCATTTTACTTGTCTATTTAAAGTTAATACCAGTGAAAGATTTCATTATTGGTCACTGTTCATAATGAAATTAAATGGACCTGTAATCCTTGCTCTATGGGTTGTAACAACAATAGCTACAGCTAACATTTAGGACATCTCAGGTCTTGGACTAAGTGTTTTATATAAACTGTCCTGTGGTATAGTCACTCAATTATAAACACATCATGAATTCATTTAATTTCAGAGAGATCATAAAATTATTTAAAATTTTCCCTTCTTTCATCAAATTTCACCTTGCTTCTAATGTTTAACTATCTTTCCTCCTAGCTGAAAACAACTGTGTCTACCTTTATGTTTAACTTCCACCTCTGTGCCCTCTGCTATTCCTTAAGACATCAACACAAGGGACTATATTCTGAAATCAATGTACTTTTATTTCTCAGAAAACTGAAACACTTCTTAGAACATTTTTCATGAGCAACAACACCATTTCTGTTTTAAAACTCATCTTATTCAGTTATTCTCTTCATAAAAATTTTCAGGATTTACCAGGTTTTATGCTTTATGATTTTTCACCACCTTTTTTCCCCACACTAATCTTTTCCTTACTGCCTTTCTGTGTGCTCACTGATTTCTGACACGTTGCATTAGTTTGTCTTGAGGTAGACTCAATTTCTTTTTATATTTCTTTACAGTGTAATCTTATTTTATTACTCATGACTCATAATATTTTCAGCATTACTGTTCAAAACATTGAATGCTCGGGTTGGAGAGATAGCTTAGTGGTTGAGGGGTTTGCCTGCAAAGCCAAAAAGATCCCAGTTCAATTCTCCAGGACCCATGTAAGCCACATGCATAAGGGGGCGTATGCATCTGAAGTTTGTTTGCAGTGGCGTACCCATTCTCTCTCCCTCCCTCTCTCTCTCAAATAAATAAAGTATATTTAAAAAAACATTGAATGCTCAAATAATTTAACATATTTACAAAAGCATATAAAGCAATTTTAATGTATTATCCTCATGTACAAATGCATTATTATGGTTTAAATCTGAAATAGTCTCCAAAGGTTCATGTTTTCAACATTTGGTCCCAGCTGGTGGCACTCTTTTGAAGGCAGTGTAGCCTGATTGACAGAAATACATCCCTAGGAGTGGGCCTTTGAACCTTATACCTACCACTGTTCCAGCCTGTGCTCTCTACAACTTGGTCCATTAAAATGCGAACAGCTTTGCCACATTTTCCAAACACCATAAATGGAGCCACTCCTGCCAATGCTATGATGGACTGAAATTACTATAAAACTGTGAGCAAAGAAACAAACCTTTCCTCCTAGAAGTTCTCTCAAATATTTTGGACACAATGATGCAACTAATACATATAAATGAAGCAGGGCATGGCAGCGCACACCTTTGATCCCAGCACTCAAGAGGCAGAGATTGCCGTGAGTTTGAGGCTACCCTGAGACTACATAGTGAATTCCAGGTCAGCCTGGGCTAGAGTGAGACCCTACCTCGAAAAAACCAAAAAAAAAAAAAAATATATAAATATATATATATATATATATATATATATATAAATATAAATGAAACATTTCAGCTGGCATATGATTCTGAAAACACACACACACACACCCTGGACAATGAAGACTCTCATATATACCCTAAAAATATCAGCTCAGTGAGCTAGGAGGAACCTGAATCCTTCAGAAGGGCAGATCCACACATCAGCTTTACACACAACATGCTCCCTTGCCATGATGTTCTACCTCAGGAGAAAAAAAAGTCAGATGACCATGGATTGAAATTGCAGCCAAAATAAATCTTTCCTCCTGTCAGTTGCTTATTTCAGGTACTTTGTTCCATCAACAAAAAGCTGACTTCTTTAATAAACTCTAAATCAACTACATAATAAATCCTGGCATAAAGCCTCAGTACTTATTTTGTTGCTCTTGTTGAGCAAATATTTTTCATTAGAGAACATCTTACAAACACACTGAAGAATTACCTAGTACAGACAGCACTAGATGCATGCAGGACCACCATTTTTTTGGGCAGAACATTTCACTTTCTCTTACTGTGTATTTTGACTCCATCTTCAAAATAAGGAATACTCACATCCTTCTCTAGTGTTTTTTTGGGTTTGTTTGTTTTTTTTTTAGTTTTTCGAGGTAGGGTCTCACTCTGGCCCAGGCTAACATGGAATTAACTATGTACTCTCAGGGTGGCCTTGAACTCATGGTGATCCTCCTACCTCTGCCTCCCGAGTTCTAGGATTAAAAGAGTGCACCACCACCCTGGCCCTAGTGTTTTGTTTTTGTTTTTCTGATGTAGGGTCTCATTCTAGCTTAGGCTGTCCTGGACTTCACTATGTAGTCTCAGGGTAGCCTCAAACTCACGGCAATCCTGCCTCTGCCTCCCGGGTGCTGGGATTAAAGGCATGTGCCACTATGCCAGGCTCTAGTGTGTTTTTATTAATAAAATGTTTTATTTATTTGAGAAAGAAAAAGAGACAGAGAAAAAAAAAAGAGAGGGTGAGTGAATATGGGTGTGCCAGGAAGATCTCCTGTCACCACATATGAATTCCATAAGCATGCACCACTTTGTATATCTGGCTTTATATAGAAACTGGGGACTCAAACCTGGGCCATCAGGCTTTGCAAACAAGTTCCTTTAACTGCTGAGCCATCTCTCCAGCCACCTAGCATGGTTCTAACTGGAAAGTTTCAGTAATGGAATGTCCTCATTATTAACTGTGGCTTGCCTTCCTGTACTAGAACACTATCCCACCACCCCCCACCAGCAGTGGAAATCTATCAGTGGCCTGCAACTAAAATGGCATTCACACTTTTGGTTCCTATGTTGTGTTAGCAATGCTGATCATGACCCTTTCCAGGACACCTTGAAAAGCTATCCAGTCTAACTACCACATCTTCATGTCAAATTCTTTGATGATAGGAAAGACAAGAAAACAGCTACAAAGGACTTTGGGACAATCAACTGTAATTTTATTAAAGCCTGGGTGATTTCAATATAGAGTCATGGTTTAAGCAACTAGAGTTCAGTATAGTGGAAGGAACCATGTCTGACTCTAAAACCCTACTGTGAAAGTATCTCATCCTGACACAGAAAATAAACTATCCCAAAATAATACCACCTTCAAGGTTTTCTGTTTTTATTTTTTTTGTTTTTAATGCCATCCAGCCTAGAAGAATCAAATGACTTTAAAATTATTTATTTTTATTTTTGAGAGAGAGGAAGAGGCAGAGAAAGAGAGAGAATGGGCACACCAGGGCCTTTCAGCTGCTGTGAACGAACTCCAGACACATGTGTCCCTTTGTGCACATGTGCAAAAATTTCATGCTTGCATCACTTTTGCATCTGGCTATACATATGACCTGAAGATTTGAACAAGCGTTCTTAGGCTTTGCAGGAAAGTACCTTCACTGCTAAACCATCTCTCCAGCCCAAATGACTTTATTTCCTTTAGAAAATACGAATGTATCTCCTAAATATACAGGACATAAAAAAGGATGATTTCAGGCTGGAGAGATAGCTTAGCAGTTAAGGCGCCTGCCTCCTAAGCCTAAGGATGATTTCATCAACTGCTTTGTCTAAATAAAGCACATGCCCTGCCCTAGGCAGCATATCCCAAATTTCACTGACAGCAATTTGAACAGTGACCTAAGACACTAATAAAGTCGGGCTTAGTGGTTAAGGCTTTTGCCTACAAAGCCAAAGAACCCAGATTCGATTCCCAGGACCCACGTTAGCCAGATGCACAAGGGATGCATGCATCTGGAGTTCGTTTGCAATGGCTGGAGGCCCTGGCATACCCATTCTCTCTCCCTCCCTCCCTCTCTCTTTCTCTGTCAAACAAATAAACAAGCAAACACACACACACACACACACACACTAATAAAGTCAAGCAGCAGAGTACTCTATACCAGAGAAACAATAGAAGGCTAAAAGAGCAGTTCTCTTTAGGGTTGGTAGGCTGATAAGCCTCAGCAATGTCATCTTTGGACAAGTATCTAATAAAAAAAAATTCTGTCAATAACAATAAACAGACCTGATTCTTGAGTAGAGAGCAATTTTATACAAAAAAAAAAAAAGTAGCAAGATACCTGTTTTCACATCATCATCTACATTTTGGAGCAGAAAAGGAGGTGACCACTCTTAATCATTCCTGGTTACATTACAGTTATTGCTGTACAAGAACTAGGGAATAAAGGTTAGCCTGTAGGTCTGTCCTGGGAATGCACAATGGATAAAAGATATCATAGTCACATCAAACAGAACTACTTGAAACCCTCTACAACAAAGCCTAAGCAGCTGTCTCATAGCTTCAGGACGTGCCTCAGAATGAGGAGTATCTACCCAAATATTTCAAAAGTAATTCTAAATATGTGCCACTATCATTAAGAAAAATGCCTGCTGGAACAATTTTCTCCCAAGGTCTTTGGCAAGCTTGCTGAGGAGGCAACAACATCTTCTAGATTATCATGACCCACTGCTGATGTTTCCAGTTGTAGGTGACTTCTTTAAAGAAAAGACTCAAGTTCTTTTAAATGTTTTTGTTAGCACACAAAATGGAAATGGATACACACACACATATATGTACATGTTTCCCAAGACATATACACAGCAATGAAAACTTATATAAAGGACTGGTCAAAATAACTGCCATTCTAACTGAACCTAATTATTTTTCTAACTTAAACCTGAAAATGCATTTTTGCTTATTAAAGACAATGGACACTTCATAGCTTAGTTGGAAAAGTACTTGCCTTGCAAACATGAGGACCTGAGTTGGATCCCCAGACCCACATAATAAAAAGCTGGTCATGAGGGTGTCTGCTTAATCCCAGTGATGAGGACTCTCCAGGTCCCACATAAGCCAGATATACAGTAATGCAAGCACACAATGTCACATATGTACACAAAGGAGAGCATATGTATGGAGTTCGATTGCAGTGGCTGGAGGCTCTAGCACACCAATTCTCTCTTTCTCTTACTCTCATTCTCTCTCATTTAAAAAAAAAAAAGCCAGGCGTGGTGGCGCATGCCTTTAATCCCAGCACTCAGGAGGCAGAGGTGGAAGGATGCCATGAGTTCAAGGCCACCCTGAGACTACAGAGTGAATTCCAGGTCAGCCTGGGCTAGAGCGAGACCCTACCTTGAAAAAAAAAAAAAAAAAAAAAAAAAAAAAAGGAAACAGGGTGAGTGACACCTGAAGAATGATACCTGAGGTTATCCTCTGGCCTCTGCACATGTACACATAGGTGCACATGCATTCACACACCCATGTACCCACAGACACACATTAAAAAGCTTGGTTATCAGGCTGGGCATGGTGGTGCATACATTTAATCTCAGCACTCAGGTAGCAAAGGTAGAAGGATTGCCATGAGTTCAAGGCCACCACGAGACTACACAGGGAATTCCAGGTCAGTCTGTCAGCCTGGACTAGAGCAAAACCCTACCTTGAAAACAAACCAAAAAAAAAAAAAAAAAAAAAGCTTGGTTATCTAATAATCATCAAAGTATGTCCAAACATGTTTTCCTTCTACTAACTCTGTCAACTTCTGGAATTGCAAGGCCTAAGAATGAAGTGGAGGATACAAAACAAATATGACATGATCAAGAATAATCCCAGAAAAGGAACTTCCTTTCTTGGTGCCTGCACTCCAATGCTTCTTATTGGTGGCAGGTACACTGCAGCACCAGGTGGTGGTAGGAAGAGAAAAAGAGCCTCCAGTATTTACATTCATCTTGTTTGTGAGCTTACTGACAATGACCAGTGGTCACTCAGGCATTCCTCAAAATGCAAACACCCTAAATTGTCCACTAACTAATGAATGGACAAACAAAATGTGATATATAAATCCAATGACACTACTCAGTTAAAAAAAAAAACAGAGGAGGAGGAGGCCAGTTGTGGTGGCGCATGCCTTTAATCCCAACACTTGGGAGGCAGAGGTAGGAGGATCGCCATGAATTCATGGCCACCCTGAGACTACATAGTGAATACCAGGTCAACCTGAGCTACAGCAAGATCCTACCTCAAAAGGAAGAAAGAAAAAGAAAAGAAAGAGGGAGGGGAGGGAGGAGGGGAGGGGAGGGGAGGGAGGGGGGGAGGGGGGGGGGAGGGGAGGGGAGGAGAGGAGAGGAGAGGAGAGGAGAGGAGAGGAGAGGAGAGGAGAGAAGAGAAGAGAAGAGAAGAGAAGAGAAGAGAAGAGAAGAGAAGAGAAGAGAAGAGAAGAGAAGAGAAGAGAAGAGAAGAGGAGGAAGAGAGGAGAAGAAATGGAGTGCTGAAATATACTCCAGCATTGTTGAACCTTGAAAGCAGTCCATGGCGCAAAAGCAGCCATACTTGAATGGCCACACATAGTGCATGATTCCATTCATATGAAATATCCAGAACAGGCAAATCATAGGGAGAAAGCAGATTAGTGGTTGATGAAGACTAGAAGAAGGAAAGTAGCAGGAAACTGCTACCAATGGGCAATAGGCGTGAATAGGTCATGAAAAGGGTGTGTGTGTGAACTGAGCCAGGCAGGGGATAAGGATCAGTACTCATGGTTGTGCTATAATTACAGACCAAATACCTTAGCTGCTTCAAGAACTCCACGTCGGAGTGGCTGTTGATGAGTTTGATGAACTCCTCATAAGAAGGCGCATACGTGTAGGCGCGCTTGTGATGTTCATTCATCTGCTCTCTGCGCTCCAACTGGGCAAGCAGCATTTGGTTAATATAATCTGGATTACTTAATAATTCCACTACTGGCTTCAAGACTAAGGAAAGAAAAGAAAGCATCACTGAAAAATATATTGTTCTTTGAAGAAATGGTTTCTCTATCACATAATTGAAAATCCTTTTGGGAAACATTTTTCAGATAGCAAAATGGGGGAAATTATTGTAAAAAATTCAGATAGTTAAAAATGTGCATGTACTTACACATGAATGTATGCATACCCATAAGGCTGCCTACTGCTTTCTCTGCATTAATGGATGGTATAATCAAGTGGTCACTTTAATAAACAAGTAAAAGGAATAATAAAGTCATTTGGAACCCAAACTGCTATCAGAAGTAGCAAAATTAAGTGTGAAAACTTTCTCCTTTCCTTTCTTTTGTAAGGCTTACACTATATCCTGAGCAGTTTAGTCTTCCAAAAGTTGAACATCAACATTCTCCCAGTTGGCTAAAGCATGCATATTTCAGGGAGGCAGTTGTTCAAGTCAGTAACACTATTACAAATTTATCCTACTAACTTTAATAAATATTTTTAATTTATTAGAAACAGAGTGAGGGAGAGAGAGAGAGAGAATGGGCATGCCAGGGCTTCTAGCCAATGCAAAAACCCCAGACACATGTGCCACCTTATGCATCTGGCTTATGTGGGTACTAGAGAATCGAACCTGGGTCCTTAGGCTTTGCAGACAAGCACCTTAACCCCTAAGCCTTCTCTCCAGCCCCCTACTAACTTTAGATTGAAAAGTTTCACTATGTTTCTGTTATGAGTTATCGCAACTGGTGGGCACTACCAGCTGCTCAGTCAGTGCTTCTCTTTTACTTGATATGCTGAAAGAGGGAAAGTTTCTCTTCAGTGACATATTCTTCCATTTTTCTTACCTTGGTTATGCAAGCATTTATTTGGACAGAATTTTTTTTCAAGGTTTCATATTAGGCTTTTTTGTTTATTCCAAGTTCATAAAATTTCATATAGGTGTTATCAATTAATCATAGCAAAACTTCTTTATGAGGCAAGCCCAACAGGCTGACCCTTTTTTTTTAATGTGAGAGAGTGAGAGTGGGAGAGAGAGGGGGAGGGAGAGAATTGGCACACCAGGGCCTCCAGCCACCACAATTGAACTCCAGACATGTGTAGCCACTTGTGGGCATGTATGACCTTGCACACTTGCGTCACTTTGTGTGTCTGGCTTACATGGGACCTGGAAAGTTGAACATGAGTCCTTAGGCTTCACAGGCAAGCACCTTAACCACTAAACCATCTCTCCAGCCCAGCAAAACTATTTTTAAGCAACTCCTAGTCAGAATTTGTGTGTACATATGGATATTCTTTCATTAATGAATATGTTATTGGCCTAGTTTACTCAAAAGCCTTCCCAAATGAATTGTCCCTGTGCAGAGTATGAAGAATAGTTTTCCTGTATCAAAATAAATATCAGAATGGATTGTAGATTTTGTAGTATGCTACATAATTTTTTAAAATTTATCATTCATGGCTAAAAGCCTTAACTGATAATTAAACTTGAAATATTAAAAATATCTTACTTCCCATATATCCTAAAGTATACATGGTCTCACAAATGTAATACAAACTATGCTCTCACTACACAGCACAATAATTTACACACTTATCACATTAATACTAATAATTGTATATGTCTACCTTTTGTTGTGAGAATTTCTGCAAGCATTATACGTAGGCTGAGGGACTGGACATCCTTTGAAGGGAGCAGGCAAAACACCAGAACCCGAGAACATGTTTGTAGGAATCTTACTTCATCAATTGAGTTCTTCAAGCATGAGTGCAACACAAAAGGCCTTGGCTGTTCTTCATGTCTAAAAGAATAATTCAATGAAGAAAAGGAAAAGGAATTTCTAGACACAATTTTGTTATGACCCATTATATTAAGAAAAAGGTTCAGCAAGAAAAGCATAGCCAGGGAGTAAAGTATTTACTCAAAGCAACACCTGTGCCATTATCAAAGTTAAATGCTGTATATATATTCTTGATAATTATGATGTCTCACCTGTTTTATAAGATCAACAAGAACAGGCAAAATCACCATGATGCCATTAGTGAGCAACTTTAGAAATGGATTTCTGGCCGGGCATGGTTGCACATATCTTGAATCCCAGCATTTGGGAGGCAGATGTAGGAGGATCGCCGTGAGTTCAAGGCCATCCTTAGACTACATAGTGAATTCCAGGTCAGCCTGGACCAGAGTGAAACCCTACCTCAAAAAAACTTAAAAAAGAGCCAGGCGTGGTGGTGCACGCCTTTAATCCCAGCACTCGGGAGGCAGAGGTAGGAGGATCGCCGTGAGTTCGAGGCCACCCTGAGACTACATAGTTAATTCCAGGTCAGCCTGGGCCAGAGTGAGACCCTACCTCGCAAAACCAAAAAAAAAAAAAAAAAAAAAAGTTTTTCTGGATTTTCATGGTGAAAGATAATTATGCCAATCATTTCTGGTAATAGTAACTGTGAATTTTTAGACATTGTGTACTCAGCTGCTGTTAACTTTATCTCCTCTTGCTTATAGTCAACTCACACTCAGATGGTCCTTTGGAAAAAGCTATCTCCTTCTACCTGGGTCTCCTTCATTGCCCTCCAAGGCCTCAAATTCTACAAGAATTGGAACCCTGAAAAGTCCCGATTTACTCAATGCCCACTTCCCCCTAGTGTTTTTCTTCCAGATCTGTCTTCCCATATTACCAATGCACTATTAGGATCCCTTAAGTCCTCTGAAGAAGTTTCCCAACTGCCACACCCAATGACCCCACTCAACTCAAAGAAGCCAGATTGGTCATTGTACCAATTTCCTAAAGGCAGTTATGGCTGCTTCTTCAGAGGGAGAACTGAGGCTGTTTAAGGTAACTGGGCCCCCAAAAGTAAAAGCAAGGAATGTCCTTGAGCTGTCCTTGCAGTCTTCATCTTGCTAGAGGTCAGAGGTGGATCTGGCTTCTCAGTATCTCTTGCCTAAAACAGTTCTCTAGATCAGTTTTTCTATAAACAACCTGAATCCCTCCTCAGGAAAGAGTTCCCCTTTCCTAGAACTAAAAATTGTAGAAGGATTAAGTCTGAACCTGGCATTGTAGTTTGTTAAGCTCAGCCCCCAAAACTTGTCATCATGGCTATTTAGTTCAACCTTCATTCAGAACTTGTAATGACTCTAATTTGGGTCTCTAGGTGGGCTTTACCCCATCCTGCCTTTTCATGGGCAGGAGCTCTTTATTCTCTCTTCTCTTTCTTTCTCTTAAATCTGTTAAAATCTCTCTAAATCTTAAAAACAAAATGAAGAAAGAAAGAGAGAGAGAGAGTAAGAGGGAGGAAAAGAAGAAAGAAAAAGAAAGTAAAGAAAAAAGGCAATACACTGATTATATAACTTTGCCACCTCCTGAGCAAAACCAAAAGTCAATATTTTCCTTAATCATAATCTGGAAAATATGCTAAAATAAATCATATATATGGCCTGTTGGTACTTCAAATGAAATAATAACTACCTTAAGTAGCATCAGAGGCTATAAATAATTCCCAAATTGCAGCAAGATCCAAAAAATGTATGAGCAACTCTTTAAGTAGACTACAAGATCCAAAAATATGATTTAACAACTGAGGGCAAAGAGAGAGAGAGAGAAAGAGGGAGGAAAAGAAGAAAGAAAAAGAGAGTAAAGAAAAAGGCAATACACTGATTATATAACTTTGACTCAATATTTTCCTTAATAATAATCTGAATATATGCTTTATACAGATATATGCCCTGTCTACTTCAAATGAAATGATTTAACAAGTAGCATCAGAGGCTAAAATACAAAATTGCAAGATCCCAAAATGTATGAGCAACTGTAGAAAAGAGATGCCCTCTTAAATATGATTTAACAACTTCACTAAAAAACAAAACAAAAGGGCTGGAAAGAGAGAGAGAGAGAAAGAGGGAGGAAAAGAAGAAGAAGAAAGTAAAGAAAAAAGGCAATACACTGATTATATAACTTTGCCACCTCCTGAGCAAAACCAAAAGTCAATATTTTCCTTAATAATAATCTGGAATATATGCTAAAATAAATACATATATATGGCCTGTTGGTACTTCAAATGAAATCATAACTACCTTAAGTAGCATCAGAGGCTATAAGTAATTTCCAAATTGCAGCAAGATCCCAAAAATGTATGAGCAACTCTTTAAGTAGACTACCTTCAAGTTTTCCAGATGCCCTCTTAAATATGATTTAACAACTTCACTAAAACAACAAAACAAAAGGGATGGAAAGATGGCTTAGCAGTTAAGATGTTTGCCTGCAAAGCTAAAGGACCCCGGTTCAATTCCCCAGGACCCATGTAAGCTAGATATACAAGGAAGATATACAAGCTAGATATACAAGGAGTTTGTTTGCATTGGCTGGAAGCCTTGACACACCCATTCTCTCTCACACACACCCATTCTCTCTCTCTCATACTCTCTCTCTCGAATAAATAAATAAAATATATTCTAAAAAACTATTAGCCACCTTTCTTGGAAATGATAGGATATTAAGCCTGGATTATTTCTACTGAGATGATCCAAAATTGGATAGCAAACTGCCTTCAGTGATGTCTTTTCCAGCATTGACCTATTAGCACTAAGCCCAGGACCACTAATATGGAGTGGGGAAAAAATGTCTTTCTTCCATAACACCTAATTTTTTTATTGAAATGCTAATTTCCTAACATCTAGATCAGAGGTAAAGCATAAAAAGATTCATATGGGCTGGAGAGATGGCTCAGTAGTTAACATGCTTGTCTGCAAAGCCTAAGGACCCAAGTTTGATTCCCCAGTACCCACATAAGCAAGATGCACAAGGTGGCACATGTGCCTGGAGTTTGTTTGCAGTGGCTAGAGGTCCTGGCATGCCCATTCTCTCTCCATCTATCCATCCATCCTCCAACTGCCTCTTTCTTTCTCTCTCCCAACAATTAAATAAGAATAAAAATAATTTTTAAAAAGATTCATACAGCTGGGCATGGTGATGCACGCCTTTAATCCCAGCACTCGGGAAGCAGAGATAAGAGGATCACTGTGAGTTTGAGGCCACCCTGAGGCTACATAGTGAATTCAAGGTCAGCCTAGGCTAGAATGAAACCCTACCTTGAAAAACCAAACAAAGAAAGAAAAGAAAAAAATGCATGTGTCTTTATATGACTGATGCCTCTCTGGAGCACATTGCCATTTTGTTTTGCACTAGTGACTAAAAACTAACTTATAGTTTGCACAGTGATAAAGAATAATTTTCTCTTTGTCTTCTAAAACAAGTTATAGGAAGTCTACCCTAATGTGCAAAGCCAATGACACGGAAAGCAATTTTAAAGAGCAAGCCTTTATACATACACTGACCTTTAAAACTGGTGCCACAGAGCTAGAGAGATGGCTCAACAGTTAAGACACTTGCTTACAAAGCCTAATGGCCTGGGTTCAATTCCCCAGTACCCACGTAAAGACAGATGCATTAGGCACATGCATCTTGAGCTCATTTGCAATGGCTAGAAGCTCTGACACATACCCCCCTCTCTGCTTGCACATAAAGAAATTAATTAATTAATTAATTAATAGTCATAGCTAAACATAGCAGTAGACATCTATATCCCAGCATTCAGGGAATAAAGGTAAAATATCAGGAGTTCAAGGCTAGCCTAAACTATAAGACTCTATCTCAAAAGGTGGAAAAATAGCTGGCAGATGGTTCAGTGAATAAATGCACTTGTTTGCAAAGCCTGCCAGTCTGTGTTCAAATCCCAAGCACCCACAAAAAGCCAGATACAGAAATGGTGCAAGCATCCGGCATTCATTTGCAACAGCAAGAGACGCTGGTGTGTCCATACACACATGCAGACACACTTGCAGATAAATGATTGATAGAGATAGATAGATGAATGATAGGTAGGTATGTAGGTAGGTAGATGATAGACAGATAGATAGATAGATAGATAGATAGATAGATAGATAGATAGATGATAGACCGTTTAAAAAGTAAAATATGTATGGTTAACATTTATTGAAGGAGGTTGACAAAAAAATTAACCTTTATGAAAAGCTTCATTACATAGTACCAAGCCTATATGTGAGCTAGGGCCTGACCATCAGTATGTCACAAATTCCTCTTCTTCCTAAGAGCTGAGTTACGGAAACTCTTCTGAAGCAAGAGGTTGGTTGAACAAGCTTGCTCTATGGAAAGAATTCTCTAGAATCTCTCTATAAACTCTGATCAGGACATTTCTATGATACCCTCTAGGAAGCTGTCAGATACAGCTTTAGAAGCCAAGAAAGATTCATGAGGCATATGGCTACTGTGGATCAAGATGTCTAGCCAGCCTTCTAATACTAATTATAACACCAGTCCTTGCCAACTGTCCTCTGTAAGCGTCAGGATTAACCATTTGTTAACCACAATTCCTACTATTTACCTCTGGGTTCTCCTTTCTTTAGTGAACATGTGCATGTTATTACTTAACCCTCTGACCTGAAGTTGTCCTCTGCCAAGAAGTAGATATCATCACCACCAGTTTATAGATGAGAAAAGGAAGATCTGAATGGTTAAATGAACTGAGTCATAGAGGTGATATAAATGGTAGAAGTAACGCTCAATTAGACTCTAATCTACACTGCAACCAGAGATTAGAAAGGGAAAAGGGACAACATGGCAGAAATCAAGAAGAAAAAAGTTCCTATACTTGGGCTGGAGGGATGGCTTAGTGGTTAAGGTGTTTGCCTGCAAAGCCAAAGAACCCAGGTTTGATTCCCCAGGACCCATGTTAGCCAGATGCACAAGGAGGTGCACACGTCTGGAGTTCGTTTGCAGTGGCTGGAGGCCCTGGCATGCCTATTCTAGCTCTCTTTCAAAGAAAAAAAGGAAGGGAGGGAGGGAGGGAGGGAGGGAGGGAGGGAGGGAGGGAGGGAAAGTAAAGTAAGTTAGTTCCTATACTTGACTGGCAAACAAAAACTGCCATGACACTGAAATTTACAATGCTATTGAAATAACAGTATAAAACAAATCATGACTTCTGGTCAAGATGGCGTTTGCTGGGAGGAAGGAAAGGCAAGATGGTTAGGGTTAAAGTTTTTACAGTCTGCAGATTCTACTATGCCTCCAGTGGGAGGGTCCGGAGGAGCAAAGTAGGAATCTGCTGATTCCCACACACTCCAGTAGCCTACCAGACCCCCCCCCCCCCGCCAGTAACCTCAAACAGCTGTCTGAGCCACATGTCCAGCCACAGGTTCCTCCTGCACTATCCCCAGGCTTAATGGACTCAGGCCAGCAGGCTAGCATTCACCCCAACCCCAGCTTTCCCGCACCTGAAGAGCTCCACATGGGCAAACCTCGTCCCACTGAGCACCACTGCCACGCCCCCCCACTGCCCCCTCTGGTGCACTCACCCAGGCCAACAGGCTAGCATTTGCCCTGCATGGCCCCAGGCTTTCCCACCCCCACAGAGCTCCTCACAGAGCTGTGCAGGCAAACACCATCCCACTCACCACCTCTAAACAGGCTCACATTCAGCCTGGCCCACTCTGGCATACACTTTCCCACCCCCTGCAGAGCTCCATGCATGAAAGCCATCCCACGTGCTGCTGCCCCCACCCCACACAGACCCAGGCCAACAGGCTAGCTTTCAAGCCACCCTACCTGACCTAGCCTTTCCAGACTGTGTGGAGTGCCACACACGAAAGCCATCCCATTCACTGATGCACACCCACCTGCCCACCCGCCTAGTCTGCATGGTCCCAGGTCAAGGGGAAACTACAGCTTCCTCCTAAATTTAGTAAGATTCCTTCACTATGATGGGCAGACCACAGTGCAAAAGGAAAAACAAGAAAAATCAAATGCAAGTAAATCCAACAAGAATGCCCAGTCCCACAAAGGATATCGCTAATCAAAACATAGAAGAGACAATAGGATCACAACCCCAAACTGAAAACATAAGCAATGGAACCCTGGCCAAGAAAATAGCAGAACTTGCAGAAAATCAAGACAGGGCCAATAATTGTATGAACACTGTTCTCGATAGATTAGACGTAAGATTAGACCTGAAGGAGAGTGAAAAAAGAGAGGACATCAGTAACTAGCTAGCTAAGCTCAATGAAGACATAAATAAATGCAAGGATGAAGTCTAAGAATCATTAAGAAAATCACAAAATGATGTGAAATGGGAACTCGACAGAGGAATGGTAAGTAAACATAAAAAAGCAGTAAAAAATATAAACCAAATTGAACAAGCCCAAAACTCTACAGAAGCTCTCAAGAATAGAGTCAGCCATGTGGAGGATAGAAACTCAGAACTAAAGAAACAGTTCATGAATCCAAAAGTTTTAATGAGTTCAAAAATTTTTGTGAACAGGGGCTGGAAAGGATGGCTTGGCGGTAAGGCATTTGCCTGCAAACCCAAAAGATCCTAGTTCAATTCTCTAGGACCCATGTAAGCCAGATGCACAAGGGGGCACATGCATCTGGAGTTCGTTTGCAGCGGCTGGAGGTCCTGGTACACCCATATTCTCTCTCTCTCTCTCTCTCTCTCTAATTCTTTCTCTCTCTCAAATAAATAAGTAAATAAATAAAAATATTTTTTAAAAATTTTGTGAACAGAACATGAAGGAACTGTGGGATACCCTTAAACATCCTAAACTTTGGCTCATGGGGATACCAGAAGGGGAAGAAATTCAGACCAAAGCATGGAGAATTTATTCAACAAAATTATAGAAGAAAACTTTCCCACTCTCTCAAAAGAAAGTCCCATCAAGTTACAAGAAGCTAACAGAACTCCAAACAGACTGAACTAAAGGAGAAATTCTCTAAGACATATCATCATTAAGATTCTAAACATCAATCACAAAGAGAAAGTCCTAAAAGCAGCTAGGAGAAACAACACATTACACACAAAGGTAACCCCATCAGAATTACTACAGACTTCTCAGTGGAAACCCTGAAAGCCAGAAGGGCCTGGAATGGAACACTGCAAAGTCTAAGAATGTATGACTTCCAACCCAAACTACTCTACCCAGCAAAAGTATCCTCATAATAGATGGTAAAAGAAAAACTTTCCATGATAAAATTCAGCTTTACAACTATATGAACACAAAGCCAAATCTACAGAGTACTTCAGGGAATTCTACACACAGAAGAATCAAATAACCACCTCAAGTGCCTATAAGAAGCAGATCACAATAACAAAACTCAGGGAAGGCAAAAAAAAAAAAAAAAAAAAACTAAAAGTCCAAGAAAACACCAAACCACATAAACCACACAACATGGCAGGAATTAAATCAAACCTCACAGTTATTACAATGAATAATAAGGCCTTAATTCACCCATCAAGAGACATAAGTTAGCAGGGTGGATTAGAAAAATTAGACCCTCAATCTGCTGTCTTCAAGAAACCCACCTCACCACTGAAGACAGACACCTACGCAGGGTGAAAGGGTGGAAAATGATATTCCAAGCAAATGGAAATAAGAAACAAGAAGGCGTTGCTATACTAATATCAATTAAAATAGACTTCAAACCAAAAGTAATCAAAAAAGACAAAGAAGGCCACTTCTTGCTCATCAAGGGAACAATCCAACAAGAGGATATCACAATCATCAATCTTTATGCACCAAACACAGGTGCACCACTATTCATAAAACAAAACCTACTTGACAACAAAACAGAAATAAGCACCAACACCATCACAGTTGGGGACTTCTATACTCCACAATCAGCAATAGATAGAGCATCCAAACAGAAAATTAACAGGTAAGTAAGGGATACATACATCAACTAGATCTAAGAGACACCTATAGAACATTCTACCCCAAATCCACAGATTACACATTCTCTTCTGCGCAGTATATGAAACCTTCTCTAAAATAGATCATATACTGGGTCATAAAGCCTGGCTCCATATATTTAGGAGGATTGACATAAAATCCTGCATGGTATCAGATCACAATGCTGTATTGCTAGAAATTAACAACAAAAGATGAGTCAGAGCCAGGTGTGGTGGCACACACCTTTAATCCCAGCACTCAGGAGGCAGAATTAGGAGGATTGCTATGAGTTCAAGGACACCCTGAGACTAACAGTGAATTCCAGGTCAGCCTGAGCTAGAGTGAAACCCTATCTTGAAAAACAAAAATGAACTTGCAAAATTTCTAGAAATGAATGGCAATGAGGATAAATCATACCAAAACTTATGGGACACAATAAAGACAGTCCTCAGGGGAAAATTCTTAGTATTAAATGCCTTCATAACATAAGTCAGAGAGATCCCAAATTAATAACCTAATCATCTACCTAAGAACATTGGAAAAACAAGGCCCCAGAGGACATCAGTAACTAGCTAGCTAAGCTCAATGAAGACATAAATAAATGCAAGGATGAAGTCTAAGAATCATTAAGAAAATCACAAAATGATGTGAAATGGGAACTCGACAGAGGAATGGTAAGTAAACATAAAAAAAGCAGTAAAAAATATAAACCAAATTGAACAAGCTCAAAACTCTACAGAAGCTCTCAAGAAGAGTCAGCCATGTGGAGGATAGAAACTCAGAACTAAAGAAACAGTTCATGAATCCAAAAGTTTTAATGAGTTCAAAAATTTTTGTGAACAGGGGCTGGAAAGGATGGCTTGGCGGTAAGGCATTTGCCTGCAAACCCAAAAGATCCTAGTTCAATTCTCTAGGACCCATGTAAGCCAGATGCACAAGGGGCACATGCATCTGGAGTTCGAAAGTACAGCGGCTGGAGGTCCTGGTACACCCATATTCTCTCTCTCTCTCCCTCTCTCTCTAATTCTTTCTCTCTCTCAAATAAATAAGTAAATAAATAAAAATATTTTTTAAAAATTTTGTGAACAGAACATGAAGGAACTGTGGGATACCCTTAAACATCCTAAACTTTGGCTCATGGGGATACCAGAAGGGGAAGAAATTCAGACCAAAGCATGGAGAATTTATTCAACAAAATTATAGAAGAAAACTTTCCCACTCTCTCAAAAGAAAGTCCCATCAAGTTACAAGAAGCTAACAGAACTCCAAACAGACTGAACTAAAGGAGAAATTCTCTAAGACATATCATCATTAAGATTCTAAACATCAATCACAAAGAGAAAGTCCTAAAAGCAGCTAGGGAGAAACAACACATTACACACAAAGGTAACCCCATCAGAATTACTACAGACTTCTCAGTGGAAACCCTGAAAGGCAGAAGGGCCTGGAATGGAACACTGCAAAGTCTAAGAATGTATGACTTCCAACCCAAACTACTCTACCCAGCAAAAGTATCCCTCATAATAGATGGTAAAAGAAAAACTTTCCATGATAAAATTCAGCTTTACAACTATATGAACACAAAGCCAAATCTACAGAGTACTTCAGGGAATTCTACACACAGAAGAATCAAATAACCACCTCAAGTGCCTATAAGAAGCAGATCACAATAACAAAACTCAGGGAAGGCAAAAAAAAAAAAACTACAAAGTCCAAGAAAACACCAAACTACATAAACCACACAACATGGCAGGAATTAAATCAAACCTCACAGTTATTACAATGAATAGTAAGGCCTTAATTCACCCATCAAGAGACATAAGTTAGCAGGGTGGATTAGAAAATTAGACCCTCAATCTGCTGTCTTCAAGAAACCCACCTCACCACTGAAGACAGACACCTACGCAGGGTGAAAGGGTGGAAAATGATATTCCAAGCAAATGGAAATAAGAAACAAGAAGGCGTTGCTATACTAATATCAATTAAAATAGACTTCAAACCAAAAGTAATCAAAAAAGACAAAGAAGGCCACTTCTTGCTCATCAAGGGAACAATCCAACAAGAGGATATCACAATCATCAATCTTTATGCACCAAACACAGGTGCACCACTATTCATAAAACAAAACCTACTTGACAACAAAACAGAAATAAGCACCAACACCATCACAGTTGGGGACTTCTATACTCCACAATCAGCAATAGATAGAGCATCCAAACAGAAAATTAACAGGTAAGTAAGGGATACATACATCAACTAGATCTAAGAGACACCTATAGAACATTCTACCCCTAATCCACAGATTACACATTCTCTTCGGCAGTATATGAAACCTTCTCTAAAATAGATCATATACTGGGTCATAAAGCCTGGCTCCATATATTTAGGAGGATTGACATAAAATCCTGCATGGTATCAGATCACAATGCTGTATTGCTAGAAATTAACAACAAAAGATGAGTCAGAGCCAGGTGTGGTGGCACACACCTTTAATCCCAGCACTCAGGAGGCAGAATTAGGAGGATTGCTATGAGTTCAAGGACACCCTGAGACTAACAGTGAATTCCAGGTCAGCCTGAGCTAGAGTGAAACCCTATCTTGAAAAACAAAAAATGAACTTGCAAAATTTCTAGAAATGAATGGCAATGAGGATAAATCATACCAAAACTTATGGGACACAATAAAGACAGTCCTCAGGGGAAAATTCTTAGTATTAAATGCCTTCATAACATAAGTCAGAGAGATCCCAAATTAATAACCTAATCATCTACCTAAGAACATTGGAAAAACAAGAAGAACCCAACCCAAAAAGCTCCAGATGGAAATAATTAAGATCAGAGCAGAAATTAATGAATGGGAAACTAAGAAAACAAGAAAATTGATGAAACGAAGAGCTGGTTCTTTGAAAAAATAAACAAGATTGATAAACCCATGCCCAATTTGATCAACTGAAAAAAAGAGAAGCTTCAAATGAACAAAATTAGAAATGAAAAATGAGAGATCACAACAGACATATGTGAAATTGTGAGAATCATCAGGACTTACTTCAAAAAACTGTACTCCACAAAACTGGATAACTTGGAGGAAATGGATGAATTCCTGGACACATACAACCTACCAAAGCTAAACTCAGATCAGATTAATCTCCTAAACAAATGTATCAAACCCACTGGGATTGAAAAGGTAATCAAACACCTCCCAAAAAAGAAGAGCCCAGGACCAGATGTCTTCTCAGCTGAATTCAATCAAAGCTTCATGGAAGTAGTGAAACCAATCTTTCTCAAACTGGGTCACACAATTGGAGAACAGGGAAAATCCCCAACTCCTTCTATGAAGCTAGTATCACCCTAATAGTCAAAACCAGGCAGAGATGCAACAAGAAAAGAAAACTATAGGCCTATTTCTCTGATGAACATAGATGTAAAGATCCTGAACAAAATCCTTACAAACCAAATTCAACAACACATTAAAAGCATTATCCACCTGGATCAAGTAGGCTTCATCCCAGGAACGCAGGGATGGTTCAACATATGGAAATATCTCATTGTAATACAGCACATAAATAAGCTTAAACACAAAAAACTACATGATCATTTTGATAGATGCAGAAAAGGCCTTTGACAAAATACAACATGACTTCATGAATAAAACATTGGAGAGAATAGGCATGGATGGTTTATATCTCAAAATAATAAAGACCATATATAAAGCTCCTAAAGCCTAAATAATAATGAGGCTAGACTGAAGGAATTCCCATTAAGATCAGGAACAAGACAGGGGTGTCCACTCTCATCTCTGCTCTTCAACATAGTACTAGAAGTCCTAGCTCAAACAATAAGACAGGAGAAAGAAATAAAAGGGATACAAATTGGAAAGGAAGAAGTTAAGTTAGCCTTATTCGCAGATGACATAAGTGACCTGAGAACGTCCATCTCAAAACTCTTAAAGGGGCTGGAGAGATGGCTTGGCAGTTAAGGCACATGCCTGCAAAGGCTAAGGACCCTGGTTCGATTCTCCAGGTCCCACATAAGCCAGATACACAAGGGGAACGATGCATCTGGAGTTCATGTACAGTGGCTAGAGGCCCTTGTGCATCCATTCTCACTCTCTCTCTCTCCCTTTCCCTGTCTCTCATAAATAAATAAAAATAAAATTTATAAAAAACATTCTTAAAGGTAATTAACTCCTTCAGCAAAGTAGCAGGATACAAAAATCAATGCACAAAAATCAGTAGTCTTTCTATATGCAAAAGACAAAGACACTGAGAAAGAAATAAGCAACAAAAAATAAAATAAAATACCCTGGAATAATATTAGCCAAGGATGTGAAAGACCTTTACAATGAAAACATAAAAACACTCAAGAAAGAAATTGAGGAGGACTTGAGAAAATGGAAAGACCTCCCATACTCCTGGATAGGCAGAATTAACATTGTGAAATGGCAATCTTACCAAAAGCAAAATAAGATTTAATGCAATACCAATAAAAATCCCAACATTTTTCTTCACAGAGATAGAAAAAATTATCTCAAAATTCATGTGGAATGGCAGAAGGCCTCAGATATCCAAGCACATCCTCAGCAAAAGAAACACCTCTGGAGGCATCACCATACTGGATCTAAAGCTATACTACAAAGCCATACTACAAAGCCATAGTAATAAAAGCAGGATTATAGACCAATGGAACAGAATCAAGGACCTGGACTTTGGGTCAAGTAACTATAGCTACTTGATATTTGACAAGGGCCCTAACAATGTAGACTGGAAAAGAGACAGCATCTTCAATAAATGGTGCTGGACAAACTGAATAACCATATGCAGGAAAATTAAACTCGATCCACATATCTCGCCATACACAAAAACCAAATCCAAGCTGGGTGTGGTGGCACACACCTTTAATCCCAGCAGTCGGGAGGCTAGAAGGATCACCATGAGTTTGAGGCCACCTGAGACTACATAGTGAATTCCAGGTCAGACCTAGAGTGAGACCCTACCTTGGAAAAGCAAAAAAAGAAAAAGAAAAAAAAGAAGAAAAAATCCAAATGGATCAAAAACCTCAATATAAGACTGGAAACTCTACTAGTACTGGAAGAAAGAAAATAGGAGGAGCTTTCCATGATACAGGAGTGGGAAAAGACTTCCTGAACAAAACCCCAGTAGCACAGGAAATTAAACAATCACTCAACCATTGGGATCTCATGAAACTGAAAAGTTTTTTCACAGACAAACATAAAATAAGCAGAGCCAATAGATTATCCACAGAGTGGGAGAAAATTTTTGCCAGCTACACAACAGAGACCTAATTTCTAGAATTACAATGAAATAAAAAACTTAAATGATAAAAAGTCAAACAGCCTGCTCACAAAATGGGGCAGGATACTGTACAGGGAGTTCTCAGAGGAAGAAATACAAATGGCAAACACACACTTAAGAAAATGTTCAAGGGGCTGGAGAGATGGCATAGCAGTTAAGTCATTTGCCTGCAAAGCCAAAGGATCCTGGGTCGACTCTCCAGGACCCACATAAGCCAGACACACAAGGGGGCACATGCATCTGGAGTTCATTTGCAGTGGCTAGTTCATTTGCAGTGGGACAGAACCCATAGCTGGAACTGGGAAACAAGTCAGAACCATATCCAAAAAATGAGCCCACTCTATCAAGCTCCCACCAATCGTGGACTACAAGAGGGCCTATACCTATGAAATTCTCTCTAAAATAATAATGGTGATCCCATTTATCTGGTGCTGATATCTCTCTCCACTGGAGAATTTGCTTCTCTTTTTCAGATGGTTGCAGACCCTGAGGAAAGAATCAGCCCATCATGCTTCACCAGGGCCCCAGCTGAAACCATAGAGTAATGGGAGAAATGAGCAAGAGTGCTGCTTTCTTGGTGAATCTGGTACCAACACAAGGGTGGAGGAGATAAATACAGAGAACACTCAACTCCTACAAAACCAGATATCCAGAGACACAGAGAGTCCCAAGACCTCATCACTGAAATAGACCTAAAACGAACCCACAGGACTCAGGGAAATTCGTGGAAGAGGGGCAGAAAAATTGTTAGAGCCACAAGTTGGGACATTATACACAGAGAAATTGCCTCTTCCCCATAACTGATTGCTACCCTCACAATGCATGACCCACATTCCCTGATGGGGAGGGGGGCCCCTTTAGAGTGGGGAGGACAGGGAGGAGGCTAAAGGTGGTACCAGCAAGAATGTATACAAACTATATACATAACTAATAAAAAGAAAAAAACAATCATTTTTATATTTTTTTCAAAAAATGCTAAAATAAGACAGATGGGACAAAGTAAGAGAAAGCAGAGGCAAGCCTTAAATGTGATCTGGATGGCTTAAAGTGCAACAGAATGACAGGCTGACCAGAATGCTGCTGCCATGCAATCGTGTCGCTTTTATTAATACAATTTATTACTCTTTTGTCTGATAGCCACCAATTCAGCTGAGTGCTCCCTGGGCTACTGAAGTTATTTTGTAGCCTGTGGAGATCTGTATACCAGTGAGATTTCTGTGACAAGAATACTGTGTACCTGGGGCTGACATACAGGCATACAACCATCAAACTTACATTTATCATAGGGTGGCCTCACTGTGTGGTTTGAGGTGATATTCATTCTGCAGAACACATCATTCATATGCAAATGCCAATGACCAAGTGGCACTTTTTCTAATATTCATAGCTCAAGAGAATAGTGGTAAAATTTTCCTTTATTTTTATCAACTAGAACATCTAGGAATAGTCTAGACAACAGTAGAAAAGAATATATTTTTTTTTAAGGCAGGATCTCTCTCTAGCTCAGATTGACCTGGAACTTACTCTGTAGCTGAGGCTGGACTCAAACTCACAGCAATACCTCAACCTCCCAAGTGCTGGGACTGAAGGTATATACCACCATGTCCAGCAAGAAAACATTTTTATATAAGATAATAATAATATAACTTACTTTATAGATACACAAAATGGTCTTGGGAACACCAATGGTCTGGGGCCACCCTCTGAATATTACTTGTAGTGAAAGTAACTTTCAGTAAGGGGGTGAGTATGAAATAATGAGTATGAGAAATAACATTTTGGGTCATATCGACTATAGGTAGTCCCATTACTACTCCAACTAAACCCACATTCCAGCAGGCAGAAGGGTATTTATTTCAATATAACTAGTTTCTTAGTATAAGTTAGAAGTGCTGTAATTCATCATCATTGCACTTATTCAACAGTATAGGCCAATACCCAGGAGACAGAGGGAGGAGGACTGCCTTGAGTTCAAGGCCACCCTGAGACTACATAGTGAATGTCAGCCTCGGATAGAGTGAGACCCTATCTTGAAAAACCAAAAAAGAAAGAAAGGAAGGAAGGAAGGAAGGAAGGAAGGAAGGAAGGAAGGAAGGAAGGAAGGAAGGAAGGAAGGAAGAGGGGGAAAGGAAAGGAAAGGAAAGGAAAGGAAAGGAAAGGAAAGGAAAGGAAAGGAAAGGAAAGGAAAGGAAAGGAAAGGAAAGGAAAGGAAAAGGATGCGACCCCGTCTGGAGGCCAAGCAGATGCCCGCCATTACCAGCCAGCGCCCAGCACAACCCCATCCAGAGGCAAGGCAGACCCTGCCGGTCTGATTGACCAGCAGACACCCGCCATTACTGGCCAGCACCTGGTGCGACCCCATCCGGAAGTGCAGCGGACTCTGCCAGTCTGACTGACCAGTCAGAACCCTCCCTCACTGGCCACATCCCCATCACTGGTCAGGTGCCCCCCTAGCCTTCCTGAGACCCATCAGCAGTCAGGTGCCACCACTCCCCCCTCCCAGGGCAGATCAGGGATCCAGGGAAGTAGGTCAGTGTTCCTTCCCTACTCTGCCTGAGCCCAACTAGGGTGGTTGTAGTCCCCTACCTCTCGCACCTCCATAAAGAACACAGGCCAGCAGGCCAGTATCCCCCACCCCAGCCTACCAGAACTCCAGGGACCACTGCCCTGACAATCACCACTGCACCCCACCCCACCCCAGGGCAGCAGGCTATCATTTCATACACAAGGTTCCTGAACCATTGCGATGGGCAAACTACAGCAAAAAAGGAATAGCATGAAAAAACAGACACAAGTAAATCCACCTAGACTATCCAGTCCTACAATGGATGTCTCAAATCAAAGCATAGAAGAGACAATAGAATTAGAACCCCAAAATGAAGTGACAAGCTATGCAACCCTGGCCAAGCAAATAGCACAACTCTCAGAAACTCAACAAAGAGCCAACAATTGTATGAATGTTATCCTTGCTAGATTGGACCTAACAGAAAAGAACCAGGAAGGGCTCCAAAGACAGTTAAATGAAAATGAAGGAGAATGAAAAAAAAAAGAGGTCCTCAATAACCAGCCGGCTAAATTCAATGAAGACATAAAGAAATGCAGGGATGAACTCCAAGAAGCATTAAGAAAGTCGGAAAACGACACAAAAAGGGAACTAGACAGAGGGATGGAAACTATACATTTAAAAAAGTAGAAAATATGAACCAAATTGAACAAGCCCAAAACTCTGTAGAAGCTCTTAAGAACAGAGTAATTCAAGTGGAAGATAGAAACTCAGAACTGGAAGACAAAACAGAAGAAACAGTTTGTGAGTCCAAAAATTTCAACAAGTTCAAAAACATCTGTGAACAGAACATGAGGGAAATGTGGGATACCCTTAAGCACCCAAACATCAGGATCATGGGTATACCAGAGGGGGAAGAAACACAGACCAAAAGAATGGAAAGCTTATTCAATAAAATAATTGAAGAAAACTTTTCTGCTCTCTCAAAAGAAAATTCCATCAAGTTACAAGAAGCTAGCAGAACTCCAAACAGACTGGACCAAAGGAGAAATTCTCCAAGACACATTATCTTTAAGACTCTAAACATCAAGCACAAAGAGAAAATCCTAAAAGCAGCCAGGGAAAAACAACACATTACATATAAAGGGAACTCCATTAGAATTACCTCAGACTTCTCAATGGAAACCCTAAAAGCCAGAAGGGCAGGGAATGGAACACTGCAAAATCTAAGAACCCATGGTTTCCAGCCCCAACTACTCCACCCAGCAAAAGTATCCCTCATAATAGATGGTGAAAGAAAAACTTTCAATGACAAAACTCATCTTTACAAATATATGAACACAAAACCAAACCTACAGAAAGTACTTCAGGGAATTCTCCACACAGAAGAAACAAATAACCAACTTCAAGAGCCCTCAAGAAACAGTCCACATTAGCCAAAAAAAAAAAAAAAAAAAAAAAAAAAAAAGACCATAATCCACCACAATATGGCAGACATTAAATCAAACCGCAAAGTTATATCACTGAATATTAATGGCCTTAATTCACCCATCAAAAGACATAAGCTAACAGGGTGGATCAGAAAACTGGACCCCTCAATCTGCTGTCTGCAAGAAACCCACCTCACCACTAAAGACAGACACCTCCTCAGAGTGAAAGGGTGGAAAATGATATTCCAAGCAAACACAAGAAAAAAGCAGGTGTAGCTATACTTGTATCTGATAAAATAGACTTCAAACCAAAAGTAACTAAAAAAGACAATGAACACCACTTCTTACTTATCAAGGGAACAATCCAACAAGAGGATATCACAATCATCAATATTTATGCACCAAACACAGGTGCACCACAATTCATAAAGCAAAATCTACTTGGCAACAAAACAGAAATAAACACCAACACCATCATATTTGGGGACTTTAATACTCCACTGTCAACAATGGATAGATCATCCAAACAGAAAATTAATAGGGAAGTAAGAGAGCTCAACACCATAGAGCAACTAGACCTAACAGACATATATAGAACATTCCACCCAAAATCTACAGATTACACATTCTTCTCAGCAGCCCACAGAACCTTCTCTAAAATAGATCATGTACTGGGCCACAAAGCCGGCCTCCATATTTTCAAGAAAATTGATGAAATTTCCTGCATCACATCAGACCACAATGCAGTAATGCTAGAAATCAACAACAAAAAGTACACCAGGAATCACTCTACCTCCTGGAAATTGAACAACAAACTTTTAAATAATAAATGGGTTGTGGATGAAATAAGGAATGAAATTGCAAAATTTCTAGAATTCAATGACAATGAGAACACATCATACCAAAACTTATGGGACACAATGAAGGCAGTCCTTAGGGAAAAATCATAGCACTAAATGCCCTCATAAGAAAAACAGAGAGATCCCAAATCAATAACCTAACCATCCACCTAAAGGCATGGGAAAAGCTAGAAGAAGCCAACCCAAAAAGCTCCAGACAGAAAGAAATAATTAAGATCAGAGCAGAAATTAATGAATTGAAAACGAAGAGGACAATTAAGGAAATTGATGAAACAAAGAGCTGGTTCTTTGAAAAAATTAACAAGATTGATACACCCCTGGCCAATTTGATCAAGTGGAAAAAAACACTTCAAATCAACAAAATTAAAAATGAAAAAGGAGAGATCACAACAGACACGAGTGAAATACGAAGAGTTATTAGGACTTATTTCAAAAACCTCTACTCCATAAAACAGGAGAATATGGAAGAAATGGATGAATTCCTAGACACATACCACCTACCAAAGCTAAGCCCAGAGCAGATTAATCTCCTAAACAAACCCATCACACCCTTTGAGATTGAAGAGGTAATAAAACACCTCCCCAAAAAGAAGAGACCAGGACCAGAGGGTTTCTCAGCGGAATTCTACCAAACCTTCATGGAAGAACTGAAACCAATTCTTCTCAAACTGTGCCACACAATTGGAGAACAGGGAGAGATCCCCAACTCCTTCTATGAAGCTAGTATCACTCTAATTTCAAAACCAGGCAGGGATGCCACAAGAAAGGAAAATTATAGGCCCATTTCTCTGATGGACAAAATTCTTGCAAACCAAATTCAACAGTACATCAAAAGCATTATCCACCTTGATCAAGTAGCCTCTATCCCTGGAATGCAGGGGTGGTTTAACATATGGAAATCTATCAATGTAATACACCACATAAACAAGCTGAAAGACAAAAAACACATGATCATTTCGATAGATGCTGAAAAGGCCTTTGACAAAACACAACATCACTTCATGATCAAAACATTGGAGAAAATAGGCATGGACGGCCCATATCTCAACATAATAAAGGCTATATATAAAGCACTTAAAACCCAAGTAATTTTAAATGGGGAGAGTGAAGGAATTCCCATTGAGGTCAGGAACAAGGCAGGGGTGTCCACTCTCACCTCTGCTCTTCAACATAGTGCTAGAAGTATTAGCTCAAGCAATAAGACAGGAGAAAGAAATCAAAGGGATACAAATTGGAAAGGAAGAAGTTAAGTTAGCCCTATTTGCAGATGACATGATTCTATACATAAGTGACCCGAGAACTTCCATCTCAAAACTCTTAAAGGTGATTAGCGCCTTCAGCAAAGTAGCAGGATACAAAATCAATGCACAGAAATCAGTAGCCTTTCTGTATGCAAAGGACAAAGAGACAGAAAAAGAAATAACTAACATCATCCCATTTTCAATTGCAACAAAGAAAATAAAATACCTTGGAATAACATTAACTAAGGAAGTGAAAGACCTATACAATGAAAACATAAAAATTCTCAAAAAAGAAATGGAGGAGGTCCTACAAAAATGGAAAGACCTCCCATGCTCCAGGATTGGTAGAATTAACACTGTGAAAATGGCAATTTTACCAAAAGCACTTTATAGATTCAATGCAATGCCAATAAAAATCCCAACTTCCTTCTTCAATGAGATAGAAAAAACTATCTCAAAATTCATATGGAAAGGCAGAAGGCCTCGGATATCCAAGCTCATCCTCAGCAAAAGAAACACCTCTGGAGGCATCACCATACCTGATCTAAAGCTATACTACAAAGCCATTGTAATAAAAACAACATGGTACTGGCATAAAAACAGGAATATAGACCAATGGAACAGAATTGAAGACCCAGACTTTGGGACAAGTAACTACAGCTACTTGATATTTGACAAAGGCCCTACCAATGCAAAATGGAGAAAAGACAGCATCTTCAACAAATGGTGCTGGACAAACTGGACAACCATATGTAGGAAAATGAAACTTGACCCACACATCTCTCCATGCACAAAAATTAAATCCAAATGGATCAAAGACCTTAATATAAAACCAGAAACTCTGCTACTACTGGAAGAAAAAATAGGAGGAACCTTCTGCAATATAGGAGTGGGAAAGATTTCCTGAACAAAACCCCAGCAGCTCAGGAAATTAAACAATCACTCAACCATTGGGATCTCATGAAGCTGAAAAGCTTTTTCACTGACAAAAATACTATAACCAAAGCCCCAGCACTCAGGAGATTATCCACCCTGAGACTACAGAATGGGCCTGGAGAAAACCCTTTTCTATAACCCAGCAGATTATCTACAGAATGGGAGAAAATTTTCTGACAGAGGCCTAATTTCTAGAATCTACAAAGAACTCCAAAACCTAAACAATAAAACACCAAACAACTCACTCACAAAGTGGGGCAGAGAACTGGAGAGGGAGTTCTCAGAGGAAGAACTACAAATAGCAAACACACATTTAAGAAAATGTTCAACATCCCTAATCATCAGGGAAATGCAAATTAAAACAGCTATGAGATTCCACCTTACCTCAGTAAGGATGGCTAACATTAAAAAAAAAAAAAAAAAAAAAAAACAATGAAAACAAATGCTGGCGAGGCTGTGGAGAAATAGGAACAAGTTTTCACTGCTGGTGGGAATATAAAATGGTTCAACCATTATGGAAAGCTATATGGAGACTCCTGAAAAGGATGACCATAGACCTACCAAGGGATCCAGTTATTCCCTTATTGGGAATTTATCCTAAAGGCTCCAAGCCTCAGATCAGAGACATTTGCTCAACCATGTTTATAGCTGCTCAATTCATAATAGCACAAAGCTGGAATCAATCCGTGTCCATCACTAGATGAATGGATAACAAAGATGTGGTATATCTACACTATGGAATTCTACATAGCAGTAAGGAAAGATGAAATGAGGAAATTTGAAAAAAAAATGGTCAAACATGGAACAGATCATCCTCAGTGAGCTCACCCAAGCACAAAAAGATAATCATCGCATGGTCTCATTTATCTGTCGCTCCTAACCTGAATCCATGTGACATGCAGCCAAACCTAATAAACACTTTGAGGACCAGACAAGAGGGAGGGAAGGCTGGAGGGAGGGTAAGGGTGGAAGGGAGGACAAGGGGGGTGGGATATAAATTGGGACCCAAAAGGAAAAGATACTATAAAACCCTTTACTCTGAACAACAGGCTAAAACATTGATCATTCAGCAGGCCTGCAGAGGGAACACCCAAACCACAGGAATCTGGAGAGCATCATGAAGGCTAACCCTAATCTTGTCCTGCTTCTCTTTCTCTTCTCTCTCTCTCTCCCTCTCTCTCTCCCTCTCCACTCTATACTCACTTCCTCTTTTATATTATCTATCTTTTTCCTCCCTCACCTTCCTAAGTGCAGGCTTATAACTTCCAGTGCCAGCATGGGGTTAACTTCCACAATGAGCTGTTAATCCGAGACACCTACAAGGTTTCCCAAAAAAGACAGACTTCTGTCAGAGTTCTTGGTGACCCACTAAAGGTTAATGGTAAGACCCTACTGTCGAAGACAGCATACGTGTGTGAGACCAAATACAGAGAGACCTGGCCAGAATCTGGAAGAGGGTCAGACCCCAGACAGTTAGCTAGCCTAGTACCAGAGGGTGCTACACTACCAAGTGGGGGAAAATGTCCAACATTGGTCCAAACATCTTGCAGACTAAGAAACCCAGTAGGTAACAACCTGACGTAATGCGCATACAAGTGCAGTAGTGGCAAACAGCCATGGTGGGTAACCAACTGCTCTTGATTTGGCTAATAGATCCACTCAGTGGAATGGAACACATTGCTGGAATTGGGAAATAAGTCAAAACCAGGTACACAAAACGAGCTCAGTCTCCAAGTTCAAGATACCACCAAATGTGGGCTAGAAGAGAGCTGACGCATATAAAATTCCCTCCAAAACATATATGGTCATCCCTTCTAGCTAGTACTAACTTCTCTCTCCGTTGGAGAATTTGCTTATCCTTTTTCAGATGGACAACGAACCTGATGGGAGGACCAGCTAATCGCACCTCACCAGGGCCCCAGCTGAAACCATAGAACAAAGCAGGGGAAGGGCAAGAATACAGTGTTCATGGTGATCACAACACCAGAAAAAGGCTGAAGGAGATAAACACAGAGAACATCCAACTCCAACTAAACCAGATATCCAGAGATACAGAGGCTCCCAAAACCTCATCACTGAAGCCGAACTAAAATGACCCCAACATGGCTCAGGGAAACTCGCGGAAGAGGGGGTGGAAAGATTGTTAGAGTCACAAGTTGGGGCATTAAGCACAGAGACTGGGGCTTACCCCCCAGAACTCTTGACGACCCCCACAATGCATGACCCACATTCCCCATTGATGAGGGTCCCTTTGGAAGAGGGAGGACAGGGAGGAGGATAATGGAACCAATACTATGAATGTAAAATCAGAATAATAGAAATTAAAAAATAAAATTAAAAATTAAAAAAGAACATATTTGTAGAACCTCTGAACAACTTAAATAAAAATAAATATTTACTGAGAAAAAAAGAAAAGGAAAAGGGAAAAAAAGGAGTATAGAGGTCTAGCGTTAGCTCAGTCAAATATTCGCCTCATAAGCATGAGACACTGAATTCAATCCCCAGAACTCACGTAAAAATGCAGCATGTGGTGTGATGGTTTGATCTTCTTCCATAA
This sequence comes from Orientallactaga sibirica, assembly GCA_036365145.1. Taxonomy (NCBI): domain Eukaryota; kingdom Metazoa; phylum Chordata; class Mammalia; order Rodentia; family Dipodidae; genus Orientallactaga; species Orientallactaga sibirica. Next base: position 11,326,919 of record JAEOAD010000030.1, on the reverse strand, counting down.
ATGTGTTTTGAATGCGTGGTTCCCAGCTAATGGCAATTTGAGAGATGAAACCTTACTGGAGGAGGTGTGTTGTGAGCAGGTTTAGGGGTATTCTAGATGCTCTCCCTTGCCAGAGCTCAGCTCACTCTCCCGCTGCTGCTGCTTCCCACCTGCTGTGGTAGAGGTGATGTCCAGCCTCTGCAGTGCCATCTTATCCTCTGCCATAATGGAGTTTCCCCTCAAAACTGTAAACCAAAATAAAAAGCTTTTCTCCATCAGCTGCCTTTGGTTGGGTGCTTTATCCCAGCAAGGAGAAGGTAACTACAACATGTGATGATGTGCACCTATAATCCCCAATGCTGGGGATGCAGAGACAGAAGAATCCTTGGAGCTCATTGGCCAGTCTAAACCTAACTGGTGAGTTCCAGGCCAATGAGAAACCCTGACTCAAAGAAGGTGGATAGCATTTCTGAGGACAACACCTGAGGTTGTCCTCTGGCCTCCATATACACATGCCTGTGCACCAGCACACACATATGCATTTAAAAAAAAAAAAAAGTATAGGAAACTTTTAGACAAGCCCACACACTTGCTCTCAGGTATGTCTTGTCTTTCTTTCTGAGCACCTTTCTTAACTCTCAGACTTAAATATATACTGAAATATCTTTATTAAATTAGTTACTCCAACACACCAGCTACTCGCTTGTCCTGAAATTCTTTTTTTTTTTAATTTTTGTTTTGTTTTGTGGCCTGAGTTAACGTCTCTAAAATTATAGGGGAACTCCTCAGGCTGCTGAAGGCAACACTAGGAAAATGTCCCTCTGTACCCCAAAACAATTGCATCCTGGACTCATCTGGGGTCCCTTGGGAACACTGTTGCTTTCTTTCAACAAAATGCACTAAAGAAATCCCTACTGTCTGAGGAAATATTCTCAAGAGGTGTTTGTTCCTGTTCCAGGATATAGTTCAGCCCCATGGCAATCACCTTCCTCTGGGAAGGGTGTATCCTGGGAGGTTGCACTGTTCTAAAACTCAAGGCAACCACAAATTTAAGGCATTAAGTTATCTCTGTTTTAATGAGCTTCTGTCCAGAAGGGCACAGATTTCCTTCAAATGATGACCCACCAATCTCCAAGCTCAGATCCTCTTAGCACCCCTTCGACTGGACATGTTGAGACTTTCAATACCCAGATAGAAAGGGTCTACTTCCAGGTTTAATGTGAAAAAGGTTACAGAAAATGGATTTTCTGCCTTCTATAACCTTTAAGGTTAAAGAATCAAAAGCTCAAAGGGGGAAATTTAGGTAAGAAAGCAAGACAGGGAAAATTATGGGGACATGGGAAGGGAAAGTAGACCCTTTACCCAGGAGTCTACTTTAAGCCAGCTGAGGAGCAAGAATTTATGTTAAAGCAATAATGATCTGAGCTTAAGGCCTTAATATATATGACCTTGGGCAGGGCCTCATTCTTTTCCCCAGAGATGGTCTGAGAATGTCAATCAAGACTGCTAACATTGTTTACAATAAAGATATTTTACCTTCCTGCATCTTTGAGATCTAGACTTTTACCTTATCAACTGTAATCCTGCCAGGTGCCCCCTTGGACACATCTCGTGATCTCATTTAGGTTCCTCAGCATCAGGACTGGGGAGATGGCTCAGCAGTTAAAGGCCCTTGTTTGCAAAGCCTGCCATTTTGGGGTCAATTCTCCAGTACCCATGTAAAACCAGATGCACAAAGTAGAACATGTATCTGGAGTTCGTTGGCAGCAGTAAGATGCCCTGACATTGTGTGGGGGCAGGAAGTGTCTCACAAATAAATATTTTAAAAATTTAAGATAACAGCTTCAAAGCCATCAAAATCTTCTAAGGCTATTGTAGGAGTGCCACACTCTCTTAAAGAAGCCCACACCCATGCTCTCAGGTATGTCTTGTCTTTCTTTACGAGCCCTCTCTCTCTCTCTTAACCCTTAAATCTATATTAAACTATCTTTATTACCCCTCTCAAAAAGAGTATAATATACATTTAAAATCCTAACTTCAATTTTAAGAAATTAAGAATTCATTGTCAGCACAAAAAAAATGACATTGCTTAAGTCTTCCAAATGCTAGTTGTCATCTAATTTTTTTCAGTCTAATGAAGGGGCTTAAAAACCTTTATGATGGAGCTGGAGAGATGACTTAGCAGTTAAGGCACTTGCCTATGAAGTCTACGGACCCAGGTTTGATTCTCCAATACCCACATAAGCCAGACGCAGAAGGTGGTGCATGCATCTGGAGTTCATCTGCAGTGGCTAGAGGTCCTGGTGCACCCATTCTCTCTCTCTCTCTCTTTCTCAAATAAATAAATTAAAATAAAATATTTTTTTAAAAAAACCCTTTATGTTAGCAATTTTCATAATGAAACTTATTCTCTAACTACAGTCCACAAACTCCAACATTAAGGTCAAGGTGCTTGATTACAAAGCCTAACAATCTGGGTTCAATTACCCAGTGTGATGGCTTGATTCAGGTGTCCCCCATAAACTTAGGTCTAGGTTCCCACCTGATGGAGATTTGGGAATTAACACCCACTAGAGACAGTGTATGGTTGTGGGCGGGCTTATGGGTATTATAGCCTGTGTCCTCTTGCCAGTGTTTGGCACACTCTCCTGTTGCTATTGTCCACCTTATGTTGGCCAGGGGGTGATGTCCATCCTCTGCTCATGCCATCATTTTCCCTGCCATCGAGGGGCATCCCCTCAAGTCTGCAAGCCAAAATAAACCCTTTTTTTCCCCAAAATCTGCTCTTGGTCGGGTGATTTCTGCCAGCAATGCTAACCTGATTGCAACACCCAAAGACAGATGCACAGAACAACACATGCATCTTGAATTCATTTGCAGCTGCTAGAGTCCCTTGGCAGCCTTTCTCATGTTTATCTGTCTCTCTCCATGCAAATAAACAAAAATATTTCTTTAAAAAATCTGATTTTAGCCAGGCGTGGTGGCACATGCCTTTAATCCCAGCATTTGGGAGGCCAAGGTAGGAGGAGTGCTGTGAGTTCAAGGCCAGCCTGAGACTACAAGTGAATTTCAGGTCAGCTTGGGCTCAAGCAAGACCCTACCTCAAAAAACCAAAAAAAAAAAAAAAAAAAAAAAAAAAAGAAAAAACCAGATTTTAGGGAATAGAGAGATGGTTCAGGGAATGAAAGCACTTTCAGTACAAGTATGAGGACCTGAGTTTAATCCTCAGCACCCACATGGAAAGCCAGACAAGGCCATGCACATCTGTACCCTCGCGGTGGGGCAGAAAAGGGGGGTGGGAAGACAGGAGGATTACAAAGGCTCCCTAGTCAGGCAGTCTAACCTAAAAGCAATGTAAGCTCAGGTTCAGTGAGACACTATCTTAAGGAAACAGGGCAGAAGAATGACAAAGGAGGACAGCTAGCATCCACCTCTGACTTCCATGCATAAGCTCATAGTACAATCAAATGTACACAACACATGCGTGCGCGCGCGCACACACACACACACACACACACACACCCAAAAAAAATTTTTGGAAAATTATCAGTCATTAAGAGTAACAACAACAAATGGACTTCTGGGTAAGATGGCTGCATAGGAGTCACACCAATCCAGCCTAGGGAGGGATTTGAACAAAACCACAGCAAAATACACTCTTCATCTGAAAAGTGAAGGTATATAGGTTTTTATCAGCCATAGCAGAGAGGCAGGAGAGGCTAAGATCTAATAGAGAGGAAGAAATTAGCCAGAATCCCACCGAGGAGCTTGCAGACCTGGACCCTATCTGTGAGCCCACCCAGTACCCAGCTGCAGGAGCAGAGACCAAACAAGAGGATTTTCCAACCTAATCAGCCTCCTTAAAAAGTCAACAAACTGGGGCTGGAGAAATGGCTTAGCAGTTAAGATATTTGCCTGCGAAGCCAGAGGATCCCAGTTTGATTCTCCAGGACCCATGTAAGCCAGATGCACAAGGGGCACATGCATCTGGAGTTCATTTGCAGTGACTAGAGGCCCTAGCATGTCCATTCTCTGTCTGCCTCTCCTCTCTCTCTCTCTCTCTCTGCTTGCAAATAAATAAATAAATATTTAAAAAAAAATTTTTTTAAAGTCAACAAACCTGAAGGGAAGACAGCACACACAAGGAGCTGCCAAAGGAGACACAGGCAGGACCAGCTGAGTAGTTCCAGTACAACTCCAGGCTTCCTACACTCTACCATCCCCCAACTGACAGCACTATGACCCTTGAGAGAATGCATTCAGCTCCCAGGGGAAGTCATCCAGCATAGCTGATCAGAGGACCAGATTCACAACACAACATGGAATAATCGACGTGGACACTCAGCATTGGTGAATTGGAAGCCACCCCAAAAGGTAATGAGGCCAACTGACAAAACAAACAAAACAAACAGGTACATGGGCCTGCACTGGAAGTGCTCATCTCTCTTTCCATGGCAGGGCAGGTTATGAATTACAAATTCTTGGTTGGCTTTATCATTTCATTCGCAATTGAGCTGTATTTAGGGGTTGACTATTGTTGCCTTGGATGCTTTCAGATTCCTAGGGACTTTGTATTTTTCTTCAGTCATTATTGGGGACTGGGTTTGATTCAGAACCAGACTGACCTAGAACCCATTTCAGAACATAAATCTCAAACTCCCAGCTGAAAGGATTAAGGGTGTAAAACAACAAACACCCTTAGAGATTTTGGCTTTATAAGGTTATCTGTTTCAATCCCCACATTTGCAAAATCTGTGCTGGTTTTTATTGAATGTGTATATTGCTCAGTTGAATTTTAGAATTTGCCAGTAAATTGCTCCACCCAACCCACTAGATTACTTAATGCAGGCAAACTCAACACCTAGGATTACTTCTGGGGTTGGATTGGAGTACAAGAGCTACACCTGGCACCTTAAACTCCTGAAGGTACATAAAGCTGAATTTCCAAATCTAAAAGCACCACGGATTAATAGGAAACCCAAGCATCAAATCAACTCAGGATGCAAAAACTGAAACATTATAATACAAGAAACACAAAGAATCAAGACAATACACCAAAAATTATAAATCCATCAGAAATGGCCTTCAATGATACTGTTTTAGATGAAATGCCTGACAAAGATTTCAAAAACATGATTTTATCTATACTCAAAGAAGTCAAAGGAATCAAAGAAGAAAACAAACTCCTAAAGGCATTCCAGAGAACATAGAAAACCATCTTAACTAAATGAGGTCACTACAAGACATGAGTAAGGAAAAAGAAATACTGAAGAAAAAACAGACAGAAATTCTACCAATGAAAAACATAGTCTGTCAAATAAAAAACTCTGTGTAAATGCTCATCAGTAGAATGGATGAAGGAGAGAACAGAATATCTAAACTAGAAGACCAGGTGGCAGATTTAATACAGTCCACCAAAGAGTAAGACAAGGTAATAGGAAGATATGAATAGCAATTTCAAGATATCAAGGACACTATGAAAAGATCAAACATAAGAATTCAGGGTATAGTAGAAGAACAAGAATTTCAATCCAAGCAGAAAACCTTCTCCCTGTAGATCAGCCAACTGAAAGCTGGAAAAAGCTGCACTGCATGCAGCCGTATGGGAGACAGAAATCATGAGCAGTGAAAACAGTGGACACTGGAAAACTCAAGTTTGGCCAGACAGGCCCAATGACCAAACGGGTGCAATAGTGGCATGTCTGCTCTTGGGAAAACCAACTGTTCCATAATTGGACTGAAGGCCCTCTCTATGGGAGGGAATACACACCTGGTACTGAAAAAACTAAGCAAAAGTCTGTGGCAGGGGAGGTCATGAGTCTTAGGGGTATAAAGCCTGCTCTTGTCTGGCTAAATGTATATTTTATTCCCACCAAGCTGCCCTGAAAGCACTGCACTTAATGTTCATATTCACATATTAATGATACTCTCACTTCAGGTTAGAGAAGCTTCTATTTTCAGATGGTGATGACCACTAGGATGACCTAAAAGACAAGAAGGGACGGAGGAGTGTTCAGCACTGAAACATCTCTATCACATCCTCCAAGGCCCAGGGTCCATTGCGGAAGAGGGGGCAGAAAGAATGTAAGAGCCAAAGGAAGAGTACAACTCCTTATAATGCAGCTGCCCAGACAGAAATTGGCCTCGATATCCATGACCTTGCAGTGCCTAGCAATACCTTCACAAGACCCTCTTAATAGAAGAAAAAGATGATGACATCAAATTAAAAGAGACTAATGGAAAGAGGGAGGGGATATGATGGAGAATAGAGTTCTGAAGGGGAATGGTGGGAGGGGAGGAAAATTTCATGTTTTTTTAATATGTAAGTATAGAAGTTGTCAATTAAAAAAAAAGAATTTCAATCCAGAGGCTTAGTAGGCATTTTCAACTAAATCATAGAAGAGGGCTGGAGAAATGGCTTAGCAGTTAAGGCACCTGTCTGCTAAGCCTAAGAACACCGGTTCCAATCTCCAGGTCTCACATTTAGCCAGATGCAAAGTGACGCAAGGGCACAATGCAGCACTTTCCCACAAGGGGGCGCACACATCTAGAGTTCATTCACAGCAGCTGAGAGGCTGCGGGCATGTCCATTCTCTGTCTTCCTCTCCCTCTCTCTCTCTCTGTCTCTGTCTCTCCAAAAAAAAATTACCATAGAAGAAAAATTTCCCCAAATTGGGAAAGAAACACCAATGCAGGTACAAGAAGCTTTTAGAACACCAAACAGACAAAATCTGGAAAGAACCTCTCCTCGCCATGTTATAATTAAACTACTAAACACGCAAACCAAACAAAATACATTGAAAGCAGTTAGAGAGAAAAAGCAAATCATCTATAAAGGCAAGCCCATCAGGATCACAGCAGATTACTCAACACAAACTTTAACAGCCAGAAGGGCCTGGAGTGATGTACTCCAAGTTCTGGGAGATAATAACTGTCAAGCAAGATTACTTCATCCTGCAAAGCTTTCTATCCAAATTGATGGAGAAATAAGGACATTGCACAACAAAACAGGTTAAAGGAATTTATGACAACTAAGCCAGCTCTGCAAAAAATACTTGAAGGAATCCTTTTGAGGAAACAGGAAAAAATAAACCATACTCAACAGTTAAAACAAGAGAGTGAAGGGGAACAGGAAGCACTACAAAACATGAAAATGGTGAGAATAAACACATGCATTTCAATACTAACTCTTAATATCAATGGCCTTAATGCCCCAACAAAAAGACACAGGCTTCCACACTGGATTAAAAGTCAAGATCCTGCTGTTTATTATCTCCAGGAAACACATGTCTCAATATAAGATAGACACTGTCTTAGGGTGAAAGAACGGAAAATGGTACATCAAGTAAATGGGCCTAGGAAGCAAGCAGGGGTTGCTATCCTAATATTTGAAAACATTAGTGAGGAAAGATAAAGAAGGTCACTTTATACCGACTAAAGGAACACTCCAAAAGGAGGACATTACAATCCTAAATGTATATGACATGGGCTCCCAATTTCATCAAACAAACACTATTAGACTTAAGGTCACAGATAACACTAAAAACAATTGTAGTGGTGACTTCAATACCCCACTCTCATCAATTGACAGATCATCCCAGAAAAAAATAAACAGACAGACATCTGGATTAAATGATGTCATCGAACAAATGGACCTAACAGATATATACAGAACATTCCATCCAAATGCTGCAGAATATACTTTTTTTTTTCTCTGCAGCAAATGGAACATCCTCAAAAAAAAGGACCATATCTTAGGACACAAAGTAAATCTTAAAAACACACAGGAAAATTGAAATAATCCCTTGTACTCTTATCTGACCACAATGGAATTAAATCCAAATCAGCAACAAGAAAAACTACAAAGCATACAGAAATTTAAGAATACTAAAAAGTACACTAATGAATAATGAATGGGTCATTGAAGAAATCAAAAAAGAAATCATTAAATTCATAGAGTCAAATGATGATGAGAATACAACATACCAAAACTTTTGGGACACAATGAAGGCAGTCCTAAGGGAAAATTTATGGCTCTAAGTGCCTATAGTAAGAAATTAGAGAGTTCACAAGTAAAAAATCAACTGCTGCACCTTAAGGCCTTGGAAAAAGAAGAACAAGGCAAACCAAAGATCAGTAGATGGTAAGATATAATAAAGACTAGGGCATAAATTAATGAACTAGAAACAACAACAACAAAAAAAAAAAAATCTAAAGAACCCATGAAACAAAGAGTTGGTTTTTTGAAATGATAAACAAGATTGATAAATCCTTAGCAAATTTGACCAGAAGAGAGAAGAAACAAAAATTAATAAAATTAGAGATGAAAAGGCACCATTACAACAGATACCAAATGAATTCAGAAAATCATACATTCTTTAAGAATATATATATACATCAAAATTTGAAAATTTGAAAGAAATAGATGATTTCCTTGATTCATATGACAACAAAATTAAATCAAGATAAGATAAACCATTAAAATAGACCTATAACATCTACAGACATCCAAGCAGTTAAAAAAGTCCCCAACTAAAAAAAGTCCAGCCCAGATAGATTCATGGGCCAATTTTACCAGACATTCATGACAGAATTAACACCAAGGATTCTCAAACTTTTCCATAAATTGAAAAGGAAGCAATTCTACCAAACTCCTTCCACAAAGCCTGATACCAAAACCAAAGAGAACAAAAAAAGAAAATTACAGACCAATTCCCTCATGAACATAGATGCAAAAATTCTCAACAAAATATTGGCAAACAGAATACAAGAATAAATCAGAAATAGTAATCACCCCAACCAAGTAGGCTTTATCCCAGAGATGCAAGGATGGTTCAATATATGCCAACTGATAAATGTAATCCACTATACAAATAGACTGACAGACAAAAATTACATGATCATATCAATAGAGGCAGTAAAAGCATTCAAAAATACCAACATCCCTTCATGGTAAAAAGTCCTACAGAAACTGGGAATAGAAGGAACGTATCTCAACATAATAAAAGCTATTATGACAAACCTACAGCCAACATAATACTAAAGGGGGAAACACTTGAAGCTTTTCCACTAAATTCAGGAACAAGACAAAGGTGTTCACTTTCCCCACTTTATTTAATATAGTACTGGAAGCCTCAGCTGTAGCAGTAAGGCAAGAGACACTCATAAAAGAGATACAAATTGAAAAGGAAGAGATCAAATTATCATTATTTGCAGATTATATGATTCTATACATAAAGGACTCTAAAGATTCTACCAACTGTTAGAGCTGATAAACACTTTTAGCAATGTACTATGATACAAAATAAACACACAGAAATCAGTAGCTTTCTATACTAACAATAAACATGTGGAGAATGAAATCAGTGACTCTCTCCCATTCATAACTGCCTAAAAATAAATAATAAGTAAAGTACCTTGAAATAACCCAACCAAGGAAGTGAACAATCTTTATGAGAACTTTAACACACTCAAATGAGAAATTGCAGAAGACACTGTAAAAATGTTAATCTTACCAAAAGTAGTCTACACATTCAATGCAATCCCCATTAAAATTCCAATGGCATTATTCAAAGAAATAGAAAAAAAAATCCCATATTCACTTGGAAGCACAAAAACACTTTGATTAGCCAAAACAATTTTGAGCAACAAAAATAAGGCTGGTGGTATTACCATGCCCAATTTTCAAGTATATTACAAATACATAGTAACACAAAGAGCATGGTGCTGGCACAAAGACACACACGTAGATCAATGGAACAGAACAGAGGACCCAGATGTTAATGCAGGCAGCTACAGCCATCTGATTTTTGACAAAATGGCCAAAAATATTCATTGGAGAAAAAACAGCCTCTTCAACAAGTGGTGTAGGATATATATATATGTAGAAGGATGAAAATACATCCTTGTCTTTCTCCGTGCACAAGAATCAAGTCCAAATGGATCAAAAACCTTAATATCAGACCTGAAACTCTGAAACTGCTAGAGGAAAAGGTAGGGGAAGCTCTTCAACATATTGGCATAGGCAATGGCTTTCTGAATATAACCCCAAATGCTCAGGAAATAAAACCACTAATAAACTAGTGGCATCTCATGAAATTACAAAACTTTTGTACAGGAAAGGACACTGTGAGTAGAACAAAGAGACAACCTATAGAATAGGAGAATATATTTGCCAAGCTATACATATATGACAGAGGATTAATATCCAAATATACAAAGAACTCAAAAAACAAAACAATAAGAAATCAAAAAACCCAACTAAATAATGGGCTATGGAAGTAAATAGAGAGTTCTCAGAAGAAATACAGAAGGCATATAAACACCTAAAAAAGTGTTCTACATCCTTAGCCATCAGGGAAATGCAAATTAAAACTACTTTGCAATTCTATCTCACTCCTGTTAGAATGGCTATGACCAAGAAAACAAATGACAATAAATGTTGGCAAGGATGAGCAAAAAGGTGTTGGTGGGAATGTAGTCTTGTACAACCATTGTGGAAATCAGTGTGGAGGTTCTTGAGACAGCTAAAAATAGATTTACCATATGATCCAGCTATAGCACTCCTAGGCATATACCCTAAGGACTCTTCTCACTACCTTAGAGATACTTGCACAATAATGTTTATTGCTCCTCTATTCACAATAGCTAGGAAATGGAACCAACCTAGATGTCCCTCAACAGATGAATGGATAATAAAGATGTGGTACATTTACACAATGGAGTTCTACTAAGCAGTAAAGAAAACTGAAATTATTAAATTTGCAGGTAAATGGATGGATCTGGAAAGGATTATACTAAGTGAGGTAACCCAGGCTCAGAAAGTCAAATGTCACATGTTTTCTTTCATATGTGGATCCTAGCTACAAATGTATAACTTGTGTGTGAGTTGGAACCAAAAATTAGTAACAAAGGCCAATCAGCTAGAAAAAGGCTATAAGGGTGGGAGGAGAGACAAGGACTTTAGGGATAATACTGTATACATGTAAGTAGAAGAACAAATTACAGGGAGTTGTATAGCCTCAGTGAGGACAGGCAAAGAGATTGAGTAAGAGAAGGGTGGGGGGGATGGTCAATCAACATTCAAATATTCTGAATAAGATATATGAAAAAAAAGACATATGAAAGCCTACTTTGTTACATAATGGCACATTCAGAAGCCATAGATTGGTACTAAAATATTTTCAGTGCCAGGGATGGGATACCTTCCAGTGAGTTGTTGGCCAGCAAGGTCCCTCTGGCCTCCAAAACATTACAGGCTATTGCCAAGGCCCTTGGTTTCCCATAAGTAACAGATGGTAAGACCCTATTGCTGAAGACTTCACATGCCTGGGTGGCAAAGTCACTGAGAAATCAAGCTGGTGCTGAGCTGAAAACCTTCTCCCTGTAGACCAGACAACTGAAAACTGGAATAAGATGCAGTGCATGTAGCCCTATGGGAGACAGAAGTCATCACCGGTAAGAACAGTGGACACTGGAAGCCTCAAGTTTGGCCAGACAGGCCAAATGACCGAACAGGTACAATAGTGATATGTCTGCTCTGGGGGAAACCAACTGCTCTCTAATTGGACTGGAGGCCCACTCTATGGGAGGGAATACATGCCTAGTACTGAAAACCTAATCAAAAGTCTATGGCAGGGGAGGTCATGACCCTTGGGGGTATAAAAGCCTGCTCTTATCTAGCTAAATGCATATATTATTCTTACCAAACTGTCCTGAAAGCACTACACCTAATGTTCATATTCATATATTAATGCTACTCTCACTTTTGATTAGGGAATCTTCTCTTTTCAGATGGAGATGACCACTGGGATGACCCAAAAGGCAACATAGTATGAGAAGAAGGGATGGAGGAGTGTCCGGCAGTGAAATATCTTTATCACACCCTCCAAGGCTCAGGGTCCAGTCCATTGTGGAAGAGGGGATGGAAAGAATGTAAGATCCAAAGGAAGGATATGACACCTTACAATGCAACTGTCCAGACAGAAATTGGCCCCAATATCCATGACCTCATGGTGCCTAGCAATACCTTCTCAAGACCCTCATAATAGCAGAAAAACATGATGACATTAAAAGAAAGACTAATGGAGAGAGGGAGGGGATATGATGGAGAGTGGAGTTCTTAAGGGGAATAGGGGCAGGGAAGGGAAATATAATGGTTTATTGTCTATAAGTATAGAAGTTGTCAATAAAAAAATTTTTTTAAAAGAAAAGAGTAACAAATGCTAGAAAGGATTCAGACAAAAGGGAATCTTTATTTTATTCTATTTGCAAGCAGAGACAAACAGAGACAGACAGATGGACACACACATACAGAATGGGCATACCAGGGTTTCTAGTCACTGCAAATGAACTCCAGATGCACATGCCACCTTGTGTATCTAGCTTATGCAGGTACTGGGGAATCAAACCTGGGTCCTTAAGCTCCTCAGGCAAATGCCTAAACCACTAAGCCATCTCCCCAGGCCAAAAGGGAATCTTTATACACTGCATAGTGGTCCAGGTACTACAGAAATCAGTATGGAGGTTCTTCACATAATAAAAATAGATCTTACATATGACCCAGCTATACTACTTCTGGGTATGAACCCAAAGGACTCCAAGTCAACATATCACAGATACTTAGATATTAATGTATATTATAGCACTTTTCACAATAGCTAAGTTACATAACCACCCTAGGTGTCTGTCAGCAAGGAATGGATAAAGAAAATGTGGTATATATACACAATGGAATTTTGCAATTATAAAGACCAAAGTTGTTAGCTGCAGGAAGATGGATGAAATTGAAGATAATCATATTAAACAAATTAAGTCAGTCTCCAACAACTGTCATGCTTTCTTTTAGTGGTGGTTTCTAGATTTTTATAGCAACACATGTATCAGGTATGTATGTGTTTATGACAGGAAAGTATAAGTGAGACTGTTTCTAAGGAAACAAAAGGGACAAATAGGAGTAGAGAGGAATGACAAAGAGGAAGGTAAGGGGAAAATATGCTCAAAGTGCATTATATACTTGTATGAAAATGCCTTTATATAACCCCATAACCATGTGTAACACATATTCACCAATAGGAGAAAATATGAAGAAAAAAATCAGTTTTCAGGACATTGTGATGGAATTGATCGCTTACCAGAAGAAACACAAAAGTAAATGTGAACTTTATTCAATTTTTTTTCTAAAGTTTTTAAGCTTATTGAATATTTGATCATATTATAAAATAATTGTTTCTGTCTTTAGAAGTAATAATGTAAGTAAATTCATCAAGGTAAAATTTATTTTACCATTTAAGCTATTCACAAAATTACACATAACTCTAAGGTAGCGTTCTATTACAAAGTTACCACAAAAAAACCCTTAGTCTATATATACACATTTTAATTATTACCCTTTAAAATGTTTACACTTTATGTCAAATAGGCAGAACAGGGCTGGGCGATGGCTCAGTGATTAAACGCATTTGCTTACAAAGCCTGCTGGCTAAGGTTCAATTTCTTAGTATTCCATGTGAAGCCAGATGCATCAGGTACATGTATCAGGGTTACTTTGTAGTAGAAAGAGGCTCTGGTGTGCTGATAGTCATTCTTTCTATCACAAAATAACTAAAAATATATATTTAAAGTATGCAAAATACTCTATAGTAGTCTTGATTTTTTTTCCCCTTATTCAACAGGGAAACTATGTTGACAGTTACCTGGCATTAGCAGCTTTCAGGTCACAGAAATGAGTGAGTAAAGTCCTTACAATATCATTGCAGACGACTTTAACCACATCCACATGACTCAGCCTGTGGTGAATCTGCCTGGCAATTTCCCAGAAGTCTTCCAACAGCAGATGGTAAAGCTGCCCTTCATCTCTGCTGAGATTCCCATACCAGGGGAAGATGTAGTCTCTATAACTGTAGTCAAACACTAGCAAAAGTAAACAAAGCAAAAAGAAAATCTTAGATGAAATACACAAATGTCCTCTATGTGGTCCTGGATTTTCTGGTAGATACAAAAAAGAAAAAAAGAAATAGATAAAATTAACTTTGATATGTATTTCATTTCATACAATATATTCAGTCTGTTCAATATATAATCAATACTTAAAACTTGAATTTAAAAATGAAATATTTTACATTATTTTTTGATACTAAACATTGCAATCTGGTGTATATTTTATAGTTATAGCAAATTAAAACAGATTAGCTAAATTTTTGGCACTCAATAGCTACATGTAAGCTCAGTGAAAAAAAATGTACAGGAAGCTACATCTTCTGAAAAAATGATACTAGCTTATGTGACTCCTCCAAGTGCTCCCAAGAGAAAAAAATTCAGCTGCAGAATGCTGTTCCAGCTCAAGGATACCAGAATTATTAATTTGAATGGCTTATTTCTCATACTTATTCTTTCATTTGACATTCATTACTGGATTTGGCTTAATTTTAGTTATAACTACATGTCATTTCAGGTAAGAAACTTATCCTCCTGCTTTTCTTATCTGCACATTAATCCAACACTAAGAATACCAAGAACCTAGAAACCAGATCTAATTTCTGAAATGCTTTTTAAGCCTAGGATTTGGTGCATTTTATTCTTCTTTGCTAAAAATGCTTAAATATAATAAATCTAGTTAAATTTTTGGGAATGAAGTGGGAGAGTCATGTTCCTTAGAAAGCTTAATTACAAGTGGAACTTGAAGCCCAAGATCAAGATATATATATATATACATACATACACATATGTGTGTGTGTGTGTGTGTGTGTATGATCTCCATATCCTAGCTGACAATGCCATGTATGTAAATGCTCAGAGCAGTTAACAGAAATACCACTTGTTTTAACATTCTGTGGTAACTTTGTTTTGAAATATCAACTATGAATGTACAGCCAATGTTTTCCACATTTACAGAATTTTTTCAATACAGCTTTGTAACAATACTACATATCATCTTAAATCCTATTGCTCAAAACCATGTATAAGATATCAAGGATTTTGTTCACATACACTAAGGATTAGATAAATTCTCAAAGTCATTCCAGTGGCTTCAATTACAGATATAAGATATCTAAGATAATTATACCTTCTAGCTGAGAAAAATTATCTGCAAAAGACAGGAAAAATATATGTGCTACCTCAATCTTTAACACTTTAAACAAATATTTATAGTTTCCAGTATAAAAGGTTGACTCTATAGTCCCACTTCACTAACAAGAGAACATGGAAGAAAAGGCATAGCTAAACCAACAAAGGGATTATCTATTAGAACTGTCATTTCACGCTAACTTGAACACATGGCTTGTAGGTTTTCTAGATTTCACAAAGTAACCATACCTCATCCCTCACTGTGCTAATTCCACTAACAAAGCTAAAGAGGTTTCCGACCCAGATTTAAGACATTAAAGCAAAAACAGGAATGAAGCAATGGTGTAATCTCTTTTATTTTGCAATAAATGCCATGGTTCCCACAAACTGAATTTCATCTTTTCAGAAAATTGAGGCTCAAAGTAGTGAAGTAACTTTCTAAAGAGGTGGCAATGCCACACCTCCCCACAGCCAGTCAAGCACTTCTCTCAGTCAGCACACTGGAGTCAAGCATGACAAGATAAAAGATACCAGTAAGGACAGAAGGAAACAAACAGCACCCTTGTCTCCTATCTGCTGTGCTTAAAGCATATTCATATGAAAACTAAGTAAAGGGATACACTTTGTAAGCTTATTTCAGAAAGCACAAAGAACAAAATGATGACATCAAAACAGAACAGGGACTAGATGGAAAGAAGGGATTCAGTGGAGAGAGTATAGGGAGTGTGGATAAAGGAGAGTGATAGAAGGGGATTATGATCATGGTATGTTGTGTGTATGCATGGAGGTTGTCAATAAAAAGTTGAAAAACAAGCCAGCGTGGTGGCACACACCTTTAATCCCAGCACTCAGGAGGCAGAGGTAGGAGGATGACTGTGAGTTCAAGGCCATCCTGAAACTACATAAATTCCAGGACAGCCTGAGCTAGAGTGAGACCCTACCTCGAAAAAACAAAAACAAACAAACAAAAAAAGAGTTGAAAAATATAGCCAGGTGTGGTGGCACACACCTTTAATCCCAGCACTCCAATCAGGAAGTTGAGGTAGGAGGACTGCTGTAAATTTGAGGCCAGCTGGGTGCTACACACAGAATAAGTTCAGATCAGCCTGGGCTAGAGTAAAAAAAAAAAAAAAAAGTTTTTGAAAAAGAAAGCACAAAGAGGACCACCATGCAAAAGCCATGAGTAACTTGGTTTTTCAGATGAATAAGAGGAGGAACTGAGGACCAACACTACTACTCAGGAATTGGCTATGTCAAAGGGCAACCATCCCATCATAACCTCCTAAACAAGCTGAATATCCAGTGAACAAGGATGACAGAAATGGGTTCCCAAGGGCTAGATCAAATGACCTCCATAGAACCTTGTCTGCAAGGCCTTTACATCTATCTTCCTTCAAGCTTAAAACCGAGTTAGAAGGGCAAGATGAGAACTGTCTTGCCCAAAACACTGCTCAGTTGTTTCCTTTCTCCTGTAATTCAATTAAAAAAAAAAGTTTAATGCACAATTTAAAGTAATAAATCTACAGCTCAAAACATGGAAAAAGCATTTTCCTTTGCATGAAAATTTAATTTCAGGAGCTGGGCATGGTGGTACCACCTTTAATCCCAACACCTGGGAGGCTGAGGTAGGAAGATCACCATAAATTCTAGTCCAGGTCAGTCTGGACTAGAGTGAAACCCCATCTCAACTCCACCCCCCCCCACAAAAAATTAATGTACATTATAGCAGGAAATTAACAATTACAAAAGATGTAACATCTCTAAAACAAGGACAGTTAGTTCAGTGTGCTTATTGAGAAAGCTTATTGAGAAAGGTACATCATTACATAAAGTTCTAGTACATTTCTTAACCACATTGCATATGCTAATTAGAACTCTAAAACTCTCCACTGGGAACACATTTTGGTTAGAAATTGTTAAAAACTGATATTGGCAAAAAAGTATTCTCAGTAATATTTTTGTGTTTGCCAAAGGCATATCTTCCTTGAAAAGCTCACCAATACCCTTCTTCAAGCAAACAATTATATCTGTAACTTAAATGCATAAAGTACAAAACAAAGACATGCCTCCAAAATATATATTATACAATTATGTGGCCTCATTTACACAAGTACACATATGCATTAAATATTTAAAAATATATCCAATGGATCAATTCAAGCACAGAGAAATTCATGATGATAATATGATTTTACAGTTTATTAAGAAATAACAAATAATATTATTTGCCACAAGAAAAAATGAAAGAATATTTATCCTCACTGCCAGGGAAATAGCCTTTCTTCAAGACAAAGTAAAAGCCAACAACAATTGAGATGCTATCATCACTAAGATCTATTCATTTATTGGAACTGCTGTCAAAGAAGTAGGCAAAGGGGAGCCAGGCATGGTGGTGCATGCCTTTAATACTAGTACTTGGGAGACAGGGGTAGGAGGATCGCCACGAGTTCGAGGCCACCTTGAGACTACATAATGAATTCCAGGTCAGCCTGGACTAGAGCAAGACCCTACCTCGAAACCCCCCCCCCAAAAAAAAAAAATAAAGGCAATGGGGAATTACTTACTGGAAAAATGGAATGACTTGACTGGAACTTTATTCAGCTAATCTGAAAAGATTGCAGGGAGTAGAGAAGACTAGTGTTTTTGTTTGTTTGTTTGTTTGTTTGTTTGTTTGTTTGTGTTTTGCTTTTGGTGTTGGTGCTAGGGCAAAGTGCATGCTAAACACATGCTTGCCACTGACATTGAACTACATATACCTCCAGGACCTGCTAGTGTAAATGATGTCATCTTCTGGTAATATTTGGGGTTGTTAGTTTACGTCACTGAATGACCTACAAACTCACTTAGCAAAAACAACAAAAAAGGTTTACATATTGCTGCTGGGCTTGGTGGCTCACGCCTTTAATCCCAGCACCTGGAAGGCAGAGGTAGGAGGATCGCCATGAGTTCAAGGCCAACCTGAGACTACATAGTGAGTTCTAGGTCAGCCTGGGCTAGAATGAGACCCTACCTCGAAAAAACAGGGGGAAAAAAAAAGGTTTACATAGTGCATGCTACAAAAAAAAAAAAAAGAAAGAAAGAAAGAAAGAGAAAGAAAGACAGACAGAGAGACAGACATGGTCTAGATCTAAAGGGATGACAGAAGTTACTGTCATTCAGAAGCAAGCCTTGCTTTCTCTGTGTCCCTGTCTAATATCCTCTGGCATGACCACAAGCAGAGCCTAATGAAACTGATTCATATATACCAGGTTCCCCTATCTAAGACCTGTTTCAAAGACATTAAAAGCAGTTGGACTGGACAATAACCTTGCAATATCTTCTGATCGTTTTCAAGCTATGGCCTTTGCATAACATGGAAATTTTCCTCACAGGCATATTTACAACTGAATTTCAGAAAGCACTAATGGATTGGGGATTTCACTCCATGGTAGAGTGCTTGCCTAGCATGAATGAGGTCCTAGATGAAATCCCTAATACCAGAAAGAAAACAAACAACAAATGAACCAAAGAGGAACATTAAGACCCAATCATAACTACTAGAAGTAAGTTTTCTTTGACATTAAGTGAGGGCTGTGCCATGCCCTCCAAGGTTCAGCAGACACTGTGTAAGAGGGGGCAGCAAGAATATAAGACATACATATGCATAGGCACACTTTGGGGCACTGTTCTCCTGACATGAGCCAAATGACACAATCATGATCCCACAGGGGTCACTGATACCTCCATAATACTAGCATATTTCTGAGTCCATCAACATTTTGACATGGAGGACTGAACAGAACAAACAGAGGAAGGAATATCTTGAAAGAGGAGGGTCATCAGGAAATGGAGGTCAGGGACAGGGGGCAAAAAAGGATAAAGGGCTGAGCGTGGTGGCACACACCTTTAATCCAAGCATTCAGAAGGCAGAAATAGGAGGATCGCTGTGAGCTTGAGGCCAGCCTGAGATTACATAGTGAATTCTAGGTCAGCCTGGGGTAGATGGAGACCCTACCTTGAAAAACCAAAAACAAACAAAAAGTATAAAAGGATGGGAACACAATCGAATTACTCTATGTTTATATATCAAAGTTCTCAATTTATGAGAGAAATAAAAAGAAAATAAAAGACAATTTACAGACTACGATAAAAACATGCAATGTGCCTGTACATAACAAGGAACATGTATGTAGAGTATACATTTAACTACAAATAAATTATAAAGAATTTTCAAAGGAAAGACATAAATAGACACATCACAAATAAAAATTTGAAAATGGAAGCCAGGTGTGGTGGCACACGCCTTTAATCCCAGCACTTGGGAGGCAGAGGTAGGAGGATCACCGTGAGTACAAGGCCACCTGAGACTACATAGTTAATTCCAGGTCAGCCTGGGCCAGAGTGAGACCCTACCTCAAAAAACCAAAAAAAAAAAAAAAAAAAAAAAAAGAAAATGGACAATAACACATGTAAAGACTAGCTAGCTTCAAATGATCTGGACATACCTGTAAATGTTTAAATAACTTCCATTCAACCAAAACACAGATGTATTTAGTCATTAAGCAGAAACTCAAGCAAAAAAAAAAAACATTCTTAACTAGGAAGAATATATTTGCTAGAGATAACAAGCTTCCTTTACAACACAGTGAACTGCTTTGCATACTAATTATATACTCCCATTGAATCCTTACCTTCCTTCAGAGCCTTGTCCATGTTATGAGAAATGACCACCTTCCTGGACTGAACAGCCTCCTGGGAACTTACACACACAGCACTCTGAAATTTAAGAGGGTGGAAAGATGAAAATTACTCAGTGAAGAAGCTACATACAAAAATAAACCAAAGGCAGGAAATGTCATCTAAACCAGCATTAAGGTCAGAATTAATAAATTATAATGTTTCTGTACAAAAGTAAATGCTTGAGGTTAAGAAATGTTTTAAAAGCAGAACTGAGGAAGGATTTTTCCCTGTCACATATAAAGTATAATGATTGGATGGGAATAAACAAATCAACAGAATAGCAGAAAATTACAAAAGCAGATACATTTATAAATTAAAATTTAAAACAAAGAAATTTAAAATAAATAAGGAAAAGACATGCAATTCAATAAATGATGTTGGAATAGTAATATAGTCATGAGGGAAAAGGTAGCAGTCATACATCATTAATAACTCTAAGCTAATTAAAGAGCTAGATGTTGTCTTTAACTAAAAAAAGGAGTACTGACACCCTTAGCAAGGTGACAATTAGGAACTGTGTATAATCTAGCCTAAATATAACTAATTTATCCACTGGCCTCAGTGGTTCCAAGCTAATCATAACTGTAACTTTTCTTATGCCAATTACTTGCATAACTAATTATCTATAACCTATATTTATACATATATTATCAAATATATTTCAGCATATTTTACAAAGAAAACCAGCAGGGTGTGGCAGACATGCCTGTAATCCCAGCACTTGGAGGTGAAGACAAGAGGTCCACTCTCAACTACACAGCAAGTTTGGGGACAACCTGAAGTACAAGACCATCTCAGAGAGAGGTAGGGAATGACACAGGGAGGAAGGGAGAAAGAGAAAGAAGGAAGAAGGGAGGAAGGAAGAGAGGGAAGAAGAGAAAAAAAAAGGAGGAAGGGAGGGTACAGATTTCAGAGGTGATGGATGTAATTATCTGTGAGGCTAAAAATGAACATAAACCCCCAGTAATTATCATTAACACATGGAACCGTGGGAGTTCTCCCAAGTACTTGAGCATCTGACAACTGCTGGGATCCCATGGCTAACATTCACACTCTTAAACTATGTTAATCTCAAACTCGTGGCTCCTTTCAAACAATCATATTCTGCCTTGACCCCAAAAAGTAACTTATTCAAAACCAAAGAAATGTAGAAACCATGCATCTCTCTCCTCAGGAGGCTAAGAAAAAACTAAGACACTGGAAAGGCCAAGTCATTTTGACTAAGACTGCCAAAAGATGGAATATACACAGATCAAGTCATTCCCAGCATAGAAGCTGAGCAGGTGTGAAGAGCTGAGTTCAGCAAAGTGGGATAGACAGAACAGGGACCACAGTCAAATGGGTCTAGGCTCTGCTCTACCAATAGTGCTCCCTTGACCTTGACTCTTCTCTGTCAAGTTTATATTCAAGCAGCCCTATTGTTCTGAGGAGGACTAAATATAGTTAGTATCAAGGTTCCAAAAAAGAAAACATAATAGAGGCCTGGAAAGGACGATAAATTAGTGGAAGGGGTTGCAAGCGCTATACTGCTTACATGTATTCATTTTATCTCAACAAAAAATGGAAATCAAGAATTTTGGATCTGACCAGAGAGATGGCTCAATCATTAAAGGCACTTGCTTGCAAAGCCTGATGGCCTCAGTTGATTCCCCAGTACCCACGTAAAGCCAAATGTACAAAGTGGGGCATGCATCTGGAGTTCATTTGCAGTGGCTAGATGCTCTGACCCACACATTCTCATTCTCTCTCTCCTTACAAAATAAATTTGAAGACATATTTTAAAAAAGATTTTTGTCCAGACATAGTAGCACACACCTTTAATCCCAGTACTTGGGTGGCAGAGATAGGAGGATTGCCATGAGTTTGAGGCCACCCTGTGACCACATAGTGAATTCCAGATCAGTCCAGGATAAAGCAAGACCCTACCTCAGGAAAAAAAAAAAAAAAAAAGACTTTTGTATCTTTCTGTTTTTGTTTGTTTGTTTTGTTTTTCAAGGTAGGGTCTCACTCTAGCTCAGGCTGACCTGGAATTCACTATGTAGTCTCAGGGTGGCCTCGAACTCTTGGCAATCCTCCTACCTCTGCCTCCCAAATGCTGGGATTAAAGGCATGCACCACCATGCCTGGCAAAGAGGATTGACATTGTATCTTATCTCCAGCTAATTAAATATTATTCCAAACACTGAGCTTACAAGTTTGACCCAGGAGCATCTATTCTATAACTTCATTCACATAAAGCACTTGGCAGAATGCCCCACACATAACAGCAGGGTATCACCAGTATCATAACAAAACTCAAAACACTACCAACATTCAAAGCAGTTGGTTTGGTTGGATGACTGACAGAGTGATTCAAAAAGGGACAGGAATGGAAGAAACAACAGTAAGAAGGGCTGAAAAGTTAAGCAACCAGAGTAAGAACCATTGTAATGACTGTTCTGAAAATATTCTTCCTTTGTGACTATACTTCCTGTAGCTGTTCTACTGTCCCTGGGCCTTTATGCTTCCTATTCATGAAGTATCCAAACAAGTAAGGCTTGGCTGACAAAAGCCAGTTAGATGAAAGGCTGATCTGGGCTTACTGTACTTAATCATGAGCGAAAGAATGTCTTGGGCTGGGGAGGCTCACTGGTTAAAGGCAAAACCTGCCAACCTGGGGTTCAATTCCCAAGTACCCACATAAACCCAGACACAAAGTGGCACATTTATCTGGAGTTCTGTTTGTAGCTGCAGGAGGCCCTGGTGCACCCTTTCTCTCTCAACCAACCAAATAAATACATTTGAAAAGAATATCGTATTATAATCAATAATAGAAAACTATCAAACACATAAACCAAATGGCAATCATTTAGGGAGTTTTATAATATTTTATTTTTATTTATTTAGTCAAGAGGGAGAGAGAGAAAATATGAGCACACTAGGGCTTCCAGCCACTGCAAATGAACTCCAGATGCATGCATCACTTCTGCATCTGGTTTACGTGGGTCCTGGGGAATTGAACCTGGGTCCTTTGCCTTTGCAGGCAAGTGCCTTAACTGCTAAGCCATCTCTCCAGCTCATCATTTAGGGAGTTTTATATGACAGAAAGTAGTGCTATTTGTATCCCCCCACTTCTATGGAGTTTTAAAATTTAATTTTTAACTGATAAAATTAAAATGTACATACTCATGGGATACTATGTGATGTCTCAATACACTCATATACATTATATGATGTCTAAGTCAGGTTCTTTATGATAAAATCATTCCTATAGGCTTGCTATGTAGCCCAGACTGGTCTGGAACTCATGATTCTTTTGCCTCAGCCTCCCAGATACTGTACTGGGATAACAGGAATATGCCACTATGCCCAACTAATGAAATCTCTAAAATGGGCTAGGAGGTGCGAGCCTGTAAGTGGTGGCTGCTCACTTCCTTGAGTGTTAGACCAACCAGCAACACAGACACATCCCAAAAAAAAAAAAAAACTTTTCTACTGGCCATTTGAAATGTATTTTACACTGTTAACTATAGTCACCCTCTTGTAGGGCAATTTTCCCCTCTTAACCAAACTTAATTTCTATCTTTTAAGTTATTTTTTTAATTCAAACAACAAATTTTCTCACACTGCTCATTTTCTAGATTTTAAACAAGCTTTAACTTCTCAAAATATTAATTCCAGAGATATTCTTTAGCATATTATCAATGTTGGAAATCTGAGTCATAATACCATCATGCAGAGATGCTATGTGGTGTGTTTCCTTGTAGCCGGAATACCCTCAGTGACTGTAACCTTAGGCATGCTATGCTTCTGCACCTCAGCTGCTGCTTCTCTACAACACAGATAACATTAGTATCTTTTAGGGTTGATGTGCACATTTATTGAGTAAATACACAAAGTACAACATCTAATGATACATTAATAATTATAAATTATTTATTGGCACTTTTTCTATTTTAAAATTTTTTTATTTTCTTATTTGACAGAGAGAAAGAGGGGGAGAGAGTGTGAGAATGGGTGCACCAGGGCCACTAGCCACTGCAAACGAACTCCAGATGCATGTGCCTCTTTATGCATCTGGATAACATGGGTCCTGGGGAATCAAACCTGGGTCCTTTGACTTTACAGGCAAACACTACACTAAGCCATCCCTCCAGCCCAGCACTTTTTCTATTTGCACACTTTATAGAATAAATCATAATCAATTCTGCATTTGGCTTTTTCTACTCAGTGTTATATTAGAAGCACTGTTTCCAAACTGAAAAATAGAAGATAATGTTTTGAATGGCTTATACCATAACCTCAGATGTCAGTTTTTTGGGTTTTTGTTTTGTTTTGTTTTGTTTGGTTTTGGGTTTTTCGAGGTAGGGTTTCACTCTAGTCCAGGCTGACCTGGAATTCACCATGTAGTCTCAGGGTGACCTCAAACTTGCGGTGATCCTCCTATCTCTGCCTCCTGAGTGCTGGGATTAAAGGCATGCACCACCATGCCCAGCCAGAATGTTTTTTGGTTTCTTTTTTTTTTGAGACAGGATCTTACCATAACCCAGGCTGGCCTGTTACTCAATCTGTAGGCTGGCCTCGAACTCACAGCAATCCTCCTACTTCTACCTCCTGAGTGCTGGGAGATGCACTCCACCACACCTGGTGCTTTATGCCATGATCTACCCTCTCACTCTACGTTTCATTTGTCTGCACCTTTTTTTCTATTGTAGATGAAAAGTATTCTCATTTTACAGTACTGCTATAAATAGCACTACCAAAAATGTTCTAAAAAATATTAAAAATAGGGTTGGAGAAATGGCTTAGTGGTTAAGGCATATTCCTGCGAAGCCTAAGGATCCAGGTTTGATTCTCCAGTTCCCACGTAAGCCAGATGCACATGGTGGCGCATACATCTGCAGTTCGTTTGCAGTGGCTGGAAGCTCTGGCATGCCCATTCTCTCTCTCTCCACACCCCCATTTCTAATATATAAATAAAAATAAAAATCTTTAAAAAATAATAAAAAATAGCCAGGCGTTAGCACATGCCTTTAATCCCAGCACTCAGGAGGCAGAGATAGAAAGATCACCATGAGTTCGAGGCCACCCTGAGAATACATAGTAAATTCCAGGTCAGCCTGGGTTAGAGTGAGACCCTACCTCAAAAAACAAACAAAACTAAAAAACTAAAAATATACCCCCATTGTTGCAGTGAGGTTTGCATTGCTGGCAGAAAACACCCAACCAAGAGCTTACAGACTCGAGGGGAAGCTTCACAATGGCAGAGGAAAACAACGGCACGAGCAGAGGGTGGACATCACCTCCTTGCCAACAACAGGTGTACAACAGCAACTGGAGAGTATGCCAATACACTGCATCCATGAGGCGTTAATTCCCAAGTCTCCATCAGCTGGGAACCTAGCATTCAGAACACATAAATTTATGGGGGACACCTGAATCAAACCACCACACCCATGTACGCCTCAGCCTAGACCACTGTGCCTGGTCTGAATTTTGAATGGGGAGAATAGAAAAAAGACTATAAATATAAGAAATACATAGTCGAATTTAGAGTAATTTTTAAAAATATTTTTATTTTATTTGCAAGGAGAGAAAAAGAGAAAGAAAAAAAGAGGGGCTGGATGTGGTGCTGAATGCTTTTTAAAAATATATATTTTGTTTGTTTGTTTGTTTATTTATATGAGAGAGAAAAAGAATGGGCATGCCAGGGCCTCCAGCCACTGCAGACAAACTCCAGATGCAAGCGCCCCCTTGTGCATCTGGCTTACGTGGGTCCTGGAGAATCGAACCAAGATCCCTTGGCTTTGCAGGCAAACACCTTAACCACTAAGCCATCTCTCCAGCCCCATGCTGCACGCTTTTAATCCCAGCACAGGTAGGAGGATTACCGTGAGTTCAAGGCCATCCTGAGACCACATTGTGAATCCCAGGTCAGGCTGGGCTACAGTAAGACCCTACCTTGAAAAAACAAAAAAGAGAAAGAAAGAAGAAGAAAGAAAGAAAGAAAAAAAGAAAAAAAGAAAAAAAGAAAGGAAGGAAGGAAGGAAGGAAGGAAGAGGGAGGGAGGCACACCAGGTCCTCTTGCCACTGCAAACAATCTCCAGATTGCACCATGTTGGGCACATGGATACTGGGGAATCGAACCCAGACCAATAGGCTTTGCAAGCAAGTGCCTTAACCACTGAGCAATCTCTCCAGCCCCTGGATCCTAGTTTTATTTAAATGAGTTAATGCCAAGAATTTTCCTATGTGTCAAGAGGAGTTATCCATCAGCTAGGAGGAAACAGAAAACAAAAAGAGGGTCTGAGAGGAGGAATACAGTGCTGTCCTAGCTTTGAGCACAAACTGTAGTTAGGAAACTGGCAATGTCCGTTCCAGCCTCTTCACCAACCCTAAAGGATGTCCCTAGCAAGCCAGGGTGCTCCATCCTGCACAGTTCCTGACAGGGAAATGAGTACTGCACATAGGTAGCACAAGGAAGTGGACAGGTCAGTATCTTCTCTATAATCAAACCAACTCAGCCTCCCACACAAATCCCTAGCATGATTTTGTCTACAGTGGACTTGGCAAGAAATGATGAAGTAGATCATTAGTAACCTCAGTAGCTTATTTGTTACACAATTCATCAAAATGGATGCTGTGCTCAGATGAAAGCCAACTCTGCCTGCATGTAAGAATCAGGCTCTGTTCGTAGCTCCACAATGAAAGACAGTTACCTATCAAACTAAATCCCAAGACTAGATCCTGTGAAGGAATATGAAATCAACTAGATTTTTTTTCTCTGAACAAATGGGAAATTTAAAAAAAAATTTAAGTGTGACTAAAGATTTAAGACCAGAGCCAGGCGTGGTGGCGCACGCCTTTAATCCCAGCACTCAGGAGGCAGAGGTAGGAGGATCGCTGTGAGTTCAAGGCCACCCTGAGACTACACAGTTAATTCCAGGTCAGCCTGGGCCAGAGTGAGACCCTACCTCAAAAAAACAGAACAAAAAAAAAAATTTAAGACCAGGTTAGAAAAATATTACATTGGTAATTTGATTTACTAAATTCTGTATTTCATAGTTCCCTTGAAGCAACAAACTGTTCTGCATATCAGCCCAAATAACATATGAGAACTTAAAAGTGAGAGATGGATTACTGCCATAAACACAGGCTGAATAAAACTAAATAAAACCATCTACTCAAGCCTACATCTAAAACACAAAACAATTATGTCTTCCCTTTCTATTTTAAAATAAAAGCACTGAAATTCAAAGACCAAATCCTCCTTTTGAAATAAACATGTTATGAAGACAGTCCTTTCTGCAGTAGTGACTCTGTCTCTAAGTAGAAGACTGAGAAATGTGTACTACAGGATGTGGGTATATTATACATGTGGGAAGATTAAGTGTGGCTCTGACTTTCCTGGGTCCTGTGATCCTTGGACTATGCTTTGAGAAGCACTGCTAAATAGTTCTGATGATCATCAAAAAGATTTATTTTAGGGCTGGAGAGATGGCTTAGCAGTTAAGGCACTTGCCTGTGAAGCCCAAGGACCTAGGTTTGAATCCCCAGAACCCATGTAAGCCAGATGCATAAAGTGGAGCATATGTCTGGAGTTCTCTCAAATAAATAACTTTTTTAAAGATTTATTTTAATGTATAAGTAGAGCAACCATCCCATTAAATTGAGAACAGATACAATGTACTTGCTTTTGACACTGAACTGCTAATTATAAATATTTCATGATGTGCACAAAGGAGGTATTATGAACTTTCCATAGAATTTCTCCTCCACAAAAGCATTAACAAACCATTAATCATTTTAAAAGGTAAGAAAAATCAGTTCAACTAATGACAGTAGTTTAAAATATAGTGCTTGCATCAAAATTTTATTTTAGGGGCTGAAGAGATGGCTTAGCAGGTAAGAGTGCTTCCTATTTACCTATGAGAGGGGCTGAAACAGCTTGAGTTTGATTTCCTATCATCCACATAAACAGCTGGGCATGGCCATGTATATTAACCCCAGTTCAGTGGGGAGCAGAGACCAGAAAATCTCTGGAGCTTGTGAAAATGGCAAGTTCTGCAAGCAGTGAGAGACTCTGTACCAGGGAGACACACAGACAAGTGATGGAGGGGGAACACCCAATATTCTCCTCTGTCTTCCATACATACACGTAAGGGGCATGCACATCAGCACAAACATGTGCACACACCACACATACACCACCACACCACACATACTACACACAAAAAATTATTATTTGTATATAAGAACCAAATAAATCATTCTTAGAAATATAACCTCACCAAAATATACTCTTCAGAAAAGGAACTCTTACACAATTTTACTGGGAATGTAGATTAGTCAAGCCACTTGGGAATCAGCATGGAAATTCCTGAAAAAATTTAAAAATAGGGGCTCAGAAGATAGCTCAGTGGTAAAAGGAACTTGCTTGTAAAGTTTTCTGGCCCAAGTTCAATTCCCTAGCATCCAATGAAGCTCACAGTTGTGGCAGCAAGAAACCTTGTCTCAGAAGACACAGCCACAGACACATCAAGGTTGTCCTCTGACCTCCACATACACTCAGGCAAATGCACATCCATACACACACACACACACACACACACACACACAGAGAGAGAGAGAGAGAGAGAGATGAATAAAATTTTTAAGAAACTTAAAAAAATAATTCATATGAACCAGCTATACTACTCCTGGATATTTATCCAAAGAAATGAAGTCTGCATACAAGACAGACTTGCACGCCCATGTTTATGGCAGCACTGTTCACAACAGCCAAGTCATGCAATCAGTCTAGTTACCTTCTAGCAGATGAAATGTGGTATAAGTACACAATAAAATATTATTTGCAATGAAAAATGAAATCATTTTCAGGAAAAATGGATAAAATTGGAGATCATTATGTTCAGCAAAATTAGACACAGAAAAAATCATGTTTTCCCTCATATGTGGAAATTAAAAAGAAAATTTCTAAAAAGATGACCTCAAATTAGAAGAAGTACAACTACAATAGGTAAGTGACAGCAGAGGAAGAAGGAGAGATAACTAGATGGGACAATAGACGTGATCAAAGCAAACAAATGCACACATGAAAAGGTTACAGTGAAGTTTGTAAATTTATACGATTCATATATTTTAATAATTATAAGACCCTAACTCCTAGACTGGAGAGATAACTTAGCAGTTAATGTGATTGCCTGCAAAGCCCGAGGACCCAGGTTCGATTCCCCAGTACCTAAATAAGCTAAATGCATAAGGTGGCACATGCACCTGGAGTTCGTTTGCAGTGGCTGGAGGCCCTGGTGCACCCATTCTCAGTCTCTGTATCTACTTCTTTCCCTCTTTCTCTCAAATTAAAAAAAAGTTAATATTTAAAAAAACATACTCTTCTAAAGCAAAAATGCTTTTTGTTTCCTCAATTCTTAAATCCAGTTATACCTATCAGTGAAATTGTTCCTAAGTAGATACAAGTAAAATCTATGACTAGCCAGAGGGGCTTCAGGCAGAATAGTTAAGGGACTTAATAGAGTGGTATTGTATATATGTAAGTAGAAGAACAGATTAATGGGGGTAAAAAGGCCTAAGTGAGGTCAGGGGAAGAGATTGAGTAAAGGAAAAGTGGAGGGAGGGCTAATCAAAATCTAAGAGGATATAAATAAGTCATATGGAAACCTATTTTTCTGGACAATGGAACACTTAGAAGCCAGATTGTTACTAGAAAATTTTCAGTGCCAGGGATGGGATACCTTCCAGTGAGTTGTTGGCCAGGGAGGTCACAGATACCCCGAAAACATTATAGGCCATTGCTGAGGATCTTGGTCTCCCACCAGGAATAGATGGTAAGACCCTATTGCTGAAGACTGCACATACTTGGGCAGCACAGTCACTGAGAAATCCTGCTGGCACTGAGCTGAAAGGCCTCCTCCAGGAGGACCAGCTGACAGAAAATTGGAAAAAGCTACACTGCATGCAGTTCAATGGGAGAGAGAAAACACCAGTCAAGGTACTCAACAGTGAACACTGCAAGCTTTAAATTTGGCCTGCCAGGCTAAATTAGCCCACAGGTGCAATAGTGGCATGTCTATTATGGGGGAAACCAACTGCTCTCTAATTGGACTGGAGGCCCGCTCCATGGGAAGGAACACATCCCTGATACTGAAAATGTACGACAGGGATAGTCATGAGCCCTAAGGGTGTAATGTCTGCTGGTGTCTCACTAAATGTATATACTATGTTCACCAAACTGCCCAGTAAGCACTTCTCTTAATGTCCATACCCATATATTAATTCTACTCTCACTTTTGGTTAGAGAAGCTTCTCTTTTCAGATGGTGGTGACCTTAGGATGACTCAGAAGGCACCATGGTGCTGAGAAGAAGGGACAGAAGAGTACTTAGCACTGAAACATCTCAAACACACCTTCCAAGGCTCAGGATCCATTGTGGAAGAAGGGGTGGAAAGAATGTAAGAGCCAAAGGAAGAGTAGGACTCCTTACGATGTGCTCTTCCAGACACAAAATGGTCTGGGTATCCATGACCTCACAGTGCCTGACAGTACCTACACAAGACCATCATAATAGGAGGAAAAGATCATGACATCAAACTGAAAAAAGAGACTGATTGAGAGGGGGAGGGGATATGATGGAGAGTGAAGTTTCAAAGGGGAAAGTGGGGGGAGGGAGGGAAGTGCCATGGGATATTGTCTACAATTAAAGAAGTTGTCAATAAAAAATTTTTAAAAAGACAACAATATCCACTCCCCAGACTTAAGCCTCTCCATCCCCTAGGACATAACAAAGCACAATGCAATCTTCCCCTGGAGAATTTCCAGATGCAATTCTCTCAATGAAATGAGAAGGGACAACAGAACAGATGGGTAGATCATAACAACCCAGTGCCTTGACATCCTTCAACTCCAACCACAGCTCTCCTCAGCTCCACTCCACTGTCACTCATTCCTAATTACCCATCCCATAGCCTATGGCATGAAGAAGGGTTGTCAGTCCCATTGACATTTCTCTAGGCTCTCAGATCCTTCCCCTCCCTCTTTGATGAAGCTCTTCATAAGGATTTGCAGGTTTTTGCAATGAGACACATAAAGCAACTCTTCTACAGTACATGGATCACCTCCTTCTAGCCACAGAAATAGAGGAGGAATGCCTCTCTGCCATAGAGCATCTCCTGGACACCTTACAACATCTGGGCTATCCTGTGTCAGCCAGAAAGGCTCAGCTGTGAGTGCATAAGGCAACCTACCTGGGACACGAACTCCAAGGAGGCAAGAGAATGCTGTCAGCATCTAGAACTCAGGCCATCACTCAGATCCCCACGCCTCAGACTAAGAGAGAAATCTGAGAATTCCTCGCAACTGTGGGGTATTGCAGAATTTGATTCCAAGGTTTGCTGAATTAGCCAAGCCTATACATGAGGCTACAGAAAGCAAGAAAAAGATTTTAATTGGACTGAAAATGAGGAACAAGTATTCCAAGAACTAAAGTCAGCTCTGACATCAGCCCCTGCCCTGGCACTGCCAGACTTAACCAAACCCTTCCACTTGGATGAAAAGAAGGGCACAGCTAGGGGACATCCTAACCCAAAGACCAGGGCCATGGCATCACCCACTTATCTAAGAAGTTAGACCAAGTAGCCACTGGGTGACCCCCTTATCTCTGGGCTATTACAGCTGGTTCTATTCTGACAAGGACACTGACAAATTTACCTTGGGCCAGACTTTATCAATTATGGCCCCACATGTGATAGAGACTCTTTTAAAAAGCCCCCAAGACGGAAGGCTCTGCAACTCTCGCATAACCCACTATCAGGCCTTGCTCTTAGATCAACCAAGAATATAGTCTTGCCAAACTGAGGCTTTGAACCCAGCCTCTCTGCCGCCAGAAACTGATGAGGCGTAAACTCCTTTGAATGACTGCCTAGAGATCACCTCAGCCCTCCATGGACTCTGCCCATACCTGACAGATGTGGCTCGGCTGGACCCTTATCTGGTGATGTATTCTGATGACAGCAGCTTTGTCATGGACAGATTCAGGTATTCAGGGGAGGCTGTGGTGATTTGGGAAGAAACCCTGTGGGCTGAGGCCCTACCTCGTGGTACATTGGCTCAGAAAGCTGAAATGATAACACTGACCAAGACTCTGATATTGGGAAAAGACAAGACAGTGCACATCTACACAGACAGCCATTATGTCTTTGCCATGGCTCATGTCCATGGGACCATCTACCAGGAGTGAGAGCTATTAACAGCAGAAGTAAAGACATTAAAAATAAAAATGAAATTTTGGACTTATTGGCTGCCATTTGGGCACCTGCTAAAGTAGCCATAATCTATTGTCCGGGTTATCAGAAAGGGGAGACCACAGAAGCAAGAGGGAACAGACTGGCAGACCTAGCAGCAAAGAGTGCTGCCTCTCAGCATCCATCAGATTACGTGGTCACCCTCCTGGCATCCACTCTTCCTGAGCAACCAACATACATGGAACAGGACTTACAGCTCACCTCTCATCTGATAAAGGAACAGATCCCACAAGGATGGTACCAACTGGAGAATGGATGACTGTTGCTGCCCCAATCTCTAGGACAAAAACTGGCTAAACAACTACATGAAGGTACTCACTTAGGAAGCAACAAGCTAGCTGAGCCAATAAGAAAGAGTTTTTCTTCCCAGGTATGGACTCAATCATCAAGGACATCACTACCCACTGTCAGGCCTGTCAACAAATGCCTCCTATGGTAAGGTGCCACCAATGGGGACAAGGGAAAGGGGAACAGAGCCAGGTAGATATTGGGAAGTTGATTACACAGAGGTAAAGCCAGGTCAGTATGGATATAAATATTTACTTGTTTATGTTGATACCTTTTCAGGATGGGTGGAAGCCTTCCTGACCAAGACTGAGACAGCCCAAATAGTAGTTAAGAAATTGTTAAAGGAAATAATTCCCCACTATGGGTTGCCCATAAATTATAGGATCAGATAATGGGCCTGCCTTTGTGTCAAAAAATCACTATGAGAGCCGGGCGTGGTGGCACACGCCTTTAATCCCAGCACTCGGGAGGCAGAGGTAGAAGGATCGCTAAGAGTTCAAGGCCACCCTGAGACTACATAGTTAATTCCAGGTCAGCCTGGACCAGAGTGAGACCCTACCTCGAAACCAAAAAAAAAAAAAAAAAAAAAAAAAAAAAAAAAAAAAACTATGAAATTGACTAAGATGCTGGGGATTAGTTGGAAATTACATTACACCTATCATCCCCAAAGTTCAGGATAGGTAGAAAGGATGAATCGGACCTTGAAGGAGACTTTAACTAAATTAACCCTAGAGGCCAGGGAAGGATAGGTGGGATTCCTTCCCTTCACCTTGTTAAGGGCCAGGTGTTCCCCTTATGTAAATGTCTGGATAACTCCCATCCTGCCCAATGGATCTTAAACAGATAACTGACTTTACTAATGAAAGGCTTCTTTCTATGCAAGTCTTACAAAGAGTGCAGGAGTCCATTGTTCTGGCAGTCAAAGCTGCTTTTCAGAAACACCCTGTTTTTCCCCATCCCTTTCAGCCTGGTGACAGAGTTCAAATTAAGAGACACCATATTGGGGCACTGGAAGGGCCCCCACCAGGTCATCCTAACAACTCCAATGGCCATGAAAGTGGAGGGGACAAAATAAAAGAGGATTAGACTTAAGTTTTATGAAACAAGGGGGCCTATATATGGCTTTAGATAAAACTTGTTGCTTGAGCCGGGCGTGGTGGCGCACGCCTTTAATCCCAGCACTCGGGAGGCAGAGGTAGGAGGATCACCATGAGTTCGAGGCCACCCTGAGACTACATAGTAAATTCCAGGTCAGCCTGAACTAGAATGAGACCCTACCTCAAAAAAAAAAAAAAAAAAAAAAAAAAAAAAAAAAAACTTGTTGCTTTTATGCTAATCAGTCGGAAATAATCTGAAATACACTAGCTTTAGTTACAGAAAAACTCAAAGAAAGAGAACTTCAGAGAAAAGCCACTAATAATTGGTTTCAGTCTGTTTAGTTGGTCTCCACATCTAACTTCCCTTTTCTCTTCTATTATTGGCCCCCTGATAATACCACCCTTAGGCCTTACCATAGGACCCTGCATTATTAATGCTCTAAGTAGATAAAGAAAGAATAGAATAAATTCTGTTAAACTCATGGTATTGTGGACACAATACACCCCCTTAGATGAAAACACCCTACATACTGTTCTTCATTAATCAGAGGGGGTAATGGAAAATGGAATGTAAAGGGACACAATAGACCTGGTCAAGCATCCTCCTGGGCAGCCCTTGCCTTTATGCACACATAATGGAGGCCACCACCCAAGTTGATCTTCCTGACAGATAAAAGTTCCAGGAAGCGTTGTCACAGGCCTTATTGCAAAATGCAGGTGTTTTCTGATATCTAAGAAATGGGATGACCCACTCTGTGCAATGTACCATGACTTTCCTGTACCTCTTTGTTTCCTGTTTTTTTTCTATTAGCATCATGTGGTTATTTCCAATAAAACCTGACACTCCAAAAAGTTCGAGGTGGCATCATGAGATCCTGAACTCTGGGCTGTAGACCCAGTACACCAGTCTTTCTTCTTTTTCTTTCTTTTTTACCCACTATAACTTTGCCTCACATTCCATGAGTTGATGATCTTACTTTTGTGACTCCAGACCCCATAACAAAGTGTACCAGGACTAGCCAGAGCCTAGAGTAGCTAAAAGGTGCAGAAGAGCCCAAAGGACAGAGAAGGCACACCTCAAATGCCTAGTTACATTCTCCATAGCAGCATGTGAACTAAAATGTCTGTCAAAACACACCCAAACTAAAGGGTTTTTGGGAAAGCTTCACTGTTTGGAGAACCATAAGAGTATATCCCAGGACTAAAGCAGAGTATGGCTTGAACCAAACCCTGTTTCTCAGGGTATCCAGGGGTAGCCCTAGGAAAGACTACCCCTGCCTCTGCTATTTAACCAATAAACACTACTTTGGAAAATGTCCTAACCATGAAAAGGTAAGATTCCCAAATTGTAAGTTTGTAATTTTTTTTTCTTTCAAAAATACCACTGCAGGGCTGGAGAGATGGTTTAGCGGTTAAGGCACTTGCCTGCAAAGCCAAAGGGCCTCGGTTTGATTCCCCAGTACCCACATAAGCCAGATGCACAAGGTGGTGAATGCATCTGGAGTTCGTTTGCAGTGGCTGGAAGCCCTGGCATGCCCATTTCTCTCTCTCTCTCTCTCTCTCTCTCTCTCTCTCTCTCTCTCTCTCTCCCTCTCTCAAATAAATAAATAACAATAATAATAATAATAATAAAAAGAAAATATTTAAAATAATAGATATTTTTAAAGTACCACTGCAGCTTAAAACAATCAAGTTTGTGAGGGCATCTGAATACAAATTTATCTTTAGCAGAACTATTCACTTTCTGAAGCCTGTACCCCTCTGCAGCAAACTTGCTGAGTCACCTTTTTAGTAGAACTGTGCACAGTCCTAACTACAAGAAAGCATACATTTGAAGAAATCTATGGCAATGCCTATCCCCAAAATGAAACGGTTTAGAAATGAATCCTAATATATTTTTAAGCTAGCAACATCAACTAACAAAGTGACATCATAGTATGCTGCCCAAACAACATATTGCTTAAGATTCAAGAGTTAGAATAAATGTATTTTCACATCAGTGTACACAGAGACCTTTTGGTTTGGGGCAGTATCCAAACTAAAAGGAATGGAAGAACACTCTTGGAAATATTCTTAAACCTATTATAATGTAAGTAGTGATATTTAATAGCTTAAAAGAAAAAAATCTCACTCTATTTTGACCTTATTTTTAAATATCTTATGTATTTATTTATTTGAGAGAGAAAGGGGCAGACAGAGAGAGAGAGAATAGGTGTGCCAGGGCCTCTAGCCAAATGCAAACGAATTCCAGACACATGCACCACCTTGTGCAATCTGGCTTTACATGGATGCTGGGGAATTGAACTTCAGTCCTTGGGCTTTGCCAGTAAGCACCTTAACCACTAAGCCATCTCTCTAGCCCCTAACTTTATGTTTTGAAATAGGGTCTTAATCTGTAGCCTAACTGGCCACAAAAGCAATGCCTCAGCCTCCCAAGTACTGGGATTATAGGAACCTGAACCTGGCATCATTCACTTTTGGATGTATTACCCATTTCCACACAGATTCATCAACTCTATTTTTTTGTACGTGTGTGCCTGTGCACATGTGTGTAGAAGCCAAAGAACAAGCCTAGTTGTCATCCTCTGAAACATCATCCACTTCTTTTTGAGACAGGATGTCTCATAAGACAGGAGCTGACCATTGAACTACACTGACTAGCCAGTGAGCCCCAGCCTCCCCAGCTCTAGGATTACAAGCATGTGCCACTACACTAGGCATTTCACATGGGTACTGGGGATCAAACTCAAGTCTTCAAGCTTTCAAAACAATCATGTTACCAATGAGCTATCTCCCCAGCACAACTCATATTTTATCAATTCAGCTATATAGTACCTCTCATTTCAAGTGTAGCCTGATCACATTTCCATGTAACATTTCTAAAGCCTAACTTTAATGCTGTCATTACTGCACTCAGAACATGTCAATAGCTACCATCTATACAGATTAAACTCCAATCCTACCCTCCTTCAAGGACTTCCACAAGGCAAAAACTACCATTTCCAGTCCTAGCTCCTGTAATCAATTTGATGTATTCACCAGCAAGCCAAATTTCACATGGCCTATGCACGTGAGGTCAATGAAACAGTCTTTTGTTTTTGTTTTTGTTTTTCGAAGTAGGGTCTCACTCTAGTCCAGGCTGACCTGGAATTAACTATGTAGTCTCCGGGTGGCCTCAAACTCATAGTGATCCTCCTACCTCTGCCTCCCAAGTGCTGGGATTAAAGGCATGCACCACCACACCTGGCTTGAAACAGTCTTCTATTAACAAATCATGAAAATACTAGACAGTTTTACTAAAATCAGATACACACTTTTCATTTCCTAGCATTTATTTGCTGGTTTTGATTGGCAATCTTTTTGTTCTATGTATTTTATCTTTCTACTTTAAAGTTATCAGTATTCATATGTACCATCACTTTATAGTTACCGGCCCTAGGGAAGAGATTTTCTTCCCCACAATTTACCATGTGT